>OZ010588.1:96558340-96623340 GCA_963932145.1 Acanthosepion lycidas
ATCACTCTTCACTATGGTACAGAGTTATTATGAAGTTAAGCGCAGGACTGGACTGACGCCAAGATCTCATCAATATAAAGTCGAGCTGATTAAAGGTTACCGTAAATTCTATGCTATAAGTTTCTTCTCTCGCACTTCTGGCTTGTGCAACATATTTCCGTCACCTTGCTTTCCAGGGAACTTTAATTTGCAAAAATTTAAATGAAATGTCAGTCGCTATCTATTCTCTTGCTGATTTGTCTTTCTCTTTCCATTCATTTTTAAATGTTGTGTTCCTAATTCTTTCACACTCTGTAACCCCTTGTGTCTTAGTGATTTTATTGCCTTACATGGGGTGAAACCGATGAAAAAATAACCCAAAAATCAAGAAGCCGGAAGAGGAAAGAAAGAAACTGTTAGAGGAAAGTAGGAAGCCGGAAGAGGAAAGCAATAAACAGGAAGAGGAAAGCAAGAAGCCGGTGGAGGAAGGCAAGAACCTGGAAGAGGAAAGCAAGAAACCGGAAGAGGAAAGCAAGAAACCGGAAGAGGAAAGCATGAAGCCGGTAGAGGAAAGCAAGAAACCGGAAGATGAAAGCAAGAAACCGGAAGATGAAAGCAAGAAACAGGAAGAAGAATGAAAGAAGCCGGTGGAGCAAGGGAAGAAACGGGAAGAGGAAAGCAAGAAGCCGGAAGAGGAAAGCAAGAAACCGGAAGAGGAAAGCAAGAAGCCGGTGGCGGAAGACAAGAACCCGGAAGAGGAAAGCAAGAAAGTGTAAGAGGAAAGCAAGAAACCGGAAGAGGAAAGCAAGACGCCGGTGGAGAAAAGCAAGAAACCGGAAGAGGAAAGCAAGAAGCCGGTAGACTAAGGAAAGCAAGAAACCGGAAGAGGAAAGCAAGTAACCGGAAGAGGAAAGCAAGAAACTGGAAGAAGAAAGCCGGAAATAGGAAGAGGAATGAAAGAAGCCAGTGGAGGAATGGAAGAAACGTGAAGAAGAATGAAAGAAGCCGTAAGAGGAAAGCAAGAAACCGGAAGAGGAAAGCAAGAAGCCGGTGGAGGAAGGCAAGAAACCGGACGAGGAAAGTAAGAAACCGTAAGAGGAAAGCTAGAAGGCGGAAGAGGAAAGCAAGAAAACGGAAGAGGAAAGCCAGAAGCCGGTGGAGGAAGGCAAGAACCCGGAAGAGGAAATCAAGAAGTCGGTAGAGGAAGGCAAGAAGCCGGAAGAGGAAAGCAAGAAACCGGAAGAGGAAAGCAAGAACCCTGTAGAGGAAAGCAAGAAACCGTAAGAGAAAAGCAAGAAGCCGGAAGAAGAAAGCAAGAAGCCGGAAGAGGAAAGCAAGAAACCGGAAGAGGAAAGCAAGAACCCGGTAGAGGAAAGCAAGAAGCTGGAAGAGGAAAGCAAGAAACCGGAAGAGGAAACCAAGAAACGGGAAGAAGAAGGCAAGAAATCGGAAGAGGAAAGCAAGAAGGCGGTGGAGGAAGGCAAGAAACAGGAAGAGGAAAGTAAGAAACGGGAAGAGGAAAGTAAGAAACGGGAAGAGGAAGGCCAGAAAACGGAAGAGGAAACCAAGAAACAGGAAGAGATTTCCATAACTGAAGCGGTCTGATATTTATATGACAGTTAATTACTATGCTTTTTTTTCTGCTTCCTAAGTATTTCTTTTTCTAATATTAGTATTCAGAAGGTATTCTTCGCTATTCCAATGCGCGTTCAGATATCGATGTCACAATTTGTTCAAACTCTAATTAGATATTTTTTGTACATGCTTCCTATTGGCATCCTTCCTGCTTTGAATCATCCATTCCATTCTCTTACAATTGAAGCTTCCCTGTTTCTTCTCTTATTCTGTTTCTACGGTCACTAGCCGTTCCTACCGTTTTTTTTTCTGTGTCTGCCATCAGCACAGTGTCAACTGCATATCTTACGCGTCCACCGAAAAAAGAATCCTCGTAATTCTTTTCGTTGTCTTCAGAATGCCTCGTTGAATGTCAAATAAATGTGGCGAGAAAAAACATCATTGCCTCAAGTGCTGTTCTATTTTTGCATACCTGAATAAATCGTTTCCTACGCTTTTTTTCATTGTAAACTTTGTGAACTATTCTAATATCTTTCTCGATTAAATATATTAGCAAACTAAATTATTCCATTTCAATGAAGCGCCGTACGAGAAAAACGCTTGGACGATATGTCTCTTTCGATGCCTGACTAAGCGAAAGATATTCCCGCAGTAGACTGCCATTTCTTTTCGTGGTAGGCTGGTTGCCAACCAATCCTGTAGAACCCAGGACCTATCCGGATATCCAACCAATAGCTGGGGTAAAGGCATGAATTTATACCTTTCCCAAGAATACTTGCGCGTAAGCGGATGTAAAAAACCCGACTGGAATTCGAACTCGTATCTCCGATTTCTCAATCCGAGCCGATATCCATAACCCCACCACTTAATCATGGTATGCTTTATTTTTATGTTAACTCGTCGGGGTGTTTGCTTAGTGTTATCGTGTAGCGCGTCTTTTTAAAGAGGGAATATTTCTTTACTAAATAGTGAAGATCAGGCTGCGTGACTGGTAGATATAAAAATCCGTATTGTGTTTTATTATAGATAATAATATTATGCCACAGATGAAATTGTAAAATTATGACATTTAATAAATAACTGCTAAGTTTTTTGACAAATTTTATCTTTATGTTTCTCGATTTTAACGCTTCATATATTTGCTGTTTTCTACTTCACAGCAGCAACTGAAAGAATATTCTCGTACACTCATCTAAGTTGTTAACCATTCGAACAGCGGCTAATATTAAACCAGTCAGATTACTTTTAGACCAGCAATTTCCTAGATATTCATCTAATTTTTGTCACATAACAATGGCCGTCTACTTTGATGCCGTTCTTGGGTAGAAATATAGTGGCAGAATACAAGTGCATAAAAGCCTAACTCTTAACAGCATGATAAAAAAAAAAAAAAGAAATCAATCCGCGTAATCGACCGATTAGAAAATCGAAAGTCCTTTGCACACTGTGGAAAGAGCAAAAAAAAAAAAACAGTAATAATTGGGCGCGAAAAAATAATCCTCGGAACATGGTAATAAATTTAGTTTCGTATCAATGAGAAAGAAAAATACAAAAGACAAGAAAACGTAATTTTCTTTTCTTTCTTTAAATATGCGTATATGCGTCGTCATACTGAACATGTTATGAGATGGAGAGTTACTGCTGCTTTTTTCAGCCGCCACAGAAAACGTCATGGTGCGTTTATAGTTTGCCTGTTGTGTTGCTGACGGGGCTAAAATTGGTACAGACATGACCAGGAGCGAAGAACAAGCATTTTGAATGGAGGCATTCAAATGCTGAAATAGTGCTCTGATTATTGAAAAGATAATGGACATTCAGCTCACCAAGATTTCTGAGTATCTCTTCTATTGTGAAGTTGATAAGAATATATATGAATATATATATATATATATATATATATATATATATATATATATAAAATCTGTATATTACTTTTCTTATGCATATAAGAGTGCTCTATTTTAAAAGTGACTTTCTTACAAGTATTTTTTTTAATATGATAATTTATCCATTCACAATTTTTCGCGAAGTGCGATTTTTAGATCAGCGTTTTTTTTTCCCTTGGACGCTCCTAAGCTCTTGGAATTGTCAGAGCTTGACGAAATAATGTTATTCATTTTGGTATGTTTAATGTGGGAGTGGAAAAAGTAGGTTGCACCTTTTATGGTTGTAGGGAGATTAATCGTAGATTCATTAAGTATGGATTTTATAAAGATTGATGATATAAAATAATAAATCAATCATAAAAAAACGTCTAAACTCACCTTGATTGCTGTCGTGTGCGATTAGCTTAAGAGTAAAATGTCCGACTGATATCAAATCCCAGCTTGAGGCAATAGGATGTCTAGCCACATTGATGAGCTGCGAAACTATATATATATATATATATATGTGTGTGTGTGTGTATGTGAGTGTGAAAAAAATACATTTTTATGCTTATACATTCACTTTATACAAAGCATATTTAAGTAAATGCTCTGTTTATAATAAACAGTATTAATAACACTTACTGGTCTGAATGTCCGAGAAATTTCATAAAACATATTCGTTCTCTGACAGGAATCGAACCTGTATCATATACGGAACCGTCATATTACCTGCCGTGATTTAACCGATTGATCCAGTCAGGAACGTCCCGTTAGCAGGCTTGATTTTTCTGCTTTTTATCTACAATCTTCCCTGAATCTCTCAGATATTAGGTTGGTGCAAAAATAATGACGTAATAATGTCGTTTTTGACGTATTTTTTAACGTCAAAAAACGACATTAGTACGTCATTTTTTTTGCACCAACCTAATACATTCATATCTGCTCAATGCGTATCCAAATGTAAACAAATGACGTCACACATTATGCAATGGGCAAATCCGATAATTATTTTTAGCACATTTTTATGTTTATACATTCTTTTTATAGAATAATGTGTGACGTCATTTGTTTACATTTGGATGCGCTTTGAGCAGATATGAATGCACGTGATGAGAGATTCATGGAAGATTGTAGTTTAAAAGAATTAAAATCGACCTTGCTAACCGAACGCTCCTCTGTGGCTCAATTGGTTAAGGCATGTCAGGCTATATGACGGTTCCGTATAGGATGCAGGTTGGATTCCTGTCGGAGGACGAATATTTTCTATGAAAATTTCTCGATATTCAGGCCGGTAAATGTATTATTACTGTTTATTATCAACAGAGCATTTACTTAAATATTTGTATGTATAAAAAGAATGTACAAACATGAAACTTATTTTAAATGTTCCTGCTTGATCCATGGTTATTTTTAAACAGTAACTTTAATATTAGGTTGTTGCAAAAGTAACGTCGTTTTCTTACATATGTTACTATGTGAGAAAACGACATTATTTTTGCAACAACCTAATAATTACTTTCCCGTATCATCGAAAGTCTTAATTAAAGGAATGTTCCTCTTGGATGAAAATAACTCTTCAATAATGTCCAAGTTCATACGAAATAACGAAGAAGAATTTTTATTTTATCTTTTAATTTCTAGGGAATCAGTAAAAAATACGAACGAATAATTACGAATTAATATTAATATGTAATATACGATACTTCATATGATAAATTCGGGCAGCTGAAGACTTTTACAAACGGGTTCTTCAAAGCGAACGAAATATGTATACTGATCTTTGGTGATATGTTCATGCATAATTTTGAGGTTTCTTGCAGACCTCAATCCGGAAACTTAATTAGACGAATCCTTTCAGGCATACGTAACTTCATTAGCTATAGAAATAGCAGAATTAACCCCGTTGTGTAAGGATATAACAAGCGGACACTTTTACATTATATGCAGTCTGTAAATCGTGCCGCCATTTTAGAACTAATTCAGTTGTTTTCAATTTAGAAGTTCTTATCCAAAAATGGAATAATTTCAGAAAATGAAGTTCAGAATAGATTCTCATAAAATAGTAGCAGAAATCAGGAACATTTCATGACTGTTCTTTTTGAATTTTTGGATGAATCACAATTCTTAATTTAATTATTGAAGAAGTTGTTTGCATCTGCCTGGACTGTAAAATACTTGCGGAAATTCTTAAATATTTGAGTCTAATCAACACCTTATCAGAATGTTGCAATGAAAATAATAGGTATGAAAGTAAGGAATTTCTATAGAATTAGGAGAGTACAAAGAGAAACAAATTCGATACTGAAAATGTTTTCCACATAACTGAAGTTGAGGTTAAATACATCATTGTGTTATCGTACCTTCTTTCTTTCTTGCTTTCTTTTTTATATACTATTAACCCTTTCAGCCCTGAGGACCGCTTTACCGGTGTTACAGAAAGATGACTTAATGCCTCGCCACCGGATGAACGATAGTTAAACACTTGTAACTCTTTTTATATCTACCTTGAAACATTACATACCAATTATTTGCGAATTTTGATTCAGGATCTAAGGCAGGAGGGTTAAATTTTTCAGGAATTCACGGATCAAAGGATTAAACCAATACCATAAAAATTCATGGCAATAATAAAAAAAAGTTTTATAACAATGTATTGAGATTCAATATAGCGAAGATAAAGATATCATAATTAAAACAGATTTGTAAAAAATCTTTTAATTAATCCGTTCTCTTGATATTTTTAAACGTTGAATGTTATCTTTGATTCATTGATATGTTATTATATATATATATATATATATATATATATATATATATATATATATATATATATATGAAGAAATGCAGTGTAACCCAGATATAAGAGAGTTTTCGGGGCCGGAGAAGAAGTATCTTATATCCGCGTTTCTATTATATCCGGGTTTGGTCTATTTTGTTTAGGTAAGTATGGCTCTAATTTGGGACTAGAGAAAATCTCTCTTATATCCGGGTTTGTCTTATATCCGGGTCTCTTATATCCGAGTTACAGTGTATAGTTATAAAGTGTGCTATATTTATGGGATAAAGTGCACAATATCAGAGATAGAGCTACGTAAATATGAAAATGACGGGTACGTCTAGCATGAAACTGTCGCCTCTGGGTATATATATATATATATATATACATATATATATGTATATATATATATACATATATATATATATATATATATATATATATATATATATATATAAATGGGATTATATGAAACAAATCTTACACCATTTGTTACATTATAATTAAGAAAAACAAAAATAGATAAAAATGTGAATAACTCCATAATAATACTGAATAAACATTATATGAAAATATTTTAAAATTTGTATTGTTTATTGAGAATCAAACTAAAGCTACTCACTGTATAGCATATTAAATCATAATATAACAAAGTTGCGCAGTATGGTTTCCATTTGAAGTAAATGGAGGTCTTATTTCATGGTGCAATAATTTTTGTAATAATCTACTTGCGCCTTGCTTCTTTTCCATATACAATTTGTGAAGCATCGGTAGTTAATTTAACTGCTCTTTCCACATCTTGCGAATTTGTAAGTAAATGTGACAAATCAAACCCTGTTTCATTCATTAGAACCTTTTGCAGTTCATTATTTGAAATATCTTCTGCAAGTGCAGATCCACAAACTCCATTTTGTGAGAGGTTAAATTAAATTTGATCAGTGTGCTGCTTCGGAGTTGATGAATCTAATTTTTTAATCTCTTCTTAGATGACTCGCTCCTTTTGAAAGAAAAAAAAACATTTTTTTTATTTGACAGTTTTCCCATACTTGGTCATATTTTTTTCATGTAATTTGAATGCAATTTAAAATTAGTCTTGTAAATTGACATAAATAATTAAGTATGGATAAATTTTTACTTAGCGAATGGAAAAAATGATAACCTCATCCACAATTCATCAGGCTTCAAAAATTATTTTCTGGAAAAGAAGGCTAATGCATTGTGCAGTAATTCTTTTTAATACATCATTCTGTATTTCGATTGGCTACTGCTTTATTATCTGGATCATCTTGATGATATACAATTGTTGGTATGGAATGTATTGTCCCTTTTAATTCCAAACCGACTAACTGCATATATTTAATTATAGATTTTCTAAAGCTTTATCATAAATGAAATTCTATCACTTCAATTTTGAACCTATGCTTCCCAATTCCTCAGGAAAGTTACCGATTTGTGAAAAAATATATTTTGTCGGACGGTAATTTGATCAGGTCCGCAGTTGAGCCGGGGTCCGTCGCCCGGGACGCAGAGATAAAAAAAAAATAGTTAAATATTCTTCTCTTGCTGATAGATTTTTTTTTACTCCTGTGGCAGAGGAGGTTTCTGGGGTTATTGGTTCTCGTTCGATGGCGTTCCTTCGGAGGATTGGCGCGATTGCGTCTTGATTAAGGAAGGACCATCGCGAAACGGAGTGGCTTTTGCAGCGTGTCTCACTGCCGATGGTTCGAGGTAATGTTTTCTCCATCATTACGGCTGGCAGAGGATAGCAAAAAAAAAAAAGTTTATAGTTATTTGTTCAAACTTATCTTTCAAAAAATAAATTTCTCATGACTTAAAAAAAATATAATTTCTCTCATTATTTATCAAGTCAAACCCCAAGTTTCAAATTGAGTAAAATACCGCGTGTTCAAATTCGAATTACCTTACTCCATGCCCAATAGTATTTGTTTATGTTGGCGCCTCCTCGACAGACATCTGATTTATTGGATTAAAACGCTAGTTAAATATATATCTGCTTTCCAATCGGTTCAATCCCTGTGTTTGAAAATTAACAAAGTGAAAGAAAGAGAAACGACATACAAAATCGAAATGGACTTGGAAGTTTTTTTTTTTCTCTGATATGAATTGTCCCCTAAGCATGGAAGGTAATGTAGAAACAATCTATCTCCATGTACTGAAAGAGGGGTTTGGTTAAAAATTTCGAGAATAATTCAATGCAACATGATTGGAATCTGAAAAAGGTAGAGCGAGCAAAACGTTGTACATAGCCCAACCAAGATGAGAGTGCTCGTCCGAATAGCAAATCATATGATGGCGATAGTCTTTGATCACAAAAATACAATGAAAAAGCACGAATTGACTCGGTAAAATAGCCGTTATATCCCTCGTATATACACACGTAAATGAAAACAATCGACTTCCGTCGAATGATAAAATGACGCAGTTATATAACCTCAGAAGATTGCCAGATACATCAGATGTCTAAATTAGTTTTGTTTTTACGTTTTATCAACCATTTGTTAGTTATTTAAAGTTGATATATATTTTTGGTTTGTAAGAAATATATATATATATATATATATATATATATATATTGTATTTAACTTATATTAAGGCCCTAAACTATTTGTTTTAAATATTTAAATTGATAGCAAGCAGCAACTTTTTTTAGACATCTAAATTTCTATCAAGCATTATAATCGATTCTTTACATAAATTGCTAAAACCCAATTACAGTTTCTGTCTCTTTACTTCCCTCTCCCTCTCCCTCTTCTTTCTTTTTCCTTTTTCTTTTCTCCCTACTCCCCTCGCATTTCTATATATACTTCCGTTAAGTTAACCATCTAAATAGGTCAAGGTCTGGTCACTCCTCCTCCCACAATATAAAGTATACTTGAGAGAGATATGAAATTAATCCCTCCCTATACTCTACCTTGTCTCTTTGACTATCCCTCTCACACTCTCTGTTAAATTACAAAAACTTACACTACCCATCAATTTTAATTTCATTTTTCGTTACATTTCATTTTTGGAAGTGCTATCTGATAATCCGTCTCTGGTGAAATAAATTATTATAATGGTACCTTAAAGTGGTCTGTTTTTCTTTTAAATATATATATATATATATATATATATATATATATATATATATATATATATATATATATATATATGCGCAATGAAATATTGTGTTAACAATTGTTTTGGAGATAATAATGGTAACCTTACTATTTAAAAAAGTAGCTTCGGGAAAAACGTTGGATTCATATATTTTTTTTTTAACGGTATTTGTGCGTAAATGAAAGCATCAATCCGGAATTCGGACTCGACTCTCCGGTTTATCATTACACCAACCGAGCTTACTGATATTTCCAAGCGGTCACCCATTTGGGTACTAAACAAGCTCGACGTTACTTAACTTCACCGATCGAGCGAGAAACGATGTTTCAACGTGACATGACCACTTGGACCCTAAGGTAGGTCTGAGAGTAAACCGACAGAAAAAATTAAGACGATGACAGTTAAGATGAGTAGAGTAGACCGAGGAAAATGTCTGCTTAATATTGGACAACAATTCTGGTGAAATGTGTATGGATCGAAATTGCTAAGTAATTTACTAATGATAAATAATGTTGGAAATCATCATCTGTTGTTCCAGTATTTAAGAACTCACGTGAAACGACCAACCCTTCCGACTATCGGCCTTGTACATCTTTTTAAGTAACTACCAGAGGCCCTAATCGATGCTGAATTTGTTAAGTATCTCTTGAACTTTTGTCATACATGTAATAAGGTTTTCATTTCTTCAGGTCAGCTTCTGATTTACTGACGATTATTGCGTAAGTCTATCAAGCTCTTGATACATTGAAGCTGGGGTTGTAGATTTGTACATCTCGAAAGCTTTCAAAAGGTTTTTAAATACAGATATTCTTCACAAATAGAAAATTTACGGTGTCCCCGGAAAGATTTTTGAACTGATCCAATCTTGCACTATTTACATTATTCGGACTATTGTCCTCATCTTTGTCGGCATATTTATTACAATGTTTCGACCGTTGTACGCTTCGGCCTTCTTCAGTATCAGTCTATATTTCTGAGATGAGGCATTATGTACACTATTTACATTATCCGGACTATTGTCCTCATCTTTGTCGGCATATTTATTACAAAGTCTCGACCGTTGTACGCTTCGGGCTTCTTCAGTATCAGCCTATATTTCTGAGATGAGGTATTATATACACTGTTTACATTATTCGGACTATTGTTCTCATATTTGTCGCCATATTTATTACAACGTTTCGACCGTTGTACGCTTCGGCCTTCTTCAGGTGGTTGGAATGTCGAACTGAACCGTTTATTTCGCTTACTGGGGTAGACTGATTTAGTTCGAAGTGCCATGTTTAATTGTTGTCAGTTATCAGTTAACTTCTGTTATTTCACCTCTCCAAGTTCTCCACTGCTTTAACTGAGTATTGAACTCACACTCTTTGGGTCCTGTCACTGGATCTAACCAACGCCTTTATCTGCAGCTTTATCGGACCACGAACAACGAAGTTCTTCTCCATACACAGATGGAGAGCCGAGAAACCATCGTGACTCGTCGTCGGTTTCGATGGGCCGGACAGCTTGCCTGAAAGCCAGGCACACGCCTACCTAAACAAAATCCTCTTTTCGGAGCGTGCACCTGTCAAGATAGCACGTGGAACCCCACATCGTCGATTCAAGGATCAGCTCAAAAACACCTTGTTAGGCACATAAATCTGTCTGGTCAATTGGGAGAGGAAAGCTGTAGAAAGAACCAATTAGAAAAGAACATCCACTAAACAAACATGATCCTTCGAAAATAACAGAAGACAAATATAACAGTTGAAAAATCCCTGCTTCCCCCAACAGTCAGATCTATCCATTCCCTGAACCCTCCTACCGTGCCATGTGGTGGCTGCGAAAGTCTATTCAGATCCAACTTAAGACTCATTTCCCACAGAAAAAAACGTTCATAAATACCTCAATACTCTGCAACGCGTTCCGCCAAAGACAAGATTATTTAATTTGTATAATACTTATCATAGGTGTGGCGCATAGCCGAAAGTATGGAGCAACCATTGACTATCAAAGTCACTATTCAGTCGTAATAGATCTAGAGAGATAAACTTACTAACAATTATAACACGAAATATATTAGAATGACAAACATTTCACTGTTATACATTATATATTATACAACACACGCACTTCAGTGCAAGCAAGGCAATAAAGCCGCTAAGACGCAAGGGGCTGCGTAGTCTTATAGAATAGGAGAAAAAATCACCATTAAGGGAAGGGAACAATAATAGAACATGAACTCAGTAGATAACGATTGGCATTGCATTTATATTTTTGAAGAATAAAATTGACTGGAAAGCAAAAGGCCGGAATAGTTTTCCACAAGCGAGTAGTGCTGTGACGTTCCCCGGCGTCGCTGCGCCAAATATGACGTCTGCCTGGCAGCGTCCGCCGTGCTATCCTGCTCTCGGCACCAATTGTGATGTCCCTCGGTGTCGCTGCGCCAAATGTGGCGTCTGCCTAGCCGCGCCCGCCGTGCAATCCTGGTTACGGCACCAGCTGTGACGTCACCCCGTCTGTCTCTGCGCCGTCGCCGTCCTACTCTGTCCTGTGCCGACCAACTGGCTTGGTATTGGTCGCGGCACCAAATGTGACGTTCTAACCTTTTGCTGATTCGGATGGGAATCTGGTTAGATTCGCTATCAGCCTTGTCGTTCCAAGGTCGCCTCCAAACTCCTGGTTTCTAGATTAACCTACCCACGTTGTGATTTGATCTTAGGTTGACGAAATCAATCAGTCGCTGGGCCGTAATGGAAGTCGAGTCCGAACAAGGGCAATACCGCACAAGTATATGTAAAAGAAAATAAAGTAATAACTCGAAAAGTTCAAATGTGTTAAAAAGGAATAACAATATTTTATATCTGGTTGCTGAATGCAGGACTGCGTCTTCTTCCCAAACCGCCATATGAATTCGTGACACTTTGCGATTGTTAGGCGAGTCTTAATATCTTAAGTTGCTTTTTTCAAGGAACTGGTTTTTGGTGTATCTTCAGGTGATATTCGTAAAACATGTTTTGGTGGTGTGAGTTGAAGTCGTTCTTCAAAAATAAATTGTTCTTGGTTAGAAGTTGAGTTCGGAATTGCGTGGATCTCAGTCAGCGTTCTGCGAGGCGTCTGCGAGCTTTCAGATCACTGCAACTGCGAACTGCTTAATTCAACTGCGAACTGCTTAATTCAACTGCCGCAACTCGTTGCGACTCTGCTTATATGGACGCCAACCAAAACCGGGATGGGCCTGTCGGGGTTTGAGGTTCCTTGATAATTCTAAATCCGTATTAAAGTTTTTTCTTTGTTTTCGGTCAGGAAGAATAATCAATTTCCATTTTTGGAAGACTTTCGTCCTCCCAAATTCTTCCATTCTCATATTTGTATCTCACCCATACCCTCAGAGGGTGTCAACGGGTTTCCCCTCTCTCTCACAGTGGCATATCACAACGATCTCTTCAGGGAGGGGGGCGTTAACAGGTCTCCTCTCCTTCTTCATATGATTAACTTCGCTTACCGCTCACGCCACCATTCAGCCAATGGACGTCAAGCAGTGTGGGTGTGGCCAGACTTGCCTCGGTTTAAAAAATCTTGCTCAAAGAAAAAATTATCTTCCTTTTTCTTTTCCTTTTTTTTCCTTCTTTCTTTTCTTTCCTTTCTTCTGCCCGACAACAACCCAATACGACACGTGGTGTCGTTCTCTTAATCTCAATTTTATCTGGATGTCACCTGGAATTCATCACCCGACCTTCGCCAAACAAATGGGTGGTCATCAGGCGATATCAACGTTCCAGCCAATTATTCGTTCTGATAAAATAATTTTCCTATCATGGCCAACTTCGACATAAAACATGTGTCTTTTTTTTAAAATGATATTCTTCAGATAGTCAAAGGCTTAATTTTTCCTTCCTGGACTCTGGGTGGTCCAGAAGACATTTTCTTTTGCGACCCAATTAATTTTTATCTCCCAGTATTCTGTCCCGCTGGCCACCCGACCGACCTGAAATTTTCACCATTGCCATGGCAGACGGCTATCTTTTATTCGGCGCGTCGTCATAAATCAAATTAAATCCAGAGTCTTACTTCCTCGATAATGAAAATAAAATCTTACCACTTTTCTTTGTTAGAAAAAATAACATCGCTTAGTGTCCTTTTCGTGATGGCTTCTTATCACCTAAATTTAATTCTCGCCCTTTTTTTTCACGCAACCCTAAATAGTGTCACAGTGCGATAGAAGTAATTGTTATGATAGAACTTATGTTTGCATCTAGCTATTGCAACTGTAAAATGATGAAACCTTGCCGCCAATCTGGTAATGCCCTTACATACTTAAAGTCTTATTACCATAAAGAAGGTTTATTAGAGCAGGTAACCATAAAAATATTTATAGAAGAGACACAGGAATGTTACATTAGGGCGGTGGGAAAGTCACCGAAAACGTGATACTGTGTCAGCACCAATAACATTGCAGATTGTTTTTGAATTTTATCAAGAATATCTCTCTATATAATGAGCAAAACCAGACGTTGCAGCAATATTCAGAGCATAGACGGAAGCTAGATTTATAAATAACATAATTCCACATGTATAATACGCATTTTTTATAAAAAAATTATGAGCAAAATTAGGGATGTGTATTATGTATAGATACAAAATTTTCAAAAAATTGCCGTTTCATATTTCGATTTCAGTTGTGAAATGACTACTCACCACTAACATACGAGAATTTGACGCAAACATTCTGCGATTACAACACCATAAGTATGTCTAATACAATCATATGTACCTAACAATACTTACAAATGTAAAATAAAATAAGAGTTATCATAAAAGAAAATTAGAATAATATTATTCTATGTTTAAAAACTGGCCGTAATGAAATTAGAGAGGTACAATTTGTAGGGTTTGATTACCAATTTGATTGAGTGCGTATTATACGTGAGTAGAAGCATTTTCCTACAATTTCAGCACAATTTAAGGTTTGCGTATTATTATTGAGTGCGTATTATACATGGGGAATTACGGTATGCAATAAAGATTCTGGAGAGAGACATTGTCTAGCAAGAGAAAGGAACCAGTTTTCATATCAGCAAACATAGCAATTGATTGAATATAATCTTTTCGCTTCATGTCAGCGAAAAAATATCTGAAAAAGCGCAGTGTTTCACTTCCATGAAGTTTAGCATCAGCCATGCTTATAAAAAGTAAAAATGGATCACACTAAAGAGGAACGCAAAACATTTTATTTTCTATTTATTTATTGTGGGAGTTTTTTATTCTAATTTTCACTATGCAATGCTATTTGAATTTGGACAGCATACGACAATTAATCTTGGAGATATCAAAAACTTTTATCACAACTGTGATTATATTTATTTTTCTTTCTTCTAGACAAACTATCTTTGCTCTTATTAAAGAACTCAAATCACATCTTTCACATGGCTATCTTGTAAGCATCGCGTTCTTTGACCTAATGGATCAAATATACAAATATTTAACCGTTGCTTTACAGTTAGATATCAAGACAAATTTATTATCTATTTATTTTTATTTTCTTTATTGGTTACCCAATCAATTTAATTTCAGCATTCGATGCAAAAACAACATTGAATAATAATGTGCGCTATTGTAGCAGCTGTCACACTTTGCAAAAAAAAAAAGAGATTAATTAAATGCAAAAATCTTTAATGTGACCTGACGTCAACTGTAAGAAACTTTGGGCTCAGCTAATAACAACCTTTCGATATTCATTTTAACTGCCAATTCATAACAAGCCAGATGCGCTCGTTAAGAATTTTACTAACATATGATTAGAAAATTCGAAATTCGCATTAAAAAAATACAACTCTGTTAATCTTTTAAATAAATGAAAAAACATAGATATCAAAAACTAATATACGACTACTTTAGATGCAAATCATTACATACAAATGTTCCTGTTGTTCATAAATTTCAAAATTTTGAAAAAAAAAAAACTATCATTTTTGTTCTTGTCTTTAGTTACTTGTTACAAAATAAAATTCTTGCATTTGTCTTCATAAAGTCCATCCGAGGCTAAAAGGTATAACGTTAAAGTATGTTTTTCTTTTGTCTTTATTCATATTTCCTTTTAAAGATATATTTTTTCAAATAAATTTACAACCACAAATACACACACACACATATACATACACACATATTTATATAAAAGTGGGTATTAAAGTCAAAACAGAAAGGCGACAGTCTGTTTCATGCTTAAACGTAATCGCTAGGCGTTCTTTAAGAATAAAACAGGGTATCGCCGCTGGGTGTTGCCTTCAATGTCTACTTTCATATTTAATATTCCATACGCACTCTCCCTGAGATCGAGCTATGTCGTCTTATTCGTTTATTGTCCTCTCTCCTTAATAGAGTTGTTTCCTTTATTCTCTAACACACATAACCTGTTGTGTCTTTATTGCTTTTATTGCATTGCTCGGGAGTAAAGAAATTTAATAAAGAAAGAAAATATATAATTAATTCTGATTTTTTTTTTTTTTTGTGTTTAATATTCTATAATTCATAACAGATTTTTTTAAGAAACCTATAATTTATAACAAACTTTTAATTTAACGGGATATTTGACAATATAATTTACAGGCCAACGCCCTTCTTCCCTAAGATATTTTTATCCAATTCTACCCACCCCCCAAAAAAAAACGGAGGCTTGGAATTAATATAAGATATAACCATATAAACCATTTTGCATGAACATATACCTAAAAAGATATTTTTTTTTATAAACGCATGAATATTAACAGTTTTTTTAAGCAAACTATAATTAATATCGGATTTTAATTTTAATTTTAGCAATTAATACCGTAGTTTAAAGTGAATATTATGGAGTGGGGGTAATAAAATGTAAATTGTGGTCCCGCTGAAAGGTATTTTCTTATGATCTTGAAGATTGCTGAAGTTTATTCAGAAATAAAACCGACGCATACCAATCTGCTAGTCGCTCCTTTTGGTTCAAATGGTTTTATACATGAGCAAAGATTCTATTGCTGAGTCAACAGGAACCTTTATTGTATCAAACGCAATTTAAACCAAAAAGTATAGTTAAAAACTTCGACAGTTTTTCTTCCTCTTAGGCGTAATTCCTAGATATGATTCTTCATATTTTGAAAATTTCATAATCGCTTCCATATCATGAAATCTCGTCTTCTTTTCTCGTATAACTGGAGCGGAAGAACAATTCCTTCTGCCATATGTATTTCTCCCATTACAGACATTATTATGGCTAAGATATTATAACACCGATATTCCACAGTCGGGACGGACGGGAATGTCTGAAATGAAAAAAAAAAGGTTGACAAATATGCTTTGTTCTCTGAGAAATTTTGATATTGATCATCATGCTTCGACGTCCGTATGGTGAGTCGGAACATAGTTCTTTCGGTAACTGATACTGATTGTAGGACGCCAACTCTACACCCGGGTGTATTTGTCGAGACACCATCCCTAGAAAGACTGCCATCGAAGGCTAAAGAGTTCTTTCAAGCCATGAAGTGAATTATCCCGCGCCAGACACAAACTTGTAATTTAAAATTTGTCCTCAAGAATTACCCACGAAACTTTTCCCAGGATTGTGTGTGGCTACAAGGCAGCGTAAGTTTAAAATCAGACTTTTCCTTCTCTTTTTTATTACTAGGATATACACACAACTAATATATATATACACTTGTTCCACGTGAAGAATAATACATCACATATAACTAACATAGCAAACCAGGGTGTAAGGAGAAACAAAAAGCAATGGTCTTACATATAGATACTGAGATACTCCTATACCTGGAGAAGCCACTTTTAAGGATCTTGATTCAATTGGGGAGGATTCATCTATGTCCCACGCGAAGACATAATTCCACGAACGAGAAAGGCTGAGTCTTAGGTTTTGCCAAATTGAGGACTGCGAGCTGAAGTTTCTTTCTATAACTTGGAAAGATATATTCCCAAAAGGAAACGGCACCATGTGATTGTAAATTGCTTGGGAGATAGATTTAGCCGAGGCGCGGACCAAGGTAGAGGGGCACCCAGGACAAAGAAAGCAGCCTTTTGTTTGGCTGCTGAATACAAACTGAAAAATGACTGACAATTTCGTCACTGTATGGAGTGACATCATTACGAGGCCGCCATGTGATCAAAATGAATTGTCACCACGAAAGTATCCTTCTGTATCCTTACGCTTAAACCGATATTCATTCTAATCTGATGTGAAACTGTAAAGGGGGAACTAGCAATTAATAGGTTATAGATTGAAAGCTATAATTAATCAGTGAGTTATGTGCCATGTATGATACACAGTTAGCGGATCATGTATCTTTCGATACATAACTGACGAGGCAGATTTTGTCACGTAATAGGTTGCCATTTCTTTCTTCGGTAGACCAGTTGTTATCCAAGGCCACAGAACCCTGTCTCTTCTGCTATTTATCCATAACCGGCGGCGGCTGAAGAAGAAGAGGATTCATATTTTCCCCTCGGGTATTAACACAGAAGTGAATGGAATTCGAACACGGTTCTCCGATTCCTCAATCCGAGCCGCTATCCATTACTCCGCGGTGCCTATAATTAATAATTTCATTAAAACCATATATGCTAAACTATGAATAATAACTGATTTTTATAAAGAAACCTGCAACTCATAGTGAATTTTAATTTTAATAATTAATACCAGTATTTGTAATGGTTATGAATGGGTAAAAAAAAAATCATGATCAATGGCTTTATTTCTGTTCCATATTGAAATGTCCTTTTTGGGGAATTGGCAAAAACACTTTTGAAATAAAACCGACGCGTAAGAATATGTTCAAGCACAACTGTTGTTTCAAAGAGTTCCGAATATGAGTGAAGCCCCTACTTCGTAGGCAACTTTGATCTATACAAGATCAGCCATATTGTAAAACAACTACAAAATAAATAAATAAATAAACTCGTCTTTAGAAACTGCCAGATTTCTAACCCGTTTACATTCCTTCTAGACAAGCCGTTTTCTATTTTGGGACATTCACAATCTACTCCATCTAACGAGATCTCGGTTTCTTTTCTCGTTTGCATCCAACGATATTAACTGCAATCTGATCATTGAGTCCTTACTTTTGATTTTCTCTCTTCCGTTCAAAAGCTTAACTTTTGTGTCCAGTCTCCTCACTCTAATCATTGTATCTGTATACAGTGCTGTGTAAGTTCCATGAAATCATTTTCTGAACGTGTCTCCTGTTCATCGGCTTTCGTCCAACGAACCAACAGCTAATAAAACTTGTACGAGCTGCATATACCAACAATGCTCGACGAGTGAACCTCTTTATCCATTGCATTGCATATGCGCGGGAACGCCTAGCTCGTAACAACGACATAAAAGGCGCTTCAATCGATTGCCGGAACATGATTGAAATTGTTTATATTCTTCAAACAGGCGCCATCTTGTCTCCTTGGCGTGTTCTTTATTGTTTGCCGTATACTTTTTCTTTTGTTTCTCTTCTCTTGTTACTTTTGTCTTTTCCTCGTATTTTTTTCTTCTTTTATCTTCCTTCCATTTTAAAGTCGTTGCTTCCTCGTTCAAACAAATGTGAGTCTTTCTTCTTCAAATTACTAAACAATTATTGGTTTATTTATTTATATTACTTCATTACTTTATCAACACTTAATAATTCGGCTACGTTTGTCGTCTTCAGTTTTAGAATTTAATTTTCTCAACCAACTTAATATCTCGTTTGTTTTTTGTTTATTTTATCTTAAACTTGATTCTCTTTCTTCTTTTATCTTTCTATCTTCACAGTTTGTTTTTCTTTCTTTCCTTCTTTCTTTTTCCTTCGTTTTTCTCATATTTCCTTCATTTTTTCTCTTTCTTTTCTGTTCGCTTTATATAGATTTTCTTACTCTCGCATTTATTTTTTCCTAGTTTTCATTCTTTTTTCTTTCTTTCTTTCTTTTTTCATTTCCGCTTTTTTAAATCTCGTCTATTTTCCTACTGTAACATGCATTCTTTCGCCTTTCTTTTTTCTTTCTTTCTGCTTTCTTTTTTTTTTCTTTCTTTTTTCATTTATTTATTTATTACCATTTCTGTTGTAGCTTACCAAACGATTTTCACTCCGTTCTTTCTTTCTTTTCATTGTTTTTTTCTTTCGAACATTTCATCACTCCCGTACCTTACTATACAATACGCTCCCTGTTCTTTCTTTCTTTCTTTCTTTCTTTTTACTACTTTTTTGTTGCAATTGCTCTTCATTCATTCATTCATTCTTTCTTTTTTATTGTTTCATTCTTTTCATCTCCCCTGTAACTTATAAAACACACTGTTCTTCTGTCAACTGATTTCCTTTCTTTTTTTCAATCGCCCTTTATTTTTCCTTTTATTTCTTATCTTTTCTTTCGTTTTTACCTTTACTTTTCCTCATGTAATTCGTTCGTTATTCCTTCTTTTCTTCCTTTTACATTACAATACAATTTACTCTGAAGTTTTCTTTCTCCCTCTACTTCCCTGTCTTATGTATTTTTTTAATATCCCTCTTTATTTATTCGCTCATTGATTTTTTTGCAGTCATTTATTTTGTTTTTACATATTTAAGTTTCGTATTTCTTTATATTAGGTTGGTGCAAAAATAATGACGTAATAATGTCGTTTTTTGACATAAAAATACGTCAAAAAACGACATTATTACGTCATTATTTTTTTTATGTATTAATAATACATTTTTATACATGATCTGTCATCTTCCTTTTTTTTTTCTTTTTTCTTCCTATTTTCTCTTTTTATGCTTCGTCTAATTTCCTATATTCCGTTCCTAATTTTCTTTCTTCTTTCCATGTCTCATTCTTTTTATTCGTTTTTTTCTTCACTTACTTATTCTCACATTCGTTTTTAATATAATTGTGTTTGATTTACTCATTCCTCAAAACGTTCATTTTCTTGTGATATTTTATTCTATAAACTCGTCTCTTATTCTCTTAAAAAATCTTAATTTTAATATTAATCGAATCAACTTAACTTGTTAAATTCGACTTCTCCTAAGTTTTTTTTTTCTTTATTCCATATTTACCTCATTACCTGCAAAGTTCTAGATAGAATTTTAAGCAAAGTGAAAAACAATTTATCGCCTATTTCACCTAACCTCCTCCGACATAGTAATGGAGAACATTTCCGATCTTATTTGACACATAGCAGTTAAAGTACGTGTTCATTATCACCGTAATCGTTTCTATTCTGTGTTCACTCAGGGAGTGTTCGGTTACGGCTTTCCATAAATTCCTTATCCTTGTGGCTCTAAGCAACGTTTGATTCATTCTTGTACCTTATCTGCTATTCATTTACAGGAATACGTTATGTAATTTGCTTACTGTTTACGTCTACACCTCCATCTTTTAATATGCCCGACGATTTATTATGTTTTGCTTATAATGTAATCCAGAAAGAAGGCTTTGCAAATGTAATACTCACGGGAGTGATTGAAGGCAAAAGGCCCCAGACTATAGCTACCCATAGACTTTTCTTTCTTAATTTAAAGTTTTTATTCACCTTGTATAAGGTCTGGAGGTCATTCAAAGTAGAGGGTTACAGATTAAGAGGCACAGCTTATACAGATATATGTGGAAGATAAACGAAAACGCTAAACTTGAACAGGGTAAGATTGTAGTCATCAAGGACACAAAAGACAGTGATTTGCGACAAAATTTAACTTAAATTTCATCACATATGAAGGTAATGAGTGTGGTTCGCTATAATGTGGAACTAAGGAGTATCGTTATTTTAACTCTTTCCACGGAAATAGTGACCGAACAGCGAGAGGCCCAAACGATCTTGCGTAAATTGATGGAACGAGGTGTAGGAAAGATGTCTAATGACAAGAAATTCCCGAGAGCCTTGATTGCCAACGTCAAATGGAATCTATCCGATCTTATCCCGTTTCAGCTATAGGCATAAGTGTAGGTTAGATTGGACTCGTTACTGTTGAGCTGCAATCGTTTTATGATTTGGAAAATATGGAATTCGAAATTGCAGGGGTAGGCGGTGGGAGGCTACATCAAAATCATTCCAGAAATTCTGTTCTTCATTCTTTCCGTTCTCGATTAGACGATAAACTACTTCCAACAGAAAAGCCTCTGATCAGGAGGTTTTGAGGAACGTGGAACCATCTCTTAATTACTGGTGTTCCCAGGTTCACCCTGAGCTGGGGTGGTAGCACCTGTTAGGGTCCCAGCTATGGGTAATGTTGTAACCTCGAAAAAGGTTACTGAAACAAATAATAACTAAAAAAAAGTTTTGAAATGAACAATAATATGCATAACAGGAACGACATACAAGATTCACCAGCAGCGTGCAGTAAGTAATCAACTGCTAGTGGTGAGCTAGAAGTGAATCAAGGTGAATCCCAAGTGGGAAACCACCGTGAAGATTTTCACTAACCTCCCAACGCCGTCAGATGTGGTACAAGGCCGAATTTAATGTTGGGTGAACCAAGCTCAGGCAAAAATTCCCCGTAGACTTTGTATACACGGAGTCGGGTAGCTGTCTACATTTCCAGATGTGACTCTGCTCTTCGATATAATAGCATTGAGTTTCTCTCTGCTCGGGGCAGAGAGTTTGACAGTAGGAGACCACACTGAAGATATTCATTGACCTCCCCACGCGGTCAGATGTGGCACAAGGCCGAAATTAATGTGGTTTGGACAACCCTTTGAAAATATGCAATAAACTCCACACGCGGTCAGATGTGGCGCAAGGACGATTTAATGTAGGGTGAACCAAGCCCGTACGCTCGGGCAAAAAAATTCTACTTAGACCCCGTATACACGGGGTCGGGTAGCTGTCTACAATCCCCAGACGTGACTCTGCCCTCGGCATAGCTTTGTCTAGGTTCCTCACTGCCCAGAGAGTCTGACAAGCACACTGTGGAAGACTGCAGTGAAGATATTCACCTACCGCCCACGCACGTCAGATGTGGCACAATGTTAAGTTTATTGTGGAGTATCCGAACCCGTAGGCTCGGGCAGAAATTCCCCGTAGACCCCATAGAAAACGGGATCGTGGTCTACCACCCCAGGCGAGACTCTGCCATTCGGCTTAGCCTCGCCTGGTTTACTCTCTACACAATGGTAGAAAATTTGACAAGCACACTGTGGATGACCACAGTGAAGATATTCACTGACCTCCCCACGCGGTCAGATGTGGCACAAGGTCGAATTTATTGTGGGGTATCCGTCCTCGTAGGCTCGGCTAAAAGTTCCTCATTGACCCTGTAAAAACTGGTAGCTGTCTACCACCTCAGGCGAGACTCTGCCCTTCGACATAGCCTCATCTGGGTACTTCTCTTACACAGTGGCAGAGTGTTTGACAAGCACACTGTGGAAGACCACAGTGAATCAATTTTCCAGAGATAATAATGTTATACTGATACAATTACTAATAATTCCTGTTTTTACCTGATATCGCACACACACACACACACACACACACACACACACACACACACACACATATATATATATATATATATATATATATATATATATATTCAATAAAAAAGAAAATAATTAACTTACATGAAAAGTTCTTGAAAGTGAAATTATCTACTCTTGTCAAAATTTAAATTTAAGCTGTGGATTTTATTTTTCAAAATATCTCCTTTCTTAAAATAAATACTCTTTCTCAAGGTAAGAGAAATGACTATGAAATGTTTTTAAAATTAAAGAAAACGGTTAAATTAAGAATATTAAATACTTAAAATAATAAAAAAAAATATATGGAAATACTTAAGCAACTCAAATTAAAATAGATACAAATAAATAATAACTATACTAAAATGTAAAATAACAAATTCAGCCAAAAACATTTACTCAGTTTCGTTTATTAGGCAATAAATTACATCACGTAGCGTCCACCATAGTTTGCCTTTCATTACAGAAATATATTTAAGATATTTTAAAACGTTCTCAAATTTATAATTTGTAAACTTAATACTATGTTTTCCTACTGATTAAATTTGTTGAAAAATAAAATTTATGAAATAAAAATCCCCGTTTTAGCTTAACAAAGTTCCCAAAAGAATGAAATGCATTAGTAAAGAAAAAAGTTCCTGTTCTCTCTTTCTCCATATATATATAACATTGAATATTTGGTTGGATTCATGTGAGTTTGTGACCCTGGGTTTCACGCTTTTGCGATCGTCAAAAAAACGAAAGTCACACACAAACACACACACACATATATATATATATATATTTATATACACACACTTTTCACATATAACATTGAATATATAAATATATATATATATATATATATATATATATATACATACACAAACACACACATATATATATATATATATATATATATATATATATATATATATATATATATATATATATATAAAACTTTGTCAGAAATTAAGAGAGAACAGTTAAAAAGAAAAAAAAATGATTTTTTGTTTAATTTTGCTTGGGGCGGTTCTCTTTGGGCGGTCATATATCACGTGCACTAAAACTGTAGATAATTCTATACGTATGTAAGTTTGTGAGGATTCTTGTATGTCTAAGCGGACATCAAATGGTATTGTGTATTCGTGATTCTATATGTGTGTCTGTCTAGTGGGACTTCAAATGTTTACACTTTGTTCGGTCAGCCTGCGCAGCGTGGTGACACTTCATGTGGATCTGTGAAATCTTTTTAAGCATGTATTCTTTGCATTAGATAGATATAAGTTAGATTCTTGAAGAATGGTTTCGAAGAAAGATGGTGATATAATGTAATGCATAAAGAATTTTTTTTTTAATTCGGGGGGCATTAATGAAATAATGTTATGCCCAGATTCGCTTTCATGCAATAGGTGAGAGCTCGTTTTCTAAACGCAAGTCGCTCTTGTGTTCATAGATGCGGACTTTTAGATCACGTGATATCTCTCCCACATCAATATTTTTATATTGTAAATGATTTATTTGATAAATCCTAGAATTTGAATTGATGTTTGGTTTATTATTCTTACTACTTATTTCTCCGAATGTCTTGGAGGTCGTGGTAACGATCCTACTATTAGGGATGATAGGGATGACTAATTTGTTTGTGAGTTTAGCAGAAAAGGGTTGGGAGACAGGATTATGAATTTTGTGTAATGTTTGTTAGAAGTGTTTTTTGGTCGTGTCTGTTTTTTGAATTTGTAGATTTTGTAAGCTCGTTTCTTTTTAGTATTGAGGATTAAATAAAGTGGATAATGAAGACTGGTTTGATTTGTTTTGTTTTACGGCATATCAACCTCAATGGGTTATTTAGTGCCGAAAAGATTTTTATTGTAGGTAATTTTTTTTTTCAAAATTGTATTGCTTGTAATATTTTTTTGTTTCAAAAATGTATTGCTGGTAATATTTTTTTTACAAAAAATATTGCTGGTATTAAAACATAGTTTTACACTTTCAGTTTTAACCCCAGTTTGCCCATAGCTGGGACCCTAACAGATGCCACCACCTCAGGTTAGGGTGGATCTGGGAACACCAACAATGGCTCCACGTTCTTCAAAACCTCCTGATCAGAGGCCTTGCTGTTGGATGTAGTTTATCGTCTTACCCAGGACGCGATAATGAAGAAGTCTGAATGTTTTCTCAATATACTTCTCTTCTTCATTTAGGGATTCAGGGCTACATATCCTAAGCGTTCGCAGTAGAATTAGTCTAGAATCATCCAGGTTTTATTCTTTGGTTGTGGTGGGAATAGAAATTGTTTAGATCGTTCTTTTTTTTTGTAGGTTTAAGATAATCATTAAAATCTATTTTATTTATTGTTGCATATTAATAAGAGGACTAACTCAAACAAAATTTTAAATACAAAAATTGCAATATGAGCACTGGTAAAAATGGTTGCTGAAAACATTAGGTTTATAATACCCAGAAATTCCTCTAGGACACATGACACGGTGGATAAAGGCGTTGGTTAGATCCAGTGACAGACCCAATGAGTGTGAGTTCAATACCCGGTTATGGCAGTGAAGAAACTTTCAGAGGGAAAATTAGCAGGAGATAACTGATAACTGACATCCATTAAACATGGCACGTGGAACTAGAACAGTCTACCCCAAGGATCGAAATAAAGGGTTCAGTTCGAAATTCAAACTACCTGAAGAAGGCCGGAGCGTACAACGGCCGATACGTTGTGATAAATATGGCGACAAAGATGAGGACAATAGTCCGCATAATGTAAATACTGTACATAATACCTCATCTCAGAAATATAGACAGACTCTTTTATTCTCATATTCATTTACTCCACATCCAAGTACATGTATACAAACATGCACACTCACGTGGGCGAGGAATAATACACATGCAAGCATACACACACACAGACGCGGGGGTTCACTTAAATGTTCGTTATTTAATTTGAAAAGACTTTTAAGTTTTATTTATTTAAATTATTTTACTTGTAATGTTTTCACTTAAATTGTATAAATTTTCACTATTTATACTTAATTGATTCTTCTGTTTTATGAATCATTCGATTTCTCATTCATCTTATTCTATATATACATATATATATATATATATATATATATATATATATATATATATATATATATATATATATATATATATATATGTATATATTCATATATACGTTTATATATATGTTTAAATAATGTCGTTTTCTCACATATGTTACTATGTGAGAAAACGACATTATTTTTGCACGAACCTAATATCTGTGTTTATATATATATATATATATATATATATATATATATATATATATACAGAGACATATATATATATACTCATATCTATACATATATATATACATATACATACATGTATATATATGTGTGTGTGTATATATATATATATATATATATATATATATATATATATATACGGTATGTATACTATATACATATATAGTCATGTACGTGTATAGATATGTATACATAGCGATTTACTTATATATATTTTAAAATATATATATATATATATATACACACACATATATATATACACACACATATCTATCTATCTATCTATCTATCTATATATATAAACATATATGTATATATGTATGTATATATATGTGTGTACGCGTATATATATATATATATATATATATATATATATATATATATATATATATATATATATATATATATAAACATATATGTATATATGTATATATATATATGTGTGTACGCGTATATATATATATATATATATATATATATATATATATATATATATACGGTACTTTTCTCTCGGAGCTAGAAATTTTTCATAATACATAAACACACTTATACACAGACACGCACGTGCTCAAACACATTCTGTGTTTGCCACTGAATTTGTTTACGTGAGTGTGGTGGGGTGGTGGGTAGGTAATGGACATTGTTGAATTCACTCGTCCTCATCGGAAAATATTTTCATAAAAATTTCATCGGCAAAACATTTGAATACATTTTGGGAAGTCGGCCGTCTTAGATACTTTCGCAGACACACATATACACACAGACATATATATATATATATATATATATATATATATATATATATATATATGCATCTATATCTGTTTTTGTGTGTGTGCGTTGATTTTTCCGTTAATTTTAATCGCTTATTCTTGTATTCTTTTAAAGCGTCTATTCTCCATTGATTTCAATGCACAAATAATTTTTTTCATTTCCCATTTTAAATATTCCTTTACAATTCTTATTTGTGACCTTTTGTGCACTTTTTATTTTATAAATCGAATTCATTTACGTTTTATATTTTCCTACAGTTTTATTCACTTCTTTTTCCACTTAACCATTTTTATTTAGAATTTCTTTTCAGTAATTGTTGTTCCCTTTATTTCGTCTTCTCTCCGACATTAACCAAATTCTTCGAGAGTCTTCTATATTTACCTTTCACCCTTTCCTACCATCATTTATTTACCTTTAACCCTTTTCTCTCGTCAGTGTCATTCTAGTTTCAAGATACGCACAATAAGAATGCTTAAATTAGAGCCAATCCTTTTTGCGTATCTCTTTTTGCCCTTTTATTTTTCCTTTTGCAATTTTGATTTTGCTTTCTCCGTTTCAAATCCAACAGTTTATATAGTGTTAGTAATTAACTATCGTTACAGTTTTCTATACACGTTTTCTTTCCTTTTCCACCTCGTCCTTGTGAATGTTTAATTTAAGCTGGAGTGTTTATACGAAAATATCAGCCTTCACTTCATACTCCTTCACTGTTTTTGTTCCTTTTTTTTTCCCATCTAGAAACTCACTTAGCTCATTTGGCGTAGAGCCAAATGCCATGTAAATACAAAGTAGGAAGTCTGTATGGCGTCTATCCCTCAGCCTTAAAATAAAGCATTAGAACGATTGATATTAACAAGTTCTTTCAGGCAGTTTTTTTCTTTTTTCTGAGCATTGTTATTTTAATCCCAATATATGAAGTTATTTTCGCAAAACCTCTCATTCTGGCGCAAATAAGTTGACAATAATGCAATGTGTTTGGGAAAACGAAAACGAAATCGGAGTTCCAGATCAGCAAACGTCGGTGTAGCACATCAGCGTTAAAATAGCTCTAATTAAAGCAAGATCATTTTTTAAGCAACGTACTTCAGGAGATAGGCGATCCTAACTCTATATTAAAAAGCTTTCTCCATCTGCGGTAGAATCTACAACTACGTTACCATGGGATGTTTCTTCTCTACAAATGACCCAGGCTTCCTCGACAATGGGTCATTCGCCATCTTTAGAATGATTGCCAACCAAAAGCTAAACAATCAATTTCTTCTGTGCTGTAGAAGCCATCACGGGGAGAAAAATATTGTTTCGTAACTTTCACAAGAGCATTTCTGCTTAAATGAATGCATCGAACTTGAATCGAATTTGAACTCGCCTCACTGTTTTCTTATTCTGCCCCAAAATACATTACCCCCCACACACATCTATTCCTCAGTTACATTTTTAGCAGTGAATTGCAATGTACTCTTGATAATTCGTGGTTTTCCATTGTAATTAGAGTTGTCTTTCTGTTTAGTTACCAAAGCTAGAGATCCCAGTAACTCCCAGCTATTTAACTCATCTGAGAGATCGCATCAATTAATGTGAATTTAAATATAATGCCATTTTTTTTTCATTTACGTAAACAATCAATGAGATACAATCACGTGAATCAATCCTTGGTGAGAGCAGTTCGACATGTGGTAGGTGATGCCAATCCTAAATTTCTCTTTATTAATTATTTGATATGACATTATAAGACTCAATTTGGTATGGCCTAATATGTCACAACAACTCCAATTTTGATGGAAATCCCCATATTATAATAACATATTGTTTGTATACTTTTAGATTTTAAGCTAGCTCCTGAGAAGAGATAACTGGCCTTCAGGGCCAAATACAAAAAATAACCTCTGGTCCAGCTTTAAAAATATACAGGAATGATAATTTTGAACAAAATAAACTTGAATTCTTCAATTTATTACATGGAAATTCAAAACCTTACTTTAACTCTGATTCGAGCTATAATTCCAATTCCGGCCAAAAGAAGGATTTGAGCCGAGGATACAGTTTGAGCCGAAGTCGTTATTCAGGCCGAAAATCGAGT
Source organism: Acanthosepion lycidas (assembly GCA_963932145.1). Taxonomy (NCBI): domain Eukaryota; kingdom Metazoa; phylum Mollusca; class Cephalopoda; order Sepiida; family Sepiidae; genus Acanthosepion; species Acanthosepion lycidas. The sequence goes on from OZ010588.1 coordinate 96,587,210, forward strand.
TATTCACAAATTCTGTAGAACATCAAAACTTCACATAAGCTTTAACTCTGATTCCTTGTCATTTTTAAGAAATAAGATTGATTTCTTAAATTTACAAAGATTTAGACATATTTTAAATTGAAGTTAGAAAAAAAATAAATTTGCAAAATTATTGTTTTAATTTAAACTGAATGCAAATAATAATAATAAAAAAAAATTAAATCCCTAAATTTTTCTGTTATTTCAAAATTCGAGATTCTAACTTTTCCTCCGCCACTCTGGATGATCAAGCACCAGATGAAGGGTAGATTTTCTGTCCCATGATCATCCTGATTCTCAAAGCTATAATATATCTATGTAGAGGAAGTGTGATCTGAGTTCGAGGGATTTCAGACACACGGACGGACAATCAGAATTTGCTGTTTATTTATTTAGATGATATGATGACCTTACAGTAGATAGACCATCACAACTCTTCATACTTATCTGTATTTTATTGATTTAAGTATCTCTTTTGTTTGTTTACCCTCACTTTTTTTCCTTATTCTTTCGTCAATTGATTCAAACCTGACAAGGAACTTATTCGCTGATCCTTCTGCAATTTATGCCTTCACTATAACTTGCTGTTGCGTTTTCTTTTTATACTATTCGTTTCAAAATCTTAGCCGCCTATTTCTGATAAGTAGCAACAATTTCTTTGTAGTTGTGATTCTCTTGGAAGCGATGCCTAGTCTGGTATGATCAAGAGTTATTTTTAAGTAAGTCAGTAAGACAATGATGAAGAAAAAAAGAATAAATAGAGAACTGAGCAAAGGAAAAGAAAGGGGATAAAGGAGAGAGAAGAAAAAAAGATGTATAAGAAGAAGAAGAGGAAGCAGAAGAAAATGGTGAAGAAGATGATAAAGAAGTAAATGATAAAGAAGAAGAAGAAAATGATGAAGGAAAAAAAGAAGAATAGTTAACTGAGTAAAGGACGACAAATAATGAACTTAAATAAAGGATAAAGGAGAGAGAGAGAACAGAAAAGTCAAGGAAAGGCAAGAAGAAGACGAAGGAGGAAGAAGAAAAAGAAGAAGAAGAGGAACAGGAATAGAAAGAAGAATAAGAAGAAAAAAAGAACATATAAGGAACAGAGTAAAGGTCCGCAACAAAAAGAAATTAAACGATAAAGGAGAAAAGAAAAAGAAGGAGAAGAAGTGGAGGAAGAAGATGAAGAAGAAGAAGAAAAGGAAGAAGAAGTGGAAGAAGATGATAATGAAGAAGTCAATGATGATGAAGAGAAAAAAGAAAAATGATAAAGAAAAAAGGAACAAACACACACAGATATATATATACATACACACATACATACACACACACACACATATATATATATTTATATATATGTATGTATATATATATATATGTATGTGTGTCTGTTTGTTCCTTAAACACTCGTTAGTGATGACTTGTTACTTCACTCAGAATCCGTTATTACCAACGGATTCCGAACAGCTCAATCTCCGAGTGACTTTAATTCAAAGGGTGATGAATGTCATGTGATTTTTCCCGCACCTGCAAACAAGACGTGCCACTCGAGACCATTTATTATGTAACATGTGGAGAATACAGGCGTCATTTGCTTATAGTGCTGGTATTAACAGATTAACCAGCATGATCTCGCCAGAAACATAAAAGGCAACGCGGACGTTCCCCTTTTCTCGTTAGGAGATATTACAAGTAAGACCCTCTCTCTTTACAATCCTTTCACACTGCTTGTTGTATACACATGTTATAGTTTCTCTGCGGGGGACAAATTAGTGATAAATCTGTATATATCGGTATAAATATATTTCTTTGAGAACTATCAGTAAGTTAAGTAGCATACATGATACGCAGTTGGGCGATCATATCTATAGATTCCTGGCTGAATAGGTAGACGATTTACCCGCAATTGTTTGCCGGAGTTCTCCGTTTCTTTCCGCGGTAAACTCGTTACCAAAGTAGGCTATAGGACCCCTGTCTGTCCTGCTATTCAACCGATAGCTAGAGATGAATAGATGCATTAATACGTATTTCAAGGGTATCTGCGCGTAAGTAAATATAATGAAACCGATTGGAAATGGAACTGGGGTTACTCATTCTGAACTGTTATATTTTACAGCAGAGCGCACATCCCAGCATAAATGTTTGGAACCCTATATGTTTGCCATTCTTTTTTTCACCTATTCTGTTCCGTTCGTGTATTGACGTGTTAATATTTCACGGATATAATAATGACTATAATGAGGAACTGGAAACTGGAAAAAAAATTGGATTACTCATTCCGAACTGTCATATTTTACACCACAGTGCACATCCCAGTATACATGTTTGGAACCATATATGTTTGCCATTCCTTTTTCTTCACCCATTCTGTTCTGTTCGTGTATTAACGTGTTAATATATCACGGATATAATAATGACTATAATGGGGAAATGGAAACTGGGAAAAAATTAAAAAAACTTGGATTACTCATTCCGAACTGTTATATTTCACACCAAAGCGCACATCCCAGTATATATCTTTAGAACCATATATGTTTGCCATTCTTTTTTTTTTCTTTTTTTTTTCACCTATTCTGCTCCGTTCGTGTGTTAAGGTGTTAATATATCACGGATATAATAATAACTATAATGGGGAAACGGAAACTGGAAAAATTATTCTTGCATGTCATCCAAATTCATTCAAAACACAAAAGAAGCAATAAACTAATAATGGAGATAAATGTTAATTTGACAAAATGACATGTGGAGTTATAAATTTTAGAAGTCTCGTAATTTTTTTCTTTCATAATCTTAGGTAACAAATAAGACAAAGTGCCCGAGAGGTTGGTGTGTTTTCATTAGTCGCGGAGACATCACCTTGTCACCGGCAACCAAGTAGGACGACATATGCGCTGTAGGAGTGGGACCTCGATAAACGCTGGTTCACGTCCTTGTAGCAGCAAGAAATATGACATCATGCCGTAAGTAGGATGTTAATTATATTAATTAATTTTTTTTTTAATAATGACGATCATAGATGGACTGAATTGGTTTGTCCTGGTTTCTCCTGGATTAGGTTTTGGTAGATTTCTCTGGCAGCTTCTCTGGTTATCCCGTGACAGCATATTTCGGCAATGTTTTATCTTCGTGCCAACAAAAATATAGTATGTAAAAAAAAAACGCCTTTCCCTTGACACTGCTATTATTTGAAATACCTCCGTTGTGCGGCAAAAGGGAATTTATACATTTTATTGTTCTTCAGAATTGACAACAAAAATATTAAACACTATTAAATTGCGTATTTACAAGAATAATTTTATATTTGCAACATTCTATATGCTGCGATGTAGTATTTATTATTTACTAATATATAAAGAAAAATCAAAACAAATAGTTATTCAAAATTTTAAGACATTTACTAAATTATTAAAATGTGTGAACCAACTATAATGAAATCATTATTTATCATTTTATAAAATTTGAGTCGTTTAGTAAATAGGCAATGTTTTTCCAACCATTCCCATAATTATTATAATAAAGAAATAGTGGAAATATACAATCAAATAAACAAATAACGTTTATTTCATTTGTTGTTAATTTTTCAAAAAGAAAGAAAATTTATAAATTCACTTTCATATATTGTGTTTTATTAAAACTGCAAACACCGCTTTTTAAAACAGTAAACATTGTCAAAGTGTGAAGATATTTAATATAATAGCGGTATCAATTTGAGACGTTTTTTTTTTTTTTTTTTTTTTTTTTGGTGCTTAGCTACAAAGACTGTTTATATTTCTATATAAAAATAATAATTTTTTACAGATTTATAATACGGTTTTGAAATTGTGACATATCCTATCTCCAGCCCAATTATTGTGATGCAAATTCCTCACCAGTCTACTGGGATCAGTTGAGATTGAAGATCAAAATGTCTGTTAGACGTTTATTGTCTGTTGACCAAAACATAAGTTTTACAAAATTACACCCATCCCCCCCAAAAAAAATCCAACACTGTCCTCTGATTGATCAACCAATTAAATAATGATTTAGGGGTTATCAAGTTTTTGAAGGTTATTTAAAGCTAGAAATATTTTTAGATTGCAAGAATTTTTTGAAGATAATAATGTTATACTGATACAGTTACTACTAATTCACACATAGCTGGGGAGAGAAGAAGTGGATTAATACCTTTCCAATTTTATTTGCGCGCACGGGAATATAAAAAACAGGAATGGAGATGAAACACAGCTCTACGATTTCGAACTCCGAGGCGTTATCTATTACACTACACGAACATCCATGATAACCCAGCGACACACCCAAGAGATCAACATTTTGGTTACTGACCAGGTATGACATAGCTTAAATTTGGTGATCGTGCGCAAAACGGTATTTCAACTTGATTCACCTCAAATAATGACGAGTAATAACTTCTATCCCCGCCTTTGTCTGTTTATAAATTGCAGGTGCGCTAATATAAAAAAAAAATCATTTTCCAATTCAACCCAGGTTGCACTCGGAGACTCAGGCATAATTGATATATATTTTAAGCAATGGGTCTCTTTTTAATATAATATGAATTCTCTCTTCTAAGGTACTTATATTGTACTTGTAAAATCTTGCCTCTTTCATTAGTTTCAATCAATGAATCTTAATTAGAATTAAATTAATTCTAGAACCTACTTTTGAAAGAATAGAAAGTAATTAAAAAAGTAGAATAGGCTGTAATAAAATCAGTAATAAATTAATAATTGTGAAAATACTTCATCCCAAAAAATAATATCAAATCAATAATAATCAAGATGTAGCACAGAATTTGACTTATTTGTTTATTTAACGACATATCAACTGTTTATGGGTCATTTAATACCGAAATTTAATTTTCTTTAAAGTAATAAAAATTCGATATATGTTATTCTGCTTTCACAATTGAATACATGGTAGATGATACTCATCTTTTGTGCAGATACATGTTTGTGTGGACATAAATACTATAGTCGGTGACATGTGTGTTTTATGTTGTAGTTCTTTTGATGTTATATTTTCGGTTACAGTTTGATTTCCTCAAGAAATAGTAGAATATTATAAATGGAAGTTCATTCATGGTTGGTCGATTTTTTTTCGCGATATAGCAACATCTATGAGTTATTTAATGCCGACATCTAAGTATTTTGAACAATTTTATGGATTCAACTTTCCATCCTCTGTTAAAGAATTTCTTAGACTATTTATACCCGTTAGATTTTGCCATCTCCAATTTGTAGTTCGCATTTTTGAGTATTTACTGAAGTTTAAAAATAGATAAAAGCAATCGGGTTTACAAATTACCGTAAGATAATTTCCCTGACGATTTTTATAAAATTTTACAATAGATTCATTTAAAATACTTATACCAGCTTTCAAATATCTATTATGCTGAGTCAAATGTATTTTCCCCTTGGGGGAATCAATTGTCATTACGAACTACAGATAAAATGTTTCGTTGGTCATTCTACTATAAAATGTATTGCTAGATCTTTTGCTTTGAAAATGTATTGTTGGTCATTTTACTAACAAGTACTTTTTATACTTTCAGAGTGATTTGTTTTTGTTTGGGGGTCACTAGTTGCCCATAACCGGGAAACTATCAGTTGCTACCAGCCGGGATAGAGTGAACCTGGAAATATCTGCAAATAAGAGTTGGTTCCACGCTCCACAAAACCTCTCTATCATTGGCCATGCTGCCAGATGTAGTTTAACGTTTGGATCCCAGAATAGTGCACAAACTGGTCATACATTTTAGCAGATATCCATAGAATAGATTAAAAGATAAACGTTGATCTTTCCCCGGAGGCAAAACTATTTTCTTAAATAAACATTTTGAAATGTTGCAATACGCTGTTCGTAAAAGAATGACAACTTTGTATTCTACAAAGATTTACATGACTTCTAAATAATTGTACTTCAAATTGATAAAGGAAAGAGAAACATTCATCCAAGATAATTAAATAAAATTTTGAAAGTTTGCTAGACGCTGTTCGTGCAAGAAGGTCAAACTTGTATTCTATAATGATTTTCATAGCTTCTAAATAACTGTACTTCAAATTAATAAGGGAAAGAGAAACATTCTTCCAATATAATTAAATAAAATTTTCAAAGATTGCTAGACGCTGTTCGTGCAAGAAGGACAAACTTGTCTTCTACAATGATTTTCATAGCTTCTAAATAATTGCACTTCAAATTGAGAGTGGAAGGAGAAAACATATTCCAGGATATTCTTCCAAGAAAATTAACCGCTCGCTTTAATGAATATAAGAACAAAATAACGCCTCCTCATTTAACTATCTTCTAAATTAATTATATCATAAAAAAAACAACACATGTTTAATATTTCACACAATGTTTGAGCGTATTCATTTACAGGGTTGAGAAATATAATTAAATGTGTTTATTTTTATAATTAATCTTTATTTTCCATTTGTATTTGAAATGATTTTCTGCTTGAATATTTTTATGCCTTGAAGATAGCGAGAAAAAAATCGCAAAAATAAACAATCGCCTGCTAAAAATTTCTCTTTTCATATTTATTCAAACTTAGATTTTTTAAAAATCATTTCACCCAAAGCAGGGCAATAAATCCACTAAGGCGCAAGGGGGTTACTGAGCAGGATAGAATATTAGAGAAAATGTTATGAATAAAGAACTATGAAAGGATAATAATTAAGAAGATGTTAGCTAATGCTTAGCATGGCATTTAAAACTTGAAGATCAAAGGTGACTGCGTCCTGGGTATAACGATAAACTGTATTCATCATCAAGGCCACTGGTCGGAAGTTTTTTGAGAAGCGTAGAACTAACTCTTAATTGCTGTTGTTCCAAGGTCCACCGTGACCCGGGGGAGGGGACGGGTAGCACATGTTTGGGTCCTAGATATGGTCAAATAGTTAACTCTCAAACTGGTGTCAAAACATTATGAAAGTGCAAAAATATATTTTATAGTAAAAATACCAGTAATATTAAAAAAAAAAAAAAAATTAGCAGCAATATATTATATATATATATATATATATATATATATATATATATATATATATATATATATATATATATATATATGTGTGTGTGTGTGTGTGTGCGTGTGTTTATTTGTAAGTTTAATTAAAAACAACTGTCAAGGTACGATGCTTAAGATTTTAAATTAATTTATCTTTTTTTTTCTTTTTCTTTGCTGGGGGTAAAACTTGTCCAAATGGTTTGAATGTCCGAGTGCTTTCGGCCAAACCTTTATTCCTTCTAAAGGATGAATTCGATTTTCATTTTTTAACTGAATGTATGGGTTGTTTTATGAATGTAACTAGGGTTAATGTAACGATATATTTTCCAAACACGGTCAGCACATTGTGGCTGTATTCGTATTTGATATTATTGACTTTTGGCCTTTCTATAATGCATCCATTATTTTTAACATTTTCTACATGTGGAAGAAGCTTTCATGTTGGTATTATCAACCAGTTTCTTGTACAGAGTATTTATTTGAGACCTAATTGATCTATGGTCAGAGAGATGTATCCTGGGTCATATATATATATATATATATATATATATATATATATATATATATATATATATATATATATATATATACATATATATATATATATATATGACATATGTACATATGTATATATTATTATTGTTGTAGTTTTTGTTGTTAAAATAGAAGTAAAAATGTTCAATACAATTGACCAATCAATACAACCGTTTTTGTTCAGTGTCCGATGGATGACTGCAAAATGACGAAACATTGAGTTTTACTTTCGGTAAGTATTGGTCGTTTTAATTCTGTTTTTAATTATATTGAGCCCTATATTAGCGGAGTTTCTGTTACATCTAATATACGTTAAATTACGAGATCACGATACATATATTTTTTATAAATCATGAACAATATTGAGGAAAAATATATGACTAAATGAAAAGTTTTCTTTTTACTGGTTTCATATTATTAAACATCTTTGGGTGAAATTCGTTATGTCGTTCCGACAGAGAGATGTTCGAAATTTTACACTTCCATATTTTTTTTTACAAATCTGATTTAATCTAGATTCTTTTGCTTTTTTTTTTCTCGGTCACCTGTTTAGTAGATATCATACACTGTAATAAGAGCCCAGACGCAAATTTACATGAAAAAGGCTACGCTTACCAAATGATGAAACATTTCACCTCGACGAAAAAGTCTAGAGCGTTAATTGATCGCAAGGTCATTGACAGTAAATTTGTGCCCGGGTTCTTACAGCATTTCACCATTCCTAGCAGAACTTCTATCATCACTGTGGGATATCTACTGACGAAGTGATGGAAACAAAAAGAAAAAGAGTCGAAATGAAATCGGGTAAACTATAGATTTGTAGTCGCATCAACATAGCAAATTTAGTCCGATTATGTTCTATAGGACAAAATGTATTACAAGAAAACTTTTTCCGCTTTGTCAATAACTTACACACAGCGTTAAATTATATAATTTCACGTATATTATTTGCCGGTATTACTGGCTTGAAACTTTTATTTCATATATATATATATATATATATATATATATATAATGTTGGTGCAAAAATAATGTCGTTTTCTCACACATGTTACTATGTGAGAAAGCGACACACACACATATATATATATATATATATATATATATATATATATATATATATATATATATATATATATATATATATATGTATGTATGTATATATACTCAATCAAGACGCTGCTTGCAACTGATAAATGAGAAGGACATACGTTTCTCCCGTGGGTGTCTCTACCGAATCGCAGCTCAGTATGAGTCCCTGGGCGTCATTTTCCCGGGCCAGACTCCATTAATTCAATAATTCACCTTCTGTCACTTGACCAGCTACCGATGTCTAAAGGACATGTCTCGTATATTGCCTGCACAAGAAATTTACAATGATCTCTATTCATTTCCGTCGCACTTCGGGGCGTGTATTACTTCGGAGGTGCGTGGTATTATTTGAATACAAGGAAACAAGTCGTATCATTGGGACAATTGATAAAATATTCTGACTTAAACGCGTTGATGAATGACGGAGATTTCTTCATTAATAAACAATCTCCGTTTCACATGAGATACACTCGCGGCTTGTCTTTAATATTTATTTATCATATTATTGACGATATTCCATATCTATCTATCTATCTATCTATCTATCTATCTATCTATCTATCTGTTAGTCTAATTAAATCTATCACGATGGCTCAGACTGCTTATATCTATCTATCTATCTATCATAGTTTTTTCATCTATTATAGTTGTTTATCTATCTATCTATCTATCTATCTATCTATCACAGTATTGTTTGTTTAACGGCACATCAACACTTTATGGGTCATTTAATGCCGACATATACTTTTATTGGGAACATAAGAAATTTCTTTAAAAAAATATACTGATGGTAATGTTTTTTAAATTTAATTTATTTGCAAAAATTAATTGCTAGTAAAATTTTTGTACTTTTAAAAAGTGTGCTAGGTATTTTTACTATAATAATTCTATATTTTCGTCGGCAAAAACTAGTTTTCCTATTATCTTTTTCCTTAATAAATAGTGTCTTTTTCTACAGGTTAATGCTGATATATATATATATATATATATATATATATATATATATGTATGTATATGTGAATATATATATGTATATGTGAATATATATATGTATATGTGAATATATATATGTATATATATATATATATATATATGTATGTATATGTGAATATATATATGTATATGTAAATATATATATGTATATATATATGTATGTATATGTGAATATATATATGTATATATATATATATATATATATATATATATATATATATATATATATATATATATATATATATATATATATATATATATATATACTTATTTTACCTGAAATTGTCATGGTTAGCAGGAAATGCCAATTGCTTGATGACAGAAATTCGGCGTGCATTATCCGTGCTATTACTGCATAAAGTTGCGAACTGTCTTTCAAACTAGACACGCGTTTCCACCCTTTAGCAAATATCGGTTATCCTAACTTCAGAATAGTTCTATTATATAAAAAATTTAAATGTCTTTGTGATGCGGTATATATAGGACGAACCAATCAAAGGCTAGAAACTCGCATTACGCAACACGCAGCTGCCTATTTGCATTCTAATGGTCAGAGTTGTATCAAAGAAACCATTCAATCTGTGTATGACTCTTCGATTCGACAACATTTGTTAGACAATCTTGACTGTTCCTCCCATAGAAGTGACAATCTTTTTTTTCTATCTTACCCAGAGCTCGTTCGGTCCACCTTCTTAAAATTTCATCGGCGAACCCTATCTAAGCAAAAGGAACACTTCATTTGTTCCTTACGTTTGCTCCAGGGAATATGAGTAATTTTATTGTTTTTACTCTTTTTTGATACCTTTTTATTTCGTTTTTTTTTGTGATATCTGCTTACATTTAAAATCTTTTTTCATCGCGTTCCAATATTTCCTTCGCATTCGCTATTTACATACGTGTCATTGATTATTTTGTTCTATGCACCAATGTTCACCTTTTGATAAAGCCTTGTCCGAATGTTTTTCCTATATATATATATATATATATATATATATATATATATATATATATATATATATATATATAGTGTGTGTGTGTGTGTTGCCATTTACACAAAGGGCTACTTTCCGGTTACCCTCTTTTATACCGTCTTTAGTTCTATAACTATATTTCCTTTACATATAAGCTGTAAGGAGTTTAGAAGGTTAGTGTGGACACTTATTAATCTAGTATTATATATTTTTATCTTTGCGTGTATTGCGATTTATAAGGTTGAGTGGTGACTTGTGTATATTTAAACACTGTTCTTGTACGTATGTACACATGCACATCTTTATATATATATATATATATATATATATATATATATATATACGCTTTTCCCCTCTGTTTTTTTACTTTATTAATCTTTCTTCGCCCACTATTTTTGTAACAATAGATTTCCTAATTGTTATCCTTTTATTTATTACTTTCACTTTCCCTTTTCCTTTCATTTTATTATGTTTTATTACAATCTATTCTTTATTTCCTTCTTATTTTTTTGCCTCGGCAGACGTTGTCCTAACTACAGTCCGCTCCTCTGAAATTGATATGTTATTCTAACTACTGCACGTCGTTCTGAAATTGACAATTTGGTCAAAACAATTTTCGACCACACTGACTACACGCGGGACATCTTCTCCACTCCGCAACCTATAAGTCTCTTCATCTAATTCGGTGCTAATTCGTGTACGGACAGTATATATATATATATATATATATATATATATATATATATATATATATATATATATATATATATGTATATATATATATATAAGGCTCAAACATTAATATTCCACAGTTATAATTTATTACATTGAAATCGTAATTACGATTCAATTCATCAGACCTACAAATTCAAAAAGCTAACTTTTGGAATTTGTAAGTGTGATGAATTTGATCGTGATTACGATTTCAATGTAATAAATTATAACCATGGAATATTTGTGTTTGAGCCTTTTATCCTTTAAGTAAGATCTTCAACAGGAAATCTATCAAAATTAGCTACTCTGGCACCAATAACATTTATAGATAAATGCTACAAAACAATTTCTTTACATTTACTCCGATTTATTTCATTGAAAAAGTAACTCATTAGACGAATGGGTCGGTGTAGCGAAATTTCCTCTTTGTTTTTATTTATAATATCTTTATTATTTACACTATTTATATTCTGCCTATTGCCTCCATTTTTGTTGTGGGTATCATAACATTTCGACCGATGCGCTCTCCGGCAATCCTCAGGTAAATTTTGATCTGGGTTACCTACAGGGTATTCATAAGTGAAACCTTTATTTAATCTACGAGAGTAGACTGTTCCCGTTACTCTGCTCATGTCTATGGATACTGTCTATGTCTTTCTTATTTAGTACTCTTCAGTTCCTGCTCGACAGTACCTCCTCTGGGACTATAACCTTTTGGATAGAAAATGTTGATAAATAAATCTCATTTGATCACATTCTGTAGGCGTATCTTGCTCAGCGTATGAAAATTTCAGTTGAGCCATATACATATTGACGAATAAAAATAAAAAAAATGTTTAACACACACACATACACACACACACACATACACACACATATATAAATATATATAAAGAGATATACTCTTAATGTGCGCTATATTTATGGGATGAAGTGCTCAATATAAGAGATAGAGCGTGTGTAAATATAAAAGTGAACATTGAAGTCAACACTTAGAGGCGAGAGGCTGTTTCGTGCCAGACGCAAACATCAGGCCTGACGAATGAGTCTAGCATGAAACAGCCTGTCGCTTCAATGTTCACTTATCTATCTATCTATCTATCTATCTATCTATCTATCTATCTATCTATCTATCTATCTATCTCACTCTCTCTCTCTATCTATCTATCTATCTATTAACTCGGTTGAATAAGTCTAAAGTACTTGTCGTTGGTTGAAATAGATATATACCCCCATATGAGGCAATTTTTGATCTTGTGTAATTTATATTCTATTAAAATAAATACATTTAGCTCTTTTTGTGTATCAGTCTTAATATTTGATATTACTAGGATCCACTTGGATTATATAACAGTGGATTTATTACTTGTACCATATATATATATATATATATATATATGTGTGTGTGTGTGTGTGTGTGTGTGTGTGTGTAGGTATGCAATTATATATATATATATATATATATATATATATTATCATATAGATTTTTTCTTGTCATAAATCAATTAGCGATATCGACCACATCACCGGCTGTTCAAGACGGCGCTTCACGTGCTACTTATTTGATCAAAGTGTCGTAATAGTCACAATTATTTCCAGCAATGCATCTGATAACACGTATTATAAAGGTCCATTTACTCGAAACATCGCTGTTTGAAACTATGCTTGCTGCCCAAATTTTCATTATATATACATGTATATATATTCGTCTATCGGCCTGTATGTTCGTGAAATTTTATGGAATAAAAAATTACGTTGACTTCAGCGTAGAGGAAGCGACCGCTAAGACCGGCACGCCTTAACCAACTTGGCTAGAAAGAGTTGTCATCTGTCGACACCAGATTCTGTCCCTTAAGCGAAATTTTATTCGTTATAAAATCTCTCAATTTTTTTCATATTTGCACAGTTTCGTATCCAAATGTGAACAAAGAGAATTTTTACAATGGACTTCTTGTTAATCCGACGTATTTTTTATCACTTAAACATGATGGGATTTGCAGCTTCGTTTATTTATTAAACAGAACATTTATCTATATTCGTCTACAGGGGTGAATGCTTAAGAAGCATTGCTCTGCGGCCATTATTTTTAATAAAATTTCTCCAACATTTAGGCCAGTAGGCGAATATAAATAAATATGCTGTTTAACACACACACACACACACACACACACATATATATATATATATATATATATGCACAGGCATATATATATATATATATATATATATATATATATATATATATATATATATATATATATGTGTGTGTGTGTGTGTATGTGTACATATGTGTATACAAATTCCTTATAAGACAGTATGTATGTATGGAGAGGGAATATACGCATGCGTACGCATGCTAACAAATAACACAAAAAATGTAAATAGATCTCAGAAGAAACAGTGGTCATTAAAAGTTAAGAATATTTCTCACCTTTTCTTGGACCAGTCTTAAAGTTTTTTATTACCCTTCACGCATAATTCTTTCACTGCCAGTTGAAGGAAGACATTTGGTTTGATAACACACAGAAAAGAGAATGTTTAATATCGAGAATATTTAACATCGAAAGACATAAAAAAAATTAATTCCTTTTAAAAATATGTGGAAATATCCACATTTTATCTGATGAAGGTCGCGGGACCGGAAACATGTATAGCAAAATTATGGAAAATGAAGTATAATATATATTTTTAAAAAAAAAAAATCTACATTACAACCAAAAACGTTTGCGGTTTCTCACTTCTTTTTAAGATACACACTTTTCCCTCGTTGTAACAACTGAAACCTCTTCCCTTTATATATATATATATATATATATATATATATATATATATATATATATAACGTTAGCTGTCCACTCGTTGCACATGTTCGGCTGGGCACAAACATGGTCGCAGTGTCTGAAAGCCTATTACAACTCCCACGATATTCTAAAATAGCTCTTCCAGTATTATACGGATACTTCATCGGGCAGCGATTATTCACTTAAAATATTTGGTGATTGTCTGTACTGTACAATACCAGTTGTTGGAAGGTAAACTACAGGATGCCTCAGTAATTCTCGAATCGTATTACGACGACATAACCTTTAACGTTATATACATGCATATATGTATATTTCCCCCCCCTCTCTCTCTCTCTGTGTTTGAAAAAGTTTCCGGATATTTATCCACCCAAACCACTTCCGGTAATATTTTTTTTTTTTTTTGCATCCCTTAAAGAAAAAAAAAAAAAAATTAAAATGTGGAAAAAATAATTACGGTAAGATATCTTTTGTTGCGCTGATAATTTTCAAATACCAACCTTGGATCTCCGCCTATTTTATGTTCTAAATAAAACAATAAATCTTAAAAATCCAATCACTCCCAGCATCTTTTGCCGAGTGGCCATTCATTCTACGTCTGTTTCCAATTTTGAATGAGATAAGGATAAATGTAATTCTAGACGTCATCGGTCATTGTTTAAATCTGTCCTCCCGCTATCTAACCTTCTCCGCCGTTTACTAAAAAACTTATATTCTAATTAACCGAAAACCGTATTTACATATTACCATGCATGCCATAGATTCTATGAAAGAGAAAACGAATCAAAATGGTCGAAACGCCGACACGATCGGAACAGAAAGCGTTTAACAGCCGATCGTGTAAAGATCGCTGGGATCAGTGAATTACCTCATGCCATAATTAACTTTTTGAACTTTTAATCTAATTGTGAAGGTTCTCGCGCAGACGAAAACAACACGTTTAAATTACATATAAATTGAAGTGTTTGGGACACTTTGATAACGACTAATGCATTTATCTCATGTTTGTCTCTGTTTGCTTCAACAAGGCCTGTATAGAAGAAAGGAATTACTGAGTGGAGTTTTAAGTAAAGCCGGCGTGAAGAGAGGAGCACACTTTATTTAAGGGAAGCGAGAGGAGCAGGCTATCAGAAAACAGAAAATAATGTGTCTGGGCAAATCAAGGCTCTATCAACATAGCTGATACTTACCTCCTTAGGAAAGTGACTCGTTGTGCCTTTTCGGAGTAATATTCTCGGCTTACATGAAATAGAAAGACTATATTGGATCCACTGCTAGGTCAGCTGCTGAGAAAGTTGGTTCACTGTGTCGTTTCAGACAATTTTTCTCTCGAGGTTCCATTCTCCATATTTGTATGTCTATCATTCGTCTATGCTTAGAATATTACTGCTACATATGGCCCGGTGCCATTGATATTTCCTTTCTTTTATTTTTGAGTGTCATGTCCTTTCAGGACGTAGGCGATCAAGGCTCTCCATCTTCCCCTATCCCTTGCAGCTCTCAACAAGTTCCTTCCCTCAGCTTCCTCCCCCAGGCCACGTTCGGTCATCTACTTGATTAAGCCTGCCAGGTATATCACGCGTTGTTTTCCTTTGTTTCTCCTTACCTCTTTTCGACATGTGTGTATCAGATTCTCCAAGCCCTCCTTCCTCATTATGTGCTCCAGAAACTTTAGCTGCCTCTTCCTGATATTACGTATCATCCTCCTCTTTGTTTGCAAACTGTCTAAGATCTCCTCGTTGCTCACACCCGCCTCGGGGAACTTTTCCTCGGCTTTCTTTTTTTTCAGGTTCATTTGTTTTCTACTACTATTTATTTTACATATCTTGTTTCTCAATTTTTTCTTCCCTAAGTGAAGTGAATTTAATGTCCCCCCTTTCATCTTTGTTAGCGTTTTAGTAAGGGGCATCATCAGTACCGTAAGAAAGTTAAAAATTAAATTGTTTTTTTTTTTTTCCCTCACCTTTCGGTAAATATCACAGTTGAAATGTCGGCGACTAAACCGACTACCTCACTCCGAGTTCCGAGTGAGGCGGGTCGTTAGTAAGCCACTAGGATGAAAAACAAGACTTAACAAAGGGCGAAAGATCTCATTGAGTCAACGGCCAACTAACTAGAGGTGATATCTGCATAACCTACCGTAGAGAAAGCAATAGGAAACCACTACACTATCAATCCCAAGACAAATTGTGGTTAACAACTCAGATAAATCTGTTCATCTAGTCCTCCTTAATAAAATCCATGCAAAGGAGAATCAGTAACATGTTTAATTAAAAACATAGCATTTACTTAAATAAATTGTATTTATAAAATTAACGTATAAACAGAAACTACATTAAATAATTGTCGGACTTAACTCATGCCATTATTAAATTTTTAAACTTTCATTATATGTTGTCATTATTTACGTAAAGATCCGTTTCCTGTGCAAATATGATTGATCGAGAAACATCGACGAAGATTGTGTTTATAAACACTAACTTGGACTTTGCTAACCAGACGCTTCTCTGTAGCTAAAAGCTATACCACGTCAGACCAAACGACAGTATCCGTATAGAAATACAGGTTCGATTCCTCTCGGGGAACGCATATTTTCTACGAAATTTATCGAGCATTCAGGTCCGTAAATGTAAGTAATAGAGTTTAATTAAAAACAGTGCATTTACTTAAATAATTTATATCTAAAAAAATAAAGTATAAACATAATATATATATAAGATATCGTTCATATTAATAAATATACATATTATCCCTTATATTTATAATTATATAATTAACAGGTCTTGTATTAATTTAATCTCAGTTTATTTAATTATAAAATAAAGTATTAATCAATATTTATGTTAAATATAAATTGAAACCCACTCTATTTGAAATGTACTCTATAGTCTACTCAGCTCCTGAAGATTACATTGTGAATCAAATTCACAGTCGTGCTCTGGTGAGGGATAATGACGTACTAATGTCGTTTTTGACGTTAAAAATACGTCGAAAAACGACATTATTACGTCATTATTTTTGCACCAACCTAATATATATGCATATATGTATGTGTATATATAAATACATATATATATATATATATATATATATATATATATATACATACACACACACACACACACACACACACACATATATATATATATATATATATATATATATATATATATATACACACACATACAGTCATAGTCATCCACAAACAGGCTGGTTCGCTGTATCACAGCTCACCAGTGTGGTTAGACATCCGATTGCTTCAAGCCGGGATCGAAATCTATTTTATGCGGCAACAGTCGGAGATTTCACCTTTCCCCGCTCCCTTAGCCATTGGGTGCCTCGTTGAAAGATAGACGAATTATTTCGTAATTACTCTGTGAATAAACAAGCCAATAACTGACATTGCTCAATTCAAGGAAGGGGTGATACCATATATATATATATGTATATATATACTGAGAGAGAGAGAGAGAGGGAGGGGAAACAGTTAATGGATTCATATTTACTCTCATATTTCCCATTGCTTCAAAATTGTTTATGGGTTAACTGCATTTGAAACAGAAGCACTCGTTTCTCATTTAAATTGTGTCTACGAGGGAAAGTCTAATATTATCCGCATTAAACGTTACTCATATGTTATGACGAAAGTGAGGATAATTTTTGCCTTACCCTTGTATTAAATCTATAGGACAGTGCACTTGAGAAGTCTTCATAAAGAAAGTGTGATGTATGCAACGCTGAGGTTGATTTTTTTTTTAATTTTAGAGAGTGGGAGTTTATCAGTCAGCGTGGAATGAAGTAAATTGTTCAATAAATAGAGTAATGTCTCAATTGTTATACGAAGTATGTAATATTCAGTATCTTAAATTTTGTGGAGAAATACTACTAAACCTAAGCCCATGCCACTTTAACTGAAAAAACATATATAACCACAAAATTTTGTGGATTTATGACATTACAAAATTCAAAGAAAATTCTCAATTGATTGATTTGAACAAGAACTCTAGCGTTGCAGCATCGCGCGTTCCATAATAATATAAACTTTCAATAAAAAGCATATTTCGAAAATACATCTTTCGGTCTACACTAAACACATTTCACCTTAGTGCTTTGCCTGTATATGGAAAATTGTGCCCCCAAGATGACAATTTGAAATTGTCCAAAAGTACTTGGCTCGTCAATTACATCTGATAACAACTGAAATATACAGCAACTCAGGTATAAGGAATATATCATTCCACGGATTAATAGTAAGTTGATGTCTTATTAAGTATTGTTAGGGAAGTGATTTCGCCATTAATCTTATTAACATTGCTAATTAATTCCTTGTATAAATGACTTCTTGATACGTCCAGGAAAGGGATATATTTGAAGTAGTAAAGTGGTTGTTGACTACTGTAAACAGGTAGGAAAATCTAACATGTAACAGTAATGGACTGATGCTCGTCATAGTGGTAGGCAATAGACGTAGTCAATGGGCGTCCCTCCCCTACCTCCATATCAGTCTGTATTTATGGCTGACGCCAGCCAATCATATTATTGTGAGGGAGAACCCAGGTGTATACATATTAATTGCATCACTTCTTATATATATATATATATATATATATATATATATATATATATGTCTCATTGTGCAGGTATGCAGAAAATAGAAAAGAACACGTTGGGTGCATAATCCGGGGTTCCTTAGTATTTTTGTTTTTATTTTTAAAAAGACAGTGCTCCATACAGAAGTAGAGCTTATATTATAATAATATTTTTTGTTTAAAAGTATGATTTCTTTCGCTACATAAGAGTTCTCATGTTTCAGAAAAAGAGAGCCGAAACTAAACACCACAATTCAACTGAATTTTAATCATTATTTGGAGGATTTCGGCTCTCGTTTCTGAAACATGAGAACTCTTATGTAGCGAAGGAATCATATTTTTAAACAAAAAATATTATTATAATATATATATATATATATATATATATATATATATATATATATATATATATTAAGCGTAATCCTCACCGTTGTCATAGAACAGTGTTTGAGTTTATTTGTTCAAGGCCAGCTGACATTGATTTTACACTTAAAAGATTACCTATTTTTCTAAGGTCGTTCCCTGCGTTTTCTCCTTCTTGCAGTGTTCGATTAACTCAATAAATATTAACGTCTCCTTTGTATCTGAGCCATGCTGCGATTGCCAAGTATTTCTGGAATACATTAATTTCTGTTTCATTAAGTTTGCCAATAAATTTGTTCCAAACTGGATTGGTTTTAATTGATAAATAAACTATTGGACCACCCCACTACCACACAGAACCAAGACAGAACCAAATGAACGTTATTTAATTTTTATTTTAAATTATTACGCGGTTGTGGTAAACTTTATTTCTCTCGAAAATAATTAAAAAAAAATAAATGTACATCCGCAAGCGGTTTCATTAAAACACAAACAGGCGTATTTAATTCCATTAAGTTGGTCTACTTTGTTATTTTCTCACTTACGTTTGTTTTATATTTTGTTCGACTTCGCATTTCCTTTCATGTTTATTTGTTTAGGCCTTTTAGTTAAAAATGCATTTCGGTGTTCACTTTACCGACACATCTTCCAAATGCGATGGGGTTTTAAATCATCACGTAAAATTAATGCAAGTAAAATGATTTGAATTTGAGGAAGCTAGTGAAAGACAAAAAAAGAATTAAAACGTGCAGAAATTCTGAATTAATCATAGAAAAAATAACCTTTATTTAAGTAACAATTTGAATCTTTTAATTTATGAAACGAAATATCAAAATCAATCAAACACTTGTCGATTATCGCTACAGAGAGACACAAAAGTTTATTTACATATGGAAACCAATAATTTATTTGACTGATAATATTAAAAGAAACATTTACGATAAATGACAAATATTTTGGAACATAACTTCTGTTATTGTTCGTTTTCATCTTATATATATATATATATATATATATATATATATATATATATATATATATATATATATATATATATATATATATATATCCAATACAATTAGAACGCAAGTAATACATAAATTCTAACGCTCACAGCATTAATCCAAAAAGGGCTCGATACCGATAGTATAGCGATAATTATTTATTATAATTCTATCATAGAGAAGTGAGTAAACTGTTTTTGTGTTTATGATATATATATATATATATATATATATATATATATATATATATATATATATATACGGGTGTAACAGCAAAATTGTGCAGCAGCATAATTTTCCATCCCACAAAACGATTAATAGAGTTTTTTTTTTTTTTGAGGTTTCCATCTTGATGTTATTTGTCTTGACAATCACTGAAAAACCCTTTGTGTCATTCAGCTTGGAAGAGGACATGATAAAATCGTTTTGTGTCATCCCCACTCTCTTCTGTACTGACCAATGGTGAGAGGAAAATATAATTCAGGCCTTCAATAATGGTACCATCATTCATACTCTGGATTCCATCTTCAAAGTTCATTCCATAACCATCAAGAGAACGATGAATAAGTTTGAAAAAGAGAGCAGTAGAGAGGAAATCTGGATCAGGGGGTCACAACAGAATGAGGGATCATCATTTCAACTTAGAGGTAAATACATTATCTTGTTCAAAGTAGATTTCAATAGAGTTATAAAAACCTCGGCGAATTCCAGTAAGATATATTTCATCATTTCTAAGATACAACGGTTCAACGGCGCGACGATTTCGTCTAGCATGAAACATCTGAGTGTTGACTTCAATATTTATTTTATGCATACACAAGCACACACACACACACACACATATATATATATATATATATATATATATACATATATATATATATATATATATATATATATATATATAAGAATATACATTTATATATAAAAGTGAACATAGAAGTCAACATTTAGAAGCGACAGTCTGTTTTATGCTAGATGCAATCGTCAGGCCATGAGTGCTGTTATTTTTCTCGGCTATTTCTATATATACTTGTCAGTTGTGCATTGTGGGTAGTCTATTTTGGCGGTTATTTTACCGGAAGTCGTTTATTTGTTTATTTATCTATTTATTTTGGTTAAATTATTTTGTGACCGGCAGTAAACCAGTTTGCTGGAAGTGTGGAGGGACTTTTCACCTCTCCTCTTCCTGCCCAGAGAAGAAAGCCTCTGGATCTCAGGTCCCAATCGACCAAACTCCCCCTCTGAGCGAGTCTTCAAAAATCGCTACGCCTGTAATGGGGATGCCGGCTACCAGGACCGGAGTGGTTGTACCCCTGGTTGGGTCATCACCAAAGCCCCCATTCCCCGAAGAGCCTTCTTCCACTGCAAGTGTGGTTGAGGAGAGGGGGAATGGCAAGTAGTTGGCAGGGCCAGAGGGAAGCGTCAGACAGCGGGGCCTCAGTCCCCTGAAACCCCCGGAATTAAAGACACTTACAGCCCCACTCCCTCTGACAGCAGTAAGGGCGATGCCTCGGCGTCTATTCAGACCATCCAAGATTTACAAAGAAAGTATGATCCTGGTTATGTTAAAACCGAAAAAATTAAGGAGTTAAAAAACCAATTAGATCAACAAAGTAAAGGAAAATCGTCTCCAACCAAGAACTCTCTCACCACGCAGTCTTCACAGCCCTCTACATCCCGTCTACATCCCGTCTACCAAAGTCCCCCTCTACGAAGAAATCCACTCCTTCCACATCCTCCGACCCACCGCCTTCTCCCCGTCCCTCAACCCCTCTTTATAGAGGGATGTCTTCACTTGCTTCTCTTTCCACTTCTGCCCAGTACCAAATCCCTCTCAGTAGAGACCCCAGCCCATTTAGAAAACAATATACACCCCGCAATACCCCCAGTCCTTCTCCTATTAAATCTCCTGTAATGCCCCTCCAGTTAACCAAAGACACAGAAGCCCCACACAAGATTCCACAGGAGAAAAAAAGAAAAAAATCAAAACACATCTATAATCCAGCTACTAATGTCTGTAAAATTTCTCCATTACAAGCGGAGAAGGCCAAAGACTATCGCAACAGAATTAAAAAATTGAAGTACCTGCTATCGATAAAGCAATTTGGTGATAAAGATATCGATGATCCTAATAATTTCCCAAACGCTCAAAGAATTTTTAATAAGATCTGAGACTGGGGCGAAACAGATTTGGGCCATATTGGACGAGGCAATAACTTCGTTCAGCATGACCCCGCCCATTGCCATCGTTGAAAACGATAAATTAAGAAAAATGAAGCAATTTTGTGCAGGGAGGGTCCCGGTTTTCGTTCACCCCTCTCTTTATAGAGCACTAAAATTGACTTTCCCCTGGGATATCTGTGAAATCTCCCAAGACGGTACCATCAAAACTGAGATGGGCCATGGATCTATGGGAGAGGATGTCGGTATCCTTACCTCGGCTATGTTCAATTCAGGTAAACAACCGTAACCAGACTTCTCTATGGCGCTCTGGTTAGCTAGTTTAAATGTCCGGGGTCTGAGTTTGGAGTCTCGCAGGGCGTGGTTTCTCGCGACCTTCAGCGCTTCGGGGTGAATGTTTGTTGTGGCCAAGAGACCCGTTTTTCTTCTTATGACCGTGATGACATGCTGTCTAGAAGGTTCTACCTTTATTCAGCATGTTTTGATGGTCGTTCGAGGGGTGTCTCTTGGCTAGTGAGCAAGTCCTTGGAGGCTGCATGTACTTTTGTCTTCGCAGATCCGGCGGGCAGGCTTTGTGTGCTGGACGTTACCATAAAGGATAAAGCTTTGCGTCTCATTGGGGTTTATGCGCCCAATATCCATGCTGAGCGACCTGCTTTGTTTCGGCAGATCGAGCCGTTTTTGACGACATCTCGTCGGGTAGTTTTAGCGGGGGATTGGAATGCGAGTCTTAGTTAAGAGTGTCAATGTAGGGCTCTTAGTGTGTCCAAGTTTCCATTATATAGTTTATTCGGATCATAGGCTTGTCCTGGTCCGTGTAAACTTAGATAAGCCTAATGTTAGGTTGGCTGGTTACTGGAAATTTAACTGCTCATTATTTGGTGAGCAGGGTTTCCGGGACCAGCCGCTACTAATTATACAGAGGGAATTGACAGGGGCGCTTTTAGGGAACGCCTGGTGGAGTAATTTAAAATCTAAAATTAGAACGTTTGCTGCCGATTTTACTCCTCGACTCAATCTAGATAGATTAGTGGCGCAAACAGCTTTAGAAGAAAAAGTTGATCGGGCAGTGAAATCCCGTGTTAGAGAGGAAATAACCTTAGCTAAGGCAGAGTTGTCCTTGCTTATCAAGAATGATCAAGCTCTGGTAGTTAGGGCTAGGTTAAAAAGAATGTCTTCTGAGGCGACGAATATAAAGACAGAATTGCATGCAGAGGAAAATCGGAGAGCGTCTCGACGACATATCGCGTGCCTCACATTGCAGGATAAGCGGACCGTGACTACAAACGCGGGCATATGCGAGGCCTTTCGAGATTACTTTCAGGATCTTTTCACCAGGGAGCCCGTTCTGAGCCCTGCTCGGTTCGACGCCTATTTAGCCGACTTTCCCTGCCTCGAGGCAGCTGAAGCAACTGGGTGCGAGGGTCCCATCACAGATGCGGAAATCTGGGAAACGCTGAAACAGGTTAGCCTGGATAAATTTCCGGGACTAGATGGTCTTCCCTACGAAGTTTACTTGAGGCTGTCGCCCGTTTTTGTTCCTTTGCTGGAACTGATTTTCAACGACTGGATGAAGCAGGGGTATATACCTCAACGCTTCACCAGGGGTGTGATCAAGTTCCTGCGTAAGGACAAGAACGGTGGGGATGGCTTAGGGAATTTTCGCCCTTTAACTATGTCAAACACTGAGTTAAAGATTTTGGCGAAGATCTTAGCCAACCGTTTGCAGCTTGTCCTGTCTAGTCTGATTGGCTCCGAACAGACATTATTATTCAGGATAACCTTCATATGGTACGCTTGATCTTAGAACAAGTCGACACTGAAACCGCGCTGATCAATTTAGATCAGTCCAAAGCCTTCGATAGGGTTGACCATCAGTTTCTGGAGGCTATCCTTATGGCCGCCGTTTTCGGAGACGACTTTCGCTCCTGGATCTGACTTTTGTATGCGACTCCCGGAGCGCTGGTAGAAGTGAATGGGGTAAGATCGAAGCCTTTCGTATTCTTTCGCCTCATTATTCAAGGTTGTCCGCTTTCGCCTTTGCTGTACGTTCTTGTGTTGGAACCTTTCCTTCGCAAGTTAAAGGCGAATCCGGTCCTGCGTGTAATTTCTCTGCCTGGGGCTACCACCTCAGCCAGGTATTCTGCCTATGTTGACGACGTTTCGGTTCTTGTGTCGAGCAGGGCCGAGATTGACGAAGTCATCAAAGAGATCAGTGGTTATGAGATGGTAACATCAACCGCGATGTCTGTTGGCTTGCGGTTGGGTGCGTGGAAGGAAGTCTCTCTTCCCGGACCTTTCCTCTGGACGGATGGGCCGGTCAAGATACTCAGCGTCTGGTTCGGTCCGGATCTCCAGTTAGAAATGAATTGGTCGGATGTACGAGAGAAGGCTGAGATCGTGGCCTCGGAGTAAACTTTCCTTGAAGGAGAGGGCGGAAGTATGTGTTTCACACATCTACCCAATTCTCCTTTACCGACTCTCTGTACTTCCCCTTCCGTTTACCCCACTAATATTATTAGTAAGGCTCTTGTTCTCTTTCTTGTGGAGAGACAAGGCCGCTATGGTGTCTCGGGAGATCTGTTGCCTCCATACCGCTAAGGGCGGTCTGGGAATGCCTAGCATTGAGATTCGTCAACATATGCTTTGCATCGCTTTCCTAGACCGAATGTGTCGCGAATCGGATGAGGTGGGAGCCTTCTGGAAGAAAGACGCCCGTAGAAACTTCCCATCCCTGAGAAGTGTGCACTCGTGCGAGGAGGAGGCCCGCCGTAGACCGCGAGCCGAATGCTCCTTCTCTCACGAATGTCGTCGTGCTCTGAAAGGCCTCTTACGAGCAACGGACGGTCTCTCCAATCGCCAGGCGTTGTCTCGTAGGGCATTGTATCAAGTGTTAGTCAGTGGGGCCGTTCAGGATAGTCTGATTGTCGAGCTCGGTCTTACGAGGCAGCAGGCTCGCTCAATATGGCCTTGTGCGCCTGGGTTGAAATGCCTCAATAACAATGAGGCATCACTCACCTTGCTGGTGATTCGTAGATTCCTCTGGGTCGGCAAAAGACTTTGTTCAGCGGGCTTGGAGAATTCTCCAAACTGCCGGCGCTGTGTTGGGGAAGTCGAGACTATTGGTCACGCCTTCTTTCTATGCAGGGTGGTAGTGCCGTTGTGTAAGTTTGTTGAAGGCCTCATGTTTCGCATGCTGCGCGGAAAGTCCTTTGTCCTTGAGGCCGTTTCTGTGTGTAGCAATGTGTTGCCGCAGATGACGAAGGCTGAACACTATGTGCTCTGTTGCTTACTAGGTGTTATGAGAGTCGTCAGAAGGAATTCTATGATGGTGAGAGTTCACTTCTTCCAAACTGATCTTGTTCTTTAAGCATCAGCTTAAAGTCAAGATTAGGACGGAAAGGCGTCGGCTCACCTCATCAGAATTCAGCAAAAGGTGGGTGAATCTTGCGCGTTTGTGCCGAGTAAAAGTGGCTGAACTTGAGTGGCATTTTGATGCCGGTTAGGCATCAGGATATTATTTCCTGCGTTGAACTTGGGCAACCCATCCGTGGCTCTAGGCTAGAGTAGGTTTGGTTTTGATATTTTGAGTTTTTTCTTTTCTTTTTCTGTAAACTTAGCTAGGGTGTGTTTTCTCATTGCCCCCTTTTTTTCTGTCCCCTTTTCTGTTTCCTTTTCTTTAACTCCCCATCCCATTCCATCCCTCGTTAGGTGGTCTGTGATTTCGGTTCTTTGGTGGATGCGGGACACCTTTCGTTTCGAGGGTGTGTTTTTTTCGTATTTGTTGTTGTGTCTGAATCAGTGCGAGTTTGCGTGAGTGTTTGGGAGGGATGAATGTTTTACTACATTTTTAAAGTCCCGTGTCGATTTCGTCCAGTTAATTGATTTTACTCTCACATTTAGGGCTTGTGGGTTTTTTTTTTTATTAATAACATGATTTTGTTTAGTTTCATGAAAATAATTTTAATTTATAATGTATATGTTCATTCGGGTTCTTTTGTTATATTTTATCCCTCCACAGATATTAATTGTACATATGGGGTTAATTAGGATTCTCATTGAGACAATGAGGTATTTTGGTGGATGAAGTAAGAAAGGTAATTATGAATGTGGTGTTTTGGTGGAAAGATTATTGTTTTGTATGTTTGGGTCAGTGGAGTGGCTAGCTAAGTTTTAAATTAAGACAAATGATGAGCGTCTTTTTCTCCAACCACTCTAATGACCTTGTGCCACATTTGCTGTACATACAGTAATAAATATCGTGGCCTGACAATTGCATCTAGCATGAAACAGACTGTCGCCTCTAAGTGTTGACATCTATGTTCACTTTTGTATTTACACACGCTCTATTTATGATATTGAGTACTTTATCACATAAATATAGCACATCTTAAGACTATATTTCTTCATATATATATATATATATATATATATATATATATATATATATATATATATATATATTCTAGGTCATACGGTTTGGCTTCCTGTTACCTTTTCCCGTTATTATTCTTTTCTTTTTTTTTCGTTTGGATAATTTGAACCATTGTTTGTAAATTTATATCTTCAATCTGATAAGACTAGTGGTCGAAATAAATTATGATCTCTTACCATATTTTCGTGATAATATAAGCTTTTCCTCGCGACACACACACACACACACACATATATATATATATATATATATATATATATATATATATATATTCAACAAGAACACCGGATTATATATCTTACTGTTCTTTATATATATATATATATATATATATATATATATATATATATATATATATATATATATATATAGTTAAATTCCCAGATCAATTCTGTGGACAAGACAGATTGGTATAAAAAAAGAAAAAAAAAGGGTTAGACAGAAGCGTCTATCTTTTTAAATTTGGATTTTTTTTAATGTAACTATAACAACAAGAACATTTCGATTTCATTTTTGCCTTGAAAAAGTTGGACGACGAAACGCGTCGGCAAAATCTAAGATCTTTTTTTCCAATTGTCATTTTATTTATACCATATATATATATATATATATATATATATATATATATATATATATATATATATTCTTTGAAATATGAATTTTATTTTTTTCAGATTAGGTTTGTAACAATTTCTTAAATATCATTGTCATCTTTAAATTTCATCATCATCATCACCATCATCATCTTCATCATCATCCACAGGGAGCGTCTATTAAATGGCCGATTGCGGTCTTACGGTCGCCGCACAGCTGGATATTTAACCGTATCCCTCCTCTCGTTTTGGCTGATATTCATCCCTGCCTCCTGTGCCTTGTATAAAGTAGACCTGCCGGTGTCAGTCACTTTGTATTTCAGACCGCAGCCCATTGAGTGAAACGTCCAACCTGCTGATGTCTTCAGTCTAGGACGCCCTCCGACCAGCGATGCTGTATAGCAACCGCATTGGATTTAATACCATTTCTCTGTGGAAATTTATCTTTCAAAATATATTGACAATCGCCCGCAAAACACTGAGCCTTTGTAAGAACATAATAATTAATTCTGAATTATTATTACAACTAAATCAATGCATCTGTTACAGATAATAAATCTTTGGGATGTACAATATTCGAGAATAAATAATGAAATGTTTGCTTACATATAAATCTATTGACAAATACAAACTAAATTAACACGCAGTTTCTTGAGGCATAAATCAACGGTGTTCGATACGTAATAGAGTGTGCATTATTTGATCTGATGGCTGTCAGACGTTTGGAATAATCGTCAGTAAGCTTGGAGGAATAAACGCCAATTTTATCCAGTTGTTATTGACAAATCGCCTTAAGACCATTCAAATTGTGGGGATTTCTCTTATGGACTCGAAGCTTAAGCTCTGTCCACCGATTTTCAATAGTATTTAGATAAGACGAGTAAAAATCTCATTCTCTTCGACTGGAAACACTTTCGTTATCACAAAAGTATACTTGGGATCCTTAGCTTGCTGAAATATCCAACCTTTCGATAATTTGTGAAATTTCACAGCGGCAGGCAGACTAATCTCCATTATGTTGCGTTACAAGGTACTCGTTCGACTACCGTGGAATAATGGATAGCGACTTGGTTTGAGAAATCTGAGACCCGATTTCGAATTCCAGTCAAATCTAATGCATTCACATACATGCTAATACGATTGTAATGAATTCTCTTCTCCCTCCCAGCTATGGCTAAATAGCAGGACAGACCAGGTTCTATAACCTTGATCATTCGCAGAATGACCAAAGTTGTAGAACCTGGTCTGTCCTGCTATTTAGAATTTAAAAAAATCTGCCTCGTGAGTCAAGTATCGAAATATATGATTGTCTAAGCGTGTATCTCGCATAGCACATAACTGATGTAATCAATATAGCAACAGGCAGGGTAAATAATGATTAGCTGCTCGAATTGAGGAATCGGAGAGCCGAGTTTGAAATCCAGTCCGTTCCATTACATTCATTTGTGTGCTAATACCATTGGGAAAGGTATGAATCCATCCCTTTTCCTCCCAGCAGGACAGACGGCGTCATACCAGCCTAGGGGAAAGAAACACTTAATTTAAACAGGATCTCACTATTCTAAAAAGAAAACGTTTATACATGCAGCTGGGGACCATTTGTGAATGCAATTTCCCACTGAATCTCCTACTATGGATTTGCACGTCCGAATGAATGTGATTTCTAATACGCTTGGTTAGATTTCGTTTCGAATCGACGAGTTCGCTTGACACTGCCGGCTCAATCAATGGACGGAAACCACATTCAAACCATTATGATTTCAACAAGATTATTTGTAGTGATGGTATTATGGGAGCGGAGTCATCTTAAGTCCCTATCTTCAGAATTATTTGCAGTGTTCGATTCTTGTTGGTTCAAACCACTGTTAAAAACTGCAAAAAACATCCCTGTATTAATCCATCTCCTCTTCCCCAGCTATGAGTTACATTACAGGATAGACAGTGTGATAGCAGTCGACGAGAAGGAAACCGTGTCGCACTACTCCCAAAAGTTTGTATATCTGCGGCTGGGGACGGATTGTGAATTGAAATTCCCACTGAATCTCCTTCTATGAAAGAATATCATTTCTAATACGAGTGACCAGCTTTCTTTTGGAAGCGGCGGGTTGGCTTGACGGTGCCGGCTCAATCAATGGAGGGAAACCACATTCAAACCATTATGATTTCAACGAGATTATTTGTAATGATGGTAATATGGGAGCAGAGTCATCTTAAATCACTATCTTTAATATTATATGTAGTAATGTGTTCGAATTGTGTTGGTTCAAATCACTGTTAAAAACTGTAAAAAACATCCCCGTATGAATCCATCTTCTTTCTCACCAGCTGTGAGTAACATCGCAGAGCAGACTGTGTGATAGCTGTCGACGAGAAGGAAACCGTGTCGCACTACTCCAAAAAGTGTGTATACCTGCGACTGGGGACCGTTTGTGAATCCAAATTTTTACTGAATCATGGTACTATGGATTTGCATATCCGAATGAATACGACCTCAGTTAAGCTTGGTCGGCTTCTGTTTGTATGCGGCAGGTTATTTTGAGGGAGTTAGCTCAACTAACTGGATGAGTGCCACAACAGGGACAGGTATAATTAATAGAGGAACGGCATTCAAACCATTATGATTGAACAAAATTATTTGTAGTGATGGCATTGTTGTGGGGGTGTCATCTTACGAGCCTATCTTTAGAATTATTAGCAGTAGGGTTTTCGAATTCTGTTGATTGAAACCACTGTTACAATCACTGCAAAAACGTCCCCGTCTTGATCAATCTCCTCTCCCCACCCAGCTATGGGAAAATGACAGTGTCGTAACAGTCTAAAAGAAGGGACCCCACTAAAAGTTTTGTATGCTTTCGGCTGGGAACCTCTGGTGAATCCAAATTCCAACTGAAATTCTTGATATGGATTTGCACGTCCAAATGAATGGCGGCAAGCCACATTGAAACCATTATGATTCGAACAAGTAGATTATTTGTAGCGATGGCATTGTGAAGTGGGGTTCATATTAAGTCCATATCTTTAGAATTATTTGCAGTAAGTTGCTCGATTCTTTTGTCGTAGAGCAAGAGTCCTTGTTGGTTCCAGTCACTGTTAAAATCACTGCAAATCATCCAAAATTTGTAGATGAATCGTATAAATGTGCTTTGGGATTTCTTTCTTCGCCAATAAGATAGACTGTTTTTCTTTCTTCTTCTCCATATTGTTGCTTATTCTTGTCTTGAAGTTAGTACGCTGCGATCAATTGTCTGTATGCTTTTGCTTGTTAACACCATTCTCTTTTGTGAACAATTCTATCTCATGCCTGTTGATTTGACTATTTTTGTCTAGCATATGTTCCTTGCTGAGTGTTAATTTTTACATTGTTCTTTTGTTTCTTTTGTGATTTTTTATTGGAAATTTTGTCAGGGCTGTTTGTTGGATATTTCTGCCAAGTACATTTAGCCATGACCAATTTCTTTACAGCTCTCGAGGTCTGTCTATATCTCTGAGATGAGGTATTATGATTACTTGCATTATTTACATTATTCGGACAGTTATCCTCATCTTCATTGCCATATTCATAACGTCTCGGCCGTTGTACGTTCCGGGTTATTCAGGATCTGTCTCTATCTGTGAGATGAGGTATTACGATTAATTACATTATTTACATTATTCGGACAGTTATCTTCACTGCCATATCCACAACGTTTCGGCTGTTGTAAGTTCCGGCTTATTCAGGATCTGTCTCTATATCTGAGATGAGGTATTATGATTACTTGCATTATTTACATTATTCGGACAGTTATCCTCATCTTCATTGCCATATTCACAACTTTTCGGTCGTGTGTACGCTCCGGCCTTCTTCAGGTGATTGTAATTTCGAACCGAACTCTTTATATCGTCCACCGGGGTAGATTGTTCTAGTTCCACGTGCCATGCCTCTTTGCGATGCCACAGTTATTTCCCTTAGTTAAACTCTCAAGTAAATAATGTAAGTAGTTCTCGAGGTGCTTATTGGCAAAATGTTAGGGAGAATTCTCCATCCTGGGCTTCGGCATGAATGCCTTTTTAAGAATACGAGAATGCAGTCCTACTCAGTTGAGTCTCAGACTAATAATAATGTGTCCGGAGTTGCGAATGGCCTGTAAATCACTTTCCGACAAAACGGTTTCGATGCCAGTCGGTTATCTATGTTCGTTTCATTTCCGAATAGTGCTTTTAATCGATTTGATGGGAGATAATGGAGTTTAATGAATATTTGTTGCTTATCTAATTCGAGGATCTTGATAATAGCTGTTGTTCCAAGATCTAGTTACCCTCCTTAGTAAGAAAATAATATTATTGAATTTGCTTATCTAGCTGAGTAGTGAATACTACTATCACGGCTGAGTAAGGGCACCACGAGGCGGTGTAATGGTCAGCAAGCTTTTCTCGATAGAAGAATTAGAACTGAGTTGTCAGTTCGATCCTCACTGGGTGCCCCCTACTTTCGGCATTGTGCCACATCTAAGCAATGCTTGGAAAATCACTAACCCGGCTGATTCTGTAGAGTTAAGTCTTGTGTCTTAGCAGACCCCACATCACCACAATAGTTTAATACTGCACAAAATTCCAAAGAGATCTCCAGATGTCAAAAAAATATTCTTCGGATGTTACCATCAGTCAATGCGAATCAGTTAATTGACATATGTGATACAGGTTGGGATATCATGTCTCTTTCTCTTTCTGGATGAGGAAGCAGAAGATGTTCCCGCAGTAAGTTGCCGTCTCTTTCTGCGGTAGACTGGCTGCCATCCAAGAATATAAAAACCAATCTGTCCTACTGTTTAACCCATAACTGTGGGGGGAATAAATCTGAAAATCAAGACGGGTTTTATAGTCATTTATAACAAGCGTTCAGATTGTCCTTCTATTCAACTCAGAGATGGAGAAGAGATAGATACATACCTTTCCCAAGGGTACTGACATGAATGCAACCAACCCGACTGGAATTCGAACTCGTTATTCTGATTTCTCCTTCCGAGCTGTTATCCATTGTCATTAGTCGGTGTAGTTCTCAAAATTATTAATCTCAATGTCAATGTCAAACCAAAATTGCAATTTTTATCCTACTTTAACAGTTCGTCCTGGGTATGACGTTAAACTACATCCGCGTCCTGCGTAAGACGATAAACTACATCCGCGTCCTGCGTAAGACGATAAACTACGTCCAACAGCAATGACTCTGATCAGGAGGTTTTGAGGAGCGTGGAACCAACTCTTAATTACTGGTGTTCCCAAGTCCAACCTGACCCAGAGTGGTAGAACCTGTTAGGGTCCCAGTCATAGGCAAATAGTTAACACACAAACTTGTGTAAAAATAGGTTTTAATACCAGAAATACTTTGTAATAAAAAAAAAAAAAATTATTACCAGCAATAATTTTTGAATGAGAAATTATTATCAGCAATACTTTTTAAAAAAATACCAGCAATAAAAAACAGCTATACATACTTTGAAAAATATATGACTATCTATAGATTTCTCCAAAGAAAAATATTCCCAGAAATAGTTTTTTGAAGAAAAACATATTACCAGCAATAAAAATGTTGTTGGCATTAAATAACCCATTGAAGTTGATATGCCGTAAAACAAATTAAACCAAACCAATCTAAACCAAAAATATATATTCTATTAATCCGAATCTATCCTAAAAAATGTCGGCATTAAATAACCCATTGAGGTTGATATGTCGTAAAACAAAACAAACCAAACTAAACCAATATATACTGAGATAGATAGATAGATAGATAGATAGATAGATAGATAAAAATATTAGCAGTATAAAAAAATTGTCGGCATTAAATAACCTATTGAGGCTGATATGCCGTAAAACTAAACAAACCAAACTAAACCAATATATAGTGAGATAGACAGATAAAAATATTAGCAGTATAAAAATCTTGTCGGCATTAAATAACCCATTGAGGTTGATATGTCGTAAAACAAACCAAACCAAACTAAACCAATATATACTGAGATAGATAGATAGATAGATAGATAGATAGATAGATAGATAGATAAAAATATTAGCAGGAATAAAAATTTTGTCGGCATTAAATAACCTATTGAGGCTGATATGCCGTAAAACAAACCAAACCAAAGCAAACCTACCTTATTAGTATATGCTAGTTGTTTGTAACTATTAGAGATGTAGAGGATATTTGCGTTTTAACTGCACTTGTCAATAAACGTGCATGCAGTCTGATAATACTTAATTTCCCCTTATTTATATTAACATAAGAACCGCGAGTCATCTTCTTAAATAACCCCTGAGAATGAGATTTACATACCGATGCGCTGTAGGCAGCCAAACTATTTCAGTAATATATAAACTGTCAACTGTACACAACCGCTTCCCAAGAGCAATGGTTTAAATCGCTTTTAATCATGTATGACTTCTAGAAGACTGTCCTTCTTCCGCCGTACACTGGCGCTACACAATCTTAAAGAATGAACTGTACCAGAAAACAGAAACCAAACAGCATAAGAACTTTTCAAAGTAGCAACAAATTAAATGGTCTACACATGCTCCATATAAAGAGAAAATGGACGTTTCGCAATATTTCAAACAAAAGATCCCATCAATACAGCATATAGCAGGAACAGTGGACAACACATATGACATTTCTCGAAAAAATACTTTATTAAAGCGCATTTCAATAACTTGGATGATTTTAAATTTGAATCAAGTTTTTATTATTTTTTTCTTTATCTTAGATTTGGAGGACATTTGGGCGATATTACTTTTCATACATAATTGCCATGATTTAAATAACATGATCCAATAGAAAAATAAATAAATTTTCACTAACACTGATTTATTTACTGCTGACTTTGATACGTTTTATGAAACACTCTAATATGCAATCCATCTTAATGAAACACCCTTTAGAAAGAGTTTATAAACAGTAGGTGTACTAGCAGTTCGATCAGTAAATACCAAATATTTTCATATAGGGAAAGGGATAATTTGCTTTCTCCTGTAGGCTTTCAGGTTGTATGAGAATAAATAAAGAAATGAGTCCATTCCAGCTATTAACAATCTAAAAAAAATATATATTTTGAAAGACTTTATAAAAAATGTGGAATAATTCCTTGTTTTATTAGAACTTCCAGAAGCCACAAGAGTTGTCATTATCGTAAAATATCAATTGTGTCGCTGGTTAGTAGCCATAAGTGAAATCAGCAAAAATGAAAATTATATCGTTAAATAGGAAAAGCAGCGGAAAGTTATTTTTTTTTTATTTAGTCTTTTCCGCATTCTTCATATTTTTTTATTTTGGTAAAAGTAAGTAAGTGCAAAAAATGTCCATATTCTCCATTGTTCCAAGAGCTATCGTCCACTTATTTAGCCACCTTCAAGTTTCTTAAGGGGCATTTGAACTCAAATATAATGTTCATTCATTGTAATTTTGAATTTGCTGGTGTGCTGTTATCTTTTTTTTAGGATAAGGTCGGCTGTTTTAAATTTTTGTAGTAGGTAGTTAATTTGATTTTTTTATTCAGATCAATTGTGGTAGTGTATTTCTAATATTTTTAAGTGAAGATGATTCATTTTTTTTTTTGTTAATTTGCATTTCTTTATTGTAGAAAATATTTGTTATTTTTAACTGTATGTTCACTATTGTTATTTACTTTGGAGAGAAAATACCTCTATAACACTAAAACCATACACATAACGCACACAGCTAAGTATATTAAAAAAAAAATCATCCTTGATAATGGCGAAAATATAGCCGAAAGCGCTCGGAATTCTAAAATATTTTGATAGTTTCTACACACTCTGTGTCCACAAAAGTAAACACTTGTTCAAACACAAGAAAATTAAATAAAAAGCTTTGTCGTAGTACATTGTCTGTCGTTTTTAATGAAAGATGCATATATATATATATATATATATATATATATATATATATATATATATATATATATATATATATGAACAGACTTCAGAATAGATAGATATAAATATAACCAGAGAGATAGATGTCCCACTGATTACTCCATAGCTGTGGGAGAAGTGGTTTCATACCGTTCCAAAGGGTGTTTGGACCTGAGAGAATGTAACGAACTCAGCTGGCTTTTCAACATGATATGGCTGTAAGCCTCATAGTAGGATAGATAGGTAGATAGATTGAACGAATTCAGATAGACATACAGATAGACATACATAGATAGATTTGAAAGAATTCATATAGCTAGATATACGATATAAAACAAATTCAGATAGCTAGCTAGATAGACAGATAGATGCAAACACACATTCAGATCAATAGATATGAAATAATTCCGATAGACCAGTTTATGTACGATATAGAACTAATTAAGTTAGATAGGTACATTGAACTAATTGAGATAGTCACACATACATATTCACACACAGACACATACACACACACACACACATATATATATATATATATACACGTATTGATAGATACAGATATAGTGCGTAGAAATGAATTAATTCAACCGATAGATATATAGGTAAGTAAGTATATCTACAATATAGAACTGCTTCAGATATATAAATATGAAATATTTTAGATAGATAGATATTAAAGTGATCTTATTAAATAAGTCTAACTGACAGTTGAGAGAACCATGTGTCATCATTTCCTATTTGTACCTGTGTGAAGTCAGGATCTTGACATGTAAATTTTAAGGCAGAGCGTCTCTCTGTACTTTGAAGCTGAATCGGCTTTCGTAACTACTATGGCTTGCAGAGTGAATCACATATTAATTCTGTAAGATTGGCTTTGAGTCTCCTGAATCCCGTGTCGAAAATTTCTCAATCTTTTAAAGGACCGGATAAATAAAAGG
>OZ010588.1:96628340-96678340 GCA_963932145.1 Acanthosepion lycidas
GATAAATATAGAAAACAAATTTAGAATATAAACCTAGAAAGATAAACATAATAAAGTACATAATAATACTAAAATTATTAATTTATAAATTATAAATGATGTTTACAACAGCAAGACAATTATACATATAGCCACGTATAAAAACAATGTTATTTTTATTTGTGTTATCTTCATTAGACTATCTAATTTGAATTTGGGAACTAACACGGATAAAAAGGAAATTTTAATTTAACTATAAGCGACGCCAGCGGGAATGTGTGTATGTGTGTTTTTTTTAATCACGATTTTTTTTAAATAACGGCGTGCAGATTTTATCTCCCAGTTACAATGACTTTGTAATTTGCC
This sequence comes from Acanthosepion lycidas, assembly GCA_963932145.1. NCBI lineage: Eukaryota > Metazoa > Mollusca > Cephalopoda > Sepiida > Sepiidae > Acanthosepion > Acanthosepion lycidas. The sequence goes on from OZ010588.1 coordinate 96,628,686, forward strand.
CCTAAAGATGATCTTGGAAAAGATTTAAAGTACTTGAGTTAAAAAAAAAAAGAAAAAAATCGGCGCCTTGTTTGATAAATTTTATCTTAATATCAAGAAACTGATGAAACAACTGGAAAAGATTGGTATAAAAATAAGTAGACACACGATACAATGAAACTTGTTTGAATGGAATACACTGCCTACATCTATCTATCTATCTATCTATCTATCTATCTATCTATCTATCTATCTATCTATATATCTCTCTCTCTCTATATATATATAAATATATATATATATATATATATATATATATATATATATATAAATATTTATATATATTAAAAATTAATTGATTTAAAATATGTTTTTTTCGCTACACAGTTCTAACCATGTTTCATAAATGGAAGCTAAAAGCTGCGAATTTAATTTTGTATTTAAATTAAATACATTAGTTCCATTTCATCCTCAAGCGAATTTTGGAGTCCTGTGTAGCGAAAAAACATATTTTAAATCAATTAATTTATAATATTAATGCTCTGTAAATTTACATTGAGTGCTATTTTGTAAAAATTAAAATATCTATAAGAACACCGGATTATATATCTTACTGTTCTTTATTTTTATATATATATATATATATATATATATATAAGAAAGATGTTGAAAGAAATCCGAGTGCTGTAATAAAACAAAACTATATCTATAAGACTATTAATATTTAGTCCATATTATTAGGCCTTCTGACCAAATATAAGTATGACGAGAATTATTTTAAAATCGGAATTTTCAGGCACAACTGCGTTTTTACTCACCGTGATGAGACATAAAATTGAAAAATAAAATGGGCCTTTTTTCCCGCGAATGTTTTTATCCATGGGTCATATGAACGGAGAGATCCTATAAATTTGGGCTCATTTTTTACCAAGTGTTGTAGAAGTCTATCTGTGGAAACTGTATTCTTTGAGTAAGCCTAAATTCCATTTTAATACAAGAATCTGTGTATATATTTACAAAATTAACTCATTTCCACATAAAGCCCTCTACAAAGTCTCTACAATTGACTAGAGATTATTTCTTTTAGGTTACGTTCTTTTATGCAAAACTAGGTAATCCGCATGGGTAGACCAAAGGAGTATGATATCCAGAGAGCTCAATGTAAAATTCAGAGCAGATATGCTTGAATAAAAACAGACCACTTTAAGGTTCCATGTAATAAGTTATTTCACCACAACCCCTTTAACAGGGCTATGGATCATCAGACTTTACTTCCAAAGGTTGAAATGAAAAATGAAAAGAAATTCACATGTGTGTGCAGGTGTATATAAGAACTCATAGGTATATAGTGAGATATAGGTATGTGGATATAGATAGGGGTTTAGGACGTGTAGAAGTGTATATGAGTATGGATATATAAAAGATTGTAAAAGAAGGACCTAATTTTCTCCTAGTGACATTTTCTACAAATCTCTCCTCTAATATTCTCCAATTGGAAGTGAGTTTTGGATAGCACGGAGGTAAATTTTAAATTGGTAATTTAATTTAAATTGAAATATACTACCCCATTATTGATGATAAAATTATTTAAATTGGAATAACCGTTGATAATTGGGTACCTAAAAACAACCACGAGTTTATTTAATGAACAAAAATCAAACGAATAGATGTCAACTTAACAATCAATAAGACAAAAGTTTAGAAAAAAAAGATTACTAAATATAAAATGGATTACACTTTCAATGTACTGTCTATGAGTTTTTCCAATCGAGTGTTTCATAGAAAATACCCAAAACTCCAACGAACTTCAAATTAAATTCTTCATAGATTGTTTAGACATTTAGATTTATATCAAACCTTAACCTCCCAAATATCCCCTTTAAAGTAACGCGAATTAACAGCGTCTAAGAATTTGAATGAAACCTGTCCCCGTGGAATGTAATTTATTAGGGTTGCTGTAGCTTCTTCCTTTAATGTCGGTATTCACCCCTTACCCATCTATATCTAGAAACGAGACGCGTTAGGCTTAAGCAACGTCTAGCCGACACACAGTGGGGTTAAGAATAAAGAATTGAAATGGTACACCTAAACCACTCATATCTTATCTTCTCTCCCACCTCACTTCCTCACTTCGTTAATTTTACATATGCTTGATGAGGTCCATCAAAAACGTGTGAATTTCTTTTCATTTTTTCATTTCAACCTTTGGAAGTAAAGTCTGATGATCCAGAGCCCTGTTAAAGGGGTTGTGGTGAAATAACTTATTACATGGAACCTTAAAATGGTCTGTTTTTATTCATATATATATATATATATATATATATATATATATATATATATATATATATATATATATATATATATCATTCCAGAGAGCTATTTCGTTCCCATCGCTGTGCCCCTGACTTGAAGAATATGGTGGCCATTCAACTCAAAATTATTATGAATTGCATAATTTTGTAGATGTATTCCTGAATGGCTCTCATACGCAGAAAATATTTACAGGCTAATATTCCCTCCTCATGTGAGATGTTGAAATATAGTAATATCACATCCATGGTCAAAAGGAGTGACTCATTTGTTAAGCTATCTATTTTTTGTCGAATTCTTAAGAAATAGGTAGCGCCTTTGATATAGCTTGGAATTGTGTGTAGTAGAGTTTTGAGGATTTGGTCAATGTAACCTGAAATGCGTTGTGTCAGAGTTACGATTTCCAAAATTATCGGTCGACAGGTTAAATGGACCTTAAGAGAATTTTCTCTTCAACCAACCATTCCATAGCCTTATTCACATCAGATAAGTGCTTTTAGCGTCTTCATTTAAGAGCCGACAAGAAAGGTGAATGTCGCAGTAAAAAAGCTTTTTCAAAATAGAATAACAACGGACTAAACAAGGGTTTGGGTTTACTCATAGAATAAACTGCAAATACTACACATCCATAATCTAACCAAACTATTAGGTCAAAATCAAATTTCTTACAGAAATATAACACGAGTGGAAAAAGACCAGTCACAGAAACAACTTTTTCCGGAAGAATATGTCTCACGTTTTTGTTTATTTCTCGTCTCGTTGAAAAATGACACAGGAGTTTTCGAAAATTCCGATTTTAAAATATTTCTCTTCGAACTTCAATTTAGCAAAAAAGGGCTATTAATATATGATACCATATTGCTTATATTATTATTATTATTATTTTTTTTTTTTTTTTGATTTTTCAAATTTGATTAATCGGCCTATTAAATCTACCTGTTATAATATGCACACGTAAAAATTAGCATATATCTGTAAAAAGATGAACTGAACAAATTTACCTTTTTTTCATATATGTGTATGTTTGTGTGTGTGAGCGTGCGTGTGCGTGTGCGTGGCATCTTGTGTGTGTTATTGTGTGACTGAGTGACATTTTAGCTCAGTATAAGATTTAGAATAGATATATTTTTACTGTTTCAATGTTTGGAATGTTTTTTTTCTTTTATGAATTTAATTATATATCATTAAATAAAAAAAAAATTAACCCAGGTGGGGATTTAAGGTAAAAAAAGAAATCGACTCTCTTTCCTCGTGGCAATTTAGTCGACAATAAATTTACAACGAAACTATCCAGGGGATCCTAGCAGTCATGCTCCATGATTAAATCGGAAAATTAATTTGCCAAAAATAGATTTTCGAATTTAGGCGTAATTAACATGAACAGGACATTCACTAGATAACATCAGCCAATGGAAATGCTTGAATTTTGTCTCGATTTAGCATAGTTGTGATGTCGTTAAAAGTCTTTGGTTCAATTTTACCCTAACTAATTGCAAAAGATCGTGGAACGATTTTTTATGTTTTGGGATTCATATGTTTTTTATTTCCGTTGACTAGCTGCCAGTTAAGTTTCGACAGCCAAAAACCAAAACAATATATATAACATAGCAGGGTAGAAATGACTTGAGAAAGGAGTTATATGAACGGAATAGACAACGCGGAAATTCGTTTTTCCTACTCATTGGATCGAACAAATTAATTGCCCCATTGATTCGTTTGCAGGTTATTTAAAGCCAGATAATAGAGTTTGATGCTGGAGATCTGTGTACAGCATTGCAGGACCGAAAGATTAGAAAAAGGGTTTTCAATGGGATTCCGTCTAACGATTGGGAGGATGATAAATATGTCAGCTTCCGGCAAGAATGATTGTTTAACCCGACACAGTGATCTGACTGCCTCAGCAGCAGAGCTAGCAGTTGATTCAGTGTACTTTTTCCTATTCATGTCAGGGGAAATTGCTATTCCGAGCAGGCGAAATGGGTCACCCCAACCGTGGAGATTAAATTCAGCCATGTTGCGGGAAAAGAAAAAAATCATCTTGCAGACAAGTTTTCCACATATTTTCATCGACGTTTCATAATTTGTTTTTGTAGGCTTAATAAAACGTCACCCGCAGCATTAAATTGTAACATTGCAAAGAGGGTGCCTTGTAAAGTTACATTAACAGGAGGATAAATTCATAATCTAAATGATTGATTATCATTTTATTTAAAAGAGGAATTGGTGTTTCTTCTGTACATATTGTTCAGATATGAATAATATTCCGTTGTTATTTGACCAGGGCAAAGATTTCAGAAAAAGCATTCGAAATATTATCATAAATTTATGTCCTTACTGTATTTCAGTTTCGATTATGGAAAATAGTTAATCGAAACATTACGGGAACTTTGCTTCAACGCCATATATCTGACAACCTAATACAACTTATCTTTAATGTTTAAAGAACGTTCCGTTTTCGCCTAGTTTATTGATTATAAAAGTATCGAATTAATATTGATTTTAAAGAAAGAGCCATTTTTTTTTTCACAATTATTTCACTTTTCAGCTATTTTTGTTTATTTCTGCAGTAGATAATGTTTTTGTCTTTACGGGAATTTAATGAGGAAAGATCAGGCAAAAATTTACACCTTAGGGTTTTTTCTGCGATAGATTCTGAAATTCCTTGATGAGTTTTCAAGGTAAAAAAAAAAGAAAGTAAAAATGCACACTTAATTCAATGAATGATACATTTGTAATACGAGTGTTTATGGAAAATTTGCTGACAAGTCTTCATTAAAATCGTACGATAAAAATCTAAGAATTTTTTTTCTTCAATTCTGTGAGCTTTCACACTGAAAAGACAACGATAAGGAAGGAGTAAAAAGATAGAATTTTAATTAACTACTTCACAATACTTTTGCCAACAACGTAAAATCAAATCATTTTCATTGAATATAATAACAATAGTTGGATACATTTTTTCGACTACACCGGTTTGTAGTTATCTAATCCCTGTCGAAGATGCATGTTCAGGAATATTTGTATTTCTTTAATACGCGCAGAGTAAACCATGTTGCCTCCATGATAATCAAAACCTGTTTACAGTTTCTGGGATAGAGCAGATAATTTACCATTTGTCATGAACAAAAGTTTAAATAAAGCCAGTATGACTTGAGAAATGCTCCCTGTACACAATTGATGCCGCTAAAGGATAAACTACTTAGGACGATATTATCAAAAAGCCACCACCTTCCCAAGGTGACAATACTAAGATTATATATATATATATATATATATATATATATATATATATAATGGTATGTACCATTACATACAACCGCTAGCTAAGGAAGTAAAATCATACATCAGAGACACAACAGATCTACTGAACAAAATTAATCACATACAAACAGTACCAGAGAAAGCTACTCTAGTGACTATGGACGTTAGTTCACTCTATTCAAACATTAAAAACATCGAAGGGCTAACCACCCTTTAGGAAGCACTTACTAAAAGAAGAAAACAAGACCCCCCACAGAAGTCATCATAAAACTCATGGAGCATGTACTTACATTGAATACTTTCAACTTCAATGGAGCACACTACCTTCAAATAAGAGGTTGTGCCATGGGCACCATAGCAGCTCCATCATATGCTACAATATTCATGGGGAAATTTGAGGAGACCCATATCTATCCAATAATTGGTAGCGACTGCGTATTCTATGCAAGATATATCGATGATATATTCTTTGTATACACGGGTAGTGACGACAAACTTACCCAATTCATTATGACCCTAAACACAGTGCACGACTCAATTAAGTTTGACTATGAAAAATCCACAACATCAGTAACATTTTTAGACACCCGCATTTACATAGATGAAAACAGGAAACTACAAACGACACTACACACTAAAATCACCGACACCCACAACTATCTACACTTTAAGTCTTCCCACCTTAAACACCTCAAAGAGAACCTTCCCTATTCACAAGCACTTAAACTCAGAAGGATATGTTTCAACAATGAAGAATTAAATAAACACATTGAAAATCTGGAGCATCAATTCACAACACGTGGCTATAAACAACACCTAATCAGGGAACAAATGAATAAAGCAATTTCCACACCTAGAGAAGACACCCTAATGTACAAGATTAAAAATAAATCTAGCTGCATCCCTCTAGTAACCACTTTCAACCGCACTCTGCCTCCACTATCCCAAATAATTAAACGTCGTTGGTAAATACTACATGTCAAACCAGACCTAAAAACACTGTTTAAGGAACCTGGCCTTCTTGCATATCGTAGACCTAAGAACCTAAAAGAAATTATAGGTAGTAACCACATTTCAGGGGACAAGATAATCCGTAATAAACTAAGAACAAAAAAAACAGGATTTTCCCAACCATGCAACAACAAAGGAAGTTTATGTTGCAACCATATTGAAAACACGAATTCATTCACTAGCTCAGTCACTAAATCTACTTTCAAAATCTACCACGATTCTAATTGTAGAAGTCATAACATAATTTCCCTCCGAGAATGAACACTATGCCAGAAACAATATGTAGGAAAATCTGAATGGCCCTTTCACTACAGAATTAACAATTATCGTAAACGAATTAAGTCGACTCCCCATGAAAAATTATTACCTGTAGAACAACATTTCCACCTGGAAAAACACGATTTCAAAACCCATGCCAAATTCACTATAATTGAGAGAATAGAAAAGTTCAGAGCAGATAACATTAGAAAGATTTTAGAGTCGCATGAAAATAAGTGGATATAACGTCTAAAAACAAAATATCCAGCCGGGCTAAATCACAAATTTAACAATATATACATAGTAGTATGAATATATAACTCAACAAAACAAAACCTACCCAAATTTCTCACCCACACAAGACAGACAGGCTTACGGAGGTGTGGAGGCCTCACACTTATACACTCACCCACACGAATATACACACTTACACACATCATACGCACTCACTCCCTAATGAGCCAAATGATAACACCCCCCACAGCAATACACACGCTTACACATATCATACTCACTCACTCACTAAGAACCAAATAACACACACACAGACACTAAACAGAGACACATCCCCTCACCAAGTCCAATAAAACTGTCAAACTGACCAGAGAATTCATAGCAGCATGTATCTATCCAGCTCTTATCTCGAATAACAACTTAAAAGAGTCTGTTTGACCAACACAAGAAATGTTAAAAGATTCATGTTAAAAAGATAAAAAAATAAAAAACAAATGAAAACTACAGACAAAAGTTCATTTTCTCCATCAAGACATTCATTTCTGTAGTTTAGTGCTAGCAGCAAGCAGAAATATTTCTCCTCCCGATGATGGCCATTTCCGCCGAAACTAGTCGAGGAATCTAAATGGAATAATAATAAAAAAAACGAAAGAATATTAATCTACAACCCAGTGTGTCTGAAGATTTTAATTTTTTTATTTTTTTATTGTTCAATATATATATATATATATATATATATATATATATATGTGTGTGTGTGTGTGTTTGCCGATATGTAGAAAAATAGGAAGAACACGTTAGGTAAATAATCCGGAGTTCTTTAGTATATTTGTTTTTATTAAAAAAAAGACAAAAAAAAAAAAAAAAGCAGTGCTCCTTACAGAAGAAGAGCTTAAATTATAATTATTTAAAAAAAAGATTACTTCGTTACATAAGAGTTCTCATGTTCCAAACACCAGAGTCGAAAACCTCAATATAATTATTACAATTAAATTGAGTTAAGTTTCGACAGCCAAAAACCAAAACAATATATATATAACATAGCAGGGTAGAAATGACTTGCGAAAAGAGTTATATGAACGGAATAGACAACGCGGATATTCGTTTTTCCTACTCATTGGATCGAACAAATTAATTGTCCGATTGATTCGTTTGCAGGTTATTTAAAGCCAGATGATAGAAAATCGCACTGCATCTCATGACGTCACACATGACCACACGAGAGTTAATTGTAGAAGTATGAATCTAGCTTCTAGCGGCTTACAAGCGCGTGTTTATCGTTGCTTAGAAATCTTCTATGTAAACATTGACAGACTATCATAACTGTCTTGTCTGTATATTGTTTAATATGTTGTAATTGACATCTTTGATAATGGCTTAAGTAAGCCGAAAGCTTAGATTGTATTAAAAAAATAAGGATCACTACTGTGAATTTCTTTCTTCTTTCAACGATAATGTTATTAAACTTATCAGAAGTTACGAAAAAAATTTACATAAAATAAATAGACAACACTTGTCTATAATATTTAATGAAACGTGTATGAATGAAAAGATGCTGCCTAAATACACACACAATATATATATATATATATATATATATATATATATATATATATTTGTAAAACATTTTTAGTATTTGTAATTGGGAAATCGCCGAACTACCTTCGGCATTAACGTACATACATTGATGGTTTCTCAACTGTTCCGTCTACATAATTTCACTCACAAGGCATTGGTCAACCCGTTCTATAATTACTGGCATCCACAAGCAGATAACATCCCTTTTCTCAAGGAGGAAACCTTCCCGACAATTTGACTACGGTAACAGTCGAACCCGGTATTTTTTTGTGGGGGGAGATGGAGGTTGCGATGTAATGAATACTTAAATGCTCGAGAGTCACATTCGGTCTATGCTTCAGGAAAGACTCATTAAAACATTTAAATAATTCTCACATTCTTTAGTCATTGCAAACCAACGGGCTTTGTCTAATAAAAAAAATCTAAATCAAGAAAAGGAAAAAAATCAAGAAAAAGAATTAGTTTTTCATTGGTAAATAACTCTAACGAACGAACGAAAAAAGAAAGAGAGAAAAAAATACCTTCATTAAAAGGTTCTACAGGTGCACTAAATTAACATGTGGTTTGTTGGCTGCATAAAAGTGAAAAACGAAAGAGAAAACCTGCCAAAAGCACTAAGTCGATGAATATTCTTGTGTATCTTTCAAAACGCACAGTAGGGAGACAGAGATTTACGTCATGGATGTTATTTTCCCACCGAGGAGAAAAGTTTTCGTAAAGAATTGTTGGCTTCATTCCAATAGAATCGGAAGATTCCTGGTGAGAATAATCGATATCATACAGTAAAGGGGTTAAACACAGATTTCATGTTGTCTACTCTATTCTCTTTTAAGACATAGGAAAGTAGCTAAAACGTAGAAAGTAGGTGGAAAGTAGCTAAGACCTAGGAAAGTAGTTAAAGCGTAATGTATATTTTTTTATCATACTATATAAATGATCCCTTTAATCATAAGACCTAGGAAAGTAGCTAAATGATAGAAAATAGATCGGTCAGTTGCTAAGAGGACTTAGAAAAGTAGTTAAAACGTAATGTATATTTTCTTTATTATACTATATAAATGGCCCCTTAAGACATACGACCTAGGAAAGTAGCAAAATCATAGAAAGTAGGTGGAAAGTAGCTAAGACCATGGAAAGTAGTTAAAACGTAATGTATATTTTTTATTATAATATATAAATTCTCCCTCAAAACATATGACCCAGGATAGTAGCTAACTCATAGAAATTAGCTAGGACAATAGCTAAGACCTAGGAAAGTAGTTAAAACGTAATGTATATTTTTTATTATTATACAGTGTAACCCGGATATAAGAGCAACCCGGATATAAGAGAGATTTTATCTGGTCCCAAATTAGAGCCATACTTACCTAAACAAAATAGAACAAACCCTGATATAAGAGAAACCCGGATATAGAACTCTCTTATATCCGGGTTACACTGTACTATATAAATGGTGCGTTAAAACATATGACCTAGGAAAGTAGCTAAATCATAGAAAGTAGCTAGGAAAGTAGTTAAAACGTAATGTATATTTCTCAACGATGTTCTCTTACCAATGATCCGATTGGTATTTTTAAAGTTGGTTGGATTACTACAGTCTGTGGGTTGGTATAACAAACTCTTTTTAATGACTGCTTTATTAGTCTTTGTGCTATGCTGAGTATTTTTTTTAAATAGCAAGCATTTTGAGTTATTAGGTTGGGACAAAAATAATGACGTAATAATGTCGTTTCTTGACGTATTTTTTAATGTCAAAAAAACGACATTATTACGTCATTATTTTTGCACCAACCAAATAATTAAAAATAGTATAACGCCCTCAGAATGTAGACAAGCATAACTCTCCACACATTTCCTGTGAATTGGCATGTCTTTTAGGCAAATATAATGGTTCTGTTGACTTCCCCACGTTTTGGAATACAGATTTCCTTTAGTCGTTAGACCCAAGACTCGACATTTCTGTCTACCGTTATTTAACAGTTAAATGTAGAGAGTTGATACAGATTCGTGCCTTCCCGATAGTATCAGTGCGAAATATAAAGCTCATATATTACACACTGGAAGATTTATATGTTACGATGTTTACTCATTCTTCAACCAGGAAGAGATGTGACACGAGGTCTTTTTAAAGTGGGGACTCGAGAGCGTGCACCCGGGCAAGTGACAAAAATTGCCCACAATCCCCGCAGCCGTCGATTGCGCTAGCCGCGTTGCGAGCAACCTTCTCTCCCTCTGGTGCAATGGGAGAGAGCGGCCTCTGGTAGCTGTTCCTCAGAGCTGGGCACCTTTCGGAATAATTTTCTCAGTTGCCCCTCTGTCCTTTGACAGAGAAGCCCCTGGGCGCACTCTGCACAAAGACAGAGACACAACTGAGAGATGAGAAGCCTGCGTTAGAAACTCCTCCAAGGGAGATTTATAACTTTAATGGTAACTTTAATTCTTATTAGCCGTACTCTTATAAGGAAAAAAGTTGGTATTCATTAACCTAGAAGCGAGTGCTACACAAGTTATTTTTTTTACGCTTATTGGACATAGAGCAAGTAGCAGAATGCATTATTTTTTTCTCCTTTCTAATGCTAATTATAATGGTAGCTAGTTTTAAGTTGTAACAATTTCACGGTTTTCCTTTATTAATATTTTGATGAATCTTAATTCCTAAGTTAATGATTGAATAAGCTCATGGCGAGTTCTATGATAATACAATATCCGTAGAAATTCCTCTATCGTATCGTTAAATATTTGAGCTTAACAACTTTAACAAAATATTGCAATAACAATCATAAGTACGGATGCTGGTCGTTATATTAAGAAGTGGGTACAAATGAAAAGTTTGTAAATTGACAACCTTGTTCCATTTCACTGAAAATGCTTTTATATTTGCTTTCTTTCTTTTATTCATTTTCTCACGGAAACCAAATATTAATAGTTTCATTTCATCTCTTTCTATGCGATTAAAACGGAACAGTCTATTATTCATGAGGTGTTGACTGGAGACTTTAAACTTTCTTTCTTTCTTTCTTTCTTTCTTTCTTTCTTTCTTTCTTTCTCCAAAACATTACATTTTATTAAAATTTCTTTGTTATTTTCGAATTAAGCATGTACATTTGCACCTAAATGGAACTATTCGGGGATTTTTTTTTTATTAGAAACTTAGCGTGGGGCTTGAACTTCAAATTACCCTTTTCTGGTTCCGACTTGAAATTAGTTCTGCCACCCAAACAAAGTAGTATGTTTTCTCCTTTCACCAGACCAAAAGGGAATAATTCTTTATGTATTAGTATTGACGAAGAGAAGGACAAGCACAATTATAAATGAATATAAGACGTTTCCTTATAAGGAACTATTCAGTATTCATTGACCGTTTCTAAACTAGTGATTTTTTTTTTAATTTCCATAGCCACCAAAATGTAGATTCTGTTCTATTTATCTCTAGTCGTAATGGTATGGGCCTTTCCGTAGCAATCGTAAGTAACACATTAGTAAATCATAAGGAATTTGAACAAAGGTTATGCTGTGCTAGGGGTTGTCCCGACAATTTACTACAAAACCTTAAACTAATCGACTCCCATGGACATCATGCAAGGCGCCAGAACTGTTCAGAAATATCTAAACTGTCGGCCCTATGAAACGGCTCTCTCAGATCGATGATTAAAATGTTCTCCAAAGTATGAAGGTCTAAGGGACCGCATTCGCCTTTGAACTTTCTTTAGCGATACAGATTCACAAACAAACAACTGTAGCAAATAAGAGAAACCATATCACTTGAGGATTTTCAACAACAGTCACAACTAAAATAAATATCGGATATGACTCTATGAGAAAATAATGACATCAATAAGATGCTGACTTTCCATATCACTTTCATATAATGAACAGAAGGAAGGAAGCCCCTTCAATACAAGAAAAAAATTGGGCTTGGATAACCTATTTTCCTGAAAAATAATCTTTTAAGAGAATGATTTGAGAAACTTTAACCTACGATACCCCTAGCCGCTCGGTCGATGTTAATGGGAATGTAAAAATGGATCTGTTGTAGAGATAGAAGCCAGATTAAAAGAGTCACTGGCACACGATACGTACATATGGGAGATAAGTAGCAGAAAAGATTCCAACAGAATATTTAGCCAGGATATTACTGCTTCCTTCTGCGATCAAGACAAGTTTGGGTAAGGGTCTTTCAAGTATTGAATGATTATTGACACATCGAAGGAAAAATACTGACGTCTATATTCTAATTATCTTAATTAATGGTTATACTACTACTACTCTCTCTCGTTCCCTATTACATTCTATATCTATCTATCTATCTATCTATCTATATATATATATATATATATATATATATATATATTATTGATATATAAAGATAATATTAAAAATAAACCAATAACTTCGTTGTTTCGTTCTATATTGTCTGTTAAAATCGATCTGAACCCCATCGCCAACCCACAGTACCCCGTCCCAAAACGAACCTATAATAAACAATGTACTAATTAATATTCTCCTGGAGTTATCTCATGCTTTCATCCACCTGTAACATAAAAATATTACCACCACTATTTAGGGCTTCACCTCTCTCAAAACGCAAGAAACGGAATATGTATATAGAGTAGCGTTTCACTGGCTGGCATACCGTTGTCGAAAAAATCCTCTATGTTGTGAATGATAAATCTATGACGCGGGTATCGGGTGACGTTATTTTGTTCAGGAAAATACATATTCTTTCAATACACTAGATTCTGAAGATGGACAAAGCAACCAGTATTATATCTTCTTTTTCTTCTCCTCCTCCTTCTTCTTCGTCTCATCCTTCTCCTTCTTCTTGTCCCGTGTCCTTTCAGTAGGTAGGCGATCGTGGCTCTCCAAATTTTATTCCGTAGTAGGTTGTCAGTTCTTTCTGCGGAAGAGAAGTTGCCATCCAAGTCTAGAGAACCGAGTCTGTCTTACTATTTACCCATAGCTGGGGGAGAAGAAGAGGATTCATACCTTTTCCAAGGCTATTAGCACGTAAGTGAATGTAATGGATTCTACTGGAATTCGAACTCGGCCCTCCGATTCCTCAATCCGAGCCGCTATTCATTACTCCACAGTGGAGCAAGTTATAGCGGCTATGAATCATCTTCTTTCCTCCCACCAGCGAACTATGGGTAAATAGCATGACACGAGTTTACAGCATGCTGCAAGTAAAACCTGAAGTACGTCTACAAACAACGAACGGTTCACCTGTAAAGGTAGATGGGCAAGCACGATTACAATTTAAGATAGGCAGCCAGCTAAAAACACATAATTTTTACTACTGAGAAACTTAAATAGGAAGATAATATTGGGATGGGGACGGATACAGCAGGAAAGGGGCGAGAATTTATTTCGATTTAGCAGCACTATATCTAGATGAAGATGTAGAATTAGAACAAGACAACATTTCGTCTATAGCCAGCAGTGTTTTTCCAGTAACGTTAAAGCCCAAGTTCATGCACGTGTGTATAGCAAAATCCGGGCTACGGGACGATAAGTTAACGAACTCTTATGAGGTTGAACAGTTGAAATCGCAGTTTGTTAGTAACCTATGTGGCGTTTCAGTAGCGAGTGCGGTAGTAACAGTAAGTGAGACGGACAGAATACGCTACTTACTGTCAACAGTACGGACGCAATAGTTACTTTCAGACGAGGGTACCCGATAGCTAGGCTTAACCTGGTAGGCAGTGTATATAACATCTCCCCATTAGAAAGGAAACAACATCACGTCTGGGAAGAAATATTAAGACAGGCGATCGTGTCAGAACAATTTAGGGCACAGATACATAAGCTGTTAAAGAAAACAGGGATTTATTTGCTACGAATAGCAAAGATCTAGGTAGGGCAGATAGGATGAAAATGTGTATCAACCCTGACGGACACGTGCCTATCAAAAAACACCCATATAGCTTACCCTTCACACACAGCTAGCTAGTAGATGAAACTTGAGAGGAAATATCTGAGGCATAGTTTATATACAGATCTAGAAGTTCTTTGGGTTTCCATGTAGTGTTATTAAAGAAGAAAAATGGTAGTAAGAGCTTCTGTATATATCTTAGGGATCGAAATAAAATTACTAATGACAATGCACATCCATTTTTGCTCATGGATAATATCGTAGCATCTTTAGGCTCAACTGTGTACTTTTCCATATTCCACTTGAAATGCGGATCCTGTCAGGTAGAGCTGCATGAAGAAGATCAAGAAAAAAAAACTGCGCTCACATGTCATTTGGGCTGGGGAACGCGCCCGGTGTACTTCAGGAATTAATGTCAACCGTTTTAAAGGGACAGGAACAGCACGCTCTGTCCAATTTGACGATATTTTAGTGTTTTCTGATTCCATAGACCGCCATTGATTTGGTTTGTTAAATTTTATGGTATATCAACCTCAGTGGGTTAATTAATGCCCGCAAAATTTTTATTGCTGCGAATATTTCTTCAAAAATGTATTGCTGGTAATAATATATTGCTGGTAATAATTATTTACAAAAATATATTGCTGGTAATATTTTATCCTTCAAATAGGCATTGCTGGTAATAATTTTTCCTAAAAAAATTATTGCTGGTATTAGAACCTATTTTTACACTTTCATAGTGTTTTGACCCCGGTTCGGGGTTAACTATTTGCCCACAGTTAGGACCTTAACAGGTGCTACCACCCCGGGTCAGGGTGGACCTGAGAAAATCAGCAATTAAGTGGTGGTTTCACGCTCCTCAAAACATGCTGATCACGAGCCTTGCTGTCGAATGTAATTTATCGTCTCACCCAGGACAGAGTTTGGTTTGCTTTTGGTTTGGTTTGGTTTACGACATATCAATCTCTATGTTTATTTAATGCCGACAAGTTTTTTATTGCTAATATTTTTTTTTTCAAAAATATATAGTTTTTTTTTTTTTTTTTATTTAAAAATGTGTTGCTGGTAATAATTTTTCTTCAAAAATCTGTTGCTGATAATAATTTTTTTTACAAAGTATTTCTGGTATCAAATCCTATTTTTACACTTTCAAAGTGGTTTGACCAAATTTTCGGTGTTAACTATGTGCCCATAGCTGGGATCATAACAGATGCTACCACCCCGAGTCAGGGTGGACCTAGGAACACCAGCAATTAAGATGTGGTTCCGCGCTCCTCAAAACCTGATCAGAGGCCTTGCTGTCGAATGTAGTTTATCTTCTTACCCAGGATGCGGATGTAGTTTATCGTCATACCCAGGACGGAGATCGGAGTTTGCTTAACGCACAAGATATATGATGATGAAATGAAAAGATAAATGGAAAAAAAACTGTATGCTTCCTTTATAACAAACTGAGTGACACACGGAGGAGGTGATCAGTCATTGAAAAAGAAGCGTATGTCCTCCTCTATGCCTTGTAAAAACTTCACCGCTACTTACATAGTACGAAATTCAGTATCTACATAGATCATAAGCCGTTCCAGTCGACGTAGATGATAGGGCATATGAGGTTAGCGCTATTAATTCGAATAGTTTCAAGCCCAGACCCTTACAGAGAAGATTTACGACATTCCCCAAGAGAAAGACCAGCATTACCTGACGTATACATTATAAGGTACCAGGAGGCAGATCGTTATATTTTAAAAATCTTGAATAGAATTCAAAAGGGTACGGCTAGTAAGTTAGAAATCAAAAAGTGCATTCCGTGGGACGAATTTGTGTATTAATATTTATCTCAACCCGACGACAGACCGATAGTCAGGCTTTAGATTCTATCACATCTTAGGAAGAGCGTCTTCGTGCAGTACTATGACGATAATAGCCACATGGGAACGGAGAAGACATTCCAAGGGATAAAATTGAAATATTTCTGGCCATGTCTGTTTCGAGATATTGTGTAATTTGTAGGGAAGTTTATACCCTGCCAATCGAGAAATTTGCGGAATTTCCAAGTTCGTATTCAGAAGTACGATATGTCACCTTTTTCTTTCGCTAAGATAGTGTTGTGGTAGGATCCACCTAACTTGCATAGTGGAGTACTGACCATATAAATATGGTTGGTACCGGGAAGGAATGAGGAGATTCAACCAGAGAGAATCTGTCGAACTCTGTGCATTAGAATAGAGGAACCCGGATGAAGCTTTGCCGAAAGGTTAGGTTTCGTCCGGGGAGGTAGACTGGCCTTGAACCCGTCTAGGCGGGTTCAAAAAGGCTATTTTTTTGGCCGAGCCTACGGGCTCGGAGATACCCACATTAAACCGGCCTTGTGCCACATTTTATCCTCGTGGGTGGATAGATAAATACAGAGATTCAACCAGAGACTCTGCCCGACTGCGACTCAGTCAACACATTCTCCAGGAACGGTCTTCCCAGGAATATACAAAAGACTATATGTAAATATTGTGTACACTTTCTTGTTTCAATACATTTTGTTCTAAGTACATTTTGTGTTGCATTATTATTCCATGCATTAGTCAAGTTTCAACAGATAGCCTTAGATATTTCCGCTCCTTAACCACAGACGTTGTCAGGAAACAAGATTATAGTGACTTTCATTGTTATGAACTCAGGCTGGCTTGGGACATTTGCTGTACCAAATTAAAAAGCTCAGACGATCGCTCACTTATTGCTTGATTAAGTATTCCCTATATCTTTCGCCCCTCTTCAGTTAATAACGGATAACGGTATAGAGAATGTTAATAAGGTTACGAAAGAGAAGTTAGGCAGTTTAAATCTACACCACGTGACGACATCGTTCTAACATTCACAAAGCAACGGTAAGGTAAAACGGTTGCATACGAAGATGTGCGTTATTTTATTAAAAAAATATTGACAATGATAGACCATGGAATTTATATATTAGGTTGGTGCAAAAATAATTTCGTTTTCTAACATATGTTACTATGTGAAAAAACGAAATTATTTTTGCACCAACCTAATATTAACCGGATGCTCGTAGCAATTATGTTTAACGTTAACGACTCTACAAAATTTTCACTGTACTAATTACTTTATCATAGGGACGTCTTTCTGCCTCTATATAATATCTTAAATCCACGTCGTCTTTATTATAGAGACGAACACTACAAAATTGCATTACAGCAAAAACGCTGTATATTTACACTAGTTATGAATCATTTGAATGAAGCAAGGAAACAACATTTCAACTTACGAAGTAGACTGAAGTAAGATATTTAGTCTATTATAGAAACCATGATAAATGGGGCAAATTAGACATGAGGTCGGGGCCGTATTATATATTATTCGAGAAAGCCCGTCGAGTATCTTATATGACTAAGGATCAGTTAAATAGCTTGGTAGTTAAGGCCCATTTTGAACATCTTATGGCAGCAAATATAAAGCAATGGATAATTCCGACTGATAACAGGCCGTTACGTAGGACCACCTTACCAGCCTCGGTACTCTCCGAGGAATCTGAGAACAACTCAGACAGCGAAGAAAACGTGTTCCCAAAAAGAAGATGAAGACGCCAACAAGAGTATTCGGAAGATGAGTCAGATATTCGGATGAAGGAACGTCATATTGGGATGCGTCAAAGGAGAGAAGAAGAAAATGATTCGGCTCAAACTAATAGTAGGAATAGTAATAGCTTCTCAAGGTTCAAATTGAAATCAAGTTATGGAAGCTTGAGTGACTAAAATGGAGCAGGATTGTGATAGGCATCTGGGTAACAGCACGACGGATAAAAGTCCTGAGGAGGACCATAGAAGTAGTAGTAGTAATCGCAATTATAGGTATAGGCTCAGAGAAAGAGAGAAGAATAAACAGTCTCCACAGATACGGGCATATGATAATTGCAGCGATCACGATTCAGCCGACTTATCACCCCTGTGGTTTTTAAGGAAAAAGAAAGTAAGCAGAAAATGGTGAACATATGTAAAAATCTAGTTGAAATGGTGAAAACTGGGCAACTAGCGTTGGAAGGAAAGATCACGTGTAATACAACCGAAAAGAATAGGAAGAAGAAAAATGTAAGAGATTTAATTAACGCGCTCACAGAAATGTTTTGAACGAAACTACATTCTGCTATTTAAACATAATTGAGCCAATTAGTTTTAAGAGCTAAAAGCAGTTGGTCCTTAAAAATGTTTGGCGTGGATACAGAGGACAGCGAGTAATCTGAACCAGATCACGCACACACAGAGAGAGAGAGAGATAGAGAGAGAGAGAGAGAGAGGCGCGCGCACACATGTACGCATAAACAATGAACTGAAGACATATACAAAGAAATTCCTGATTAAAAAAAGAAAGAAAATAGTTAATGAACAATTCTGTTAGTTAGCCAAAGAGCAAACGGAAAGACATTTCCAAATACAAAGGCACATTTTTGCTGACGGACCAAACGAAAAAAGAAAAAAAAAAATAACATGAAGTAGCTACAAGTGCGGCTTTGAATAATTGCATTTTGTGTTCCTTCAACAGGTGTCATAGTGAATATCTTGCCACTAGAATAATTTGCATGATGTGACACACCTCAAGAAATCGATTTTGTCCGACACTGAGGATATCAATACCTGTTCGAATACGGAGGTTCAATTTAAACCTTATGCATTTATGTGAGTGTTCGTGGAATGACAACAGCCATGTTGAGCATTTCTGTAAAAGTTTATTTGCTGTTATGCCATATATCGTAATGTATGTTTTGTTATGTTGTATACTATTCCTTTTGACGCGTGTATATGGCGCTGGTTCTGGGGGCATAGCGAGATATGGACGAATAAGTTACAAGTCACATTTTGAAATGATTTAAAATAAATATTAATATGTATTTTGAAAAAAAAAACAAAAACTGGGAAGGTAATGT
This sequence comes from Acanthosepion lycidas, assembly GCA_963932145.1. Taxonomy (NCBI): domain Eukaryota; kingdom Metazoa; phylum Mollusca; class Cephalopoda; order Sepiida; family Sepiidae; genus Acanthosepion; species Acanthosepion lycidas. The sequence goes on from OZ010588.1 coordinate 96,648,113, forward strand.
TACAGTATAGAAATATCAGGGTTAGAATGGTCAGCGATTGGCCCGAGTGGCTCGTAGACGCGGTATTCGGACAGGGATGGATTTCCTTTGTCTGGGTTTTGGATATGAATCCACAGCGGCGCGAATTCGACAGAGGGTCTCAAGAATGATGATGCGCCGATACACCTCCCACACCCAGGTTAGAGACAGGCTAAGACCATCTGTGGAGGAACGCTGGGCCAACGAGCGACATATGTTCCAGTGACATCATTCCTTCTAGTACCTCTTAGAATCGAAGCTGCCACTCTTAAAACGAATAACAAAAAGAAAAGGTTCTTTTCGTTGATACCGTTTAATGCAGTAATGTGAAGATTCAGAGACGACACAAATCGCAACATATGGAATGGTGAAGAAGAAGAAATAAACGTGAAATAAGACAATTGTTATGGTGTAGTAGTAGTACTACTAGTAGTAGCAGGAGTATTAGCTGTGGTGGTGGATGAAGAAGAAAATGAAGAGCAAGAAATAATAATAATAATAATAATAATAATAATAATAATAATAATGCCATATATACAATAATTAAGAAAAAGAAATAAAAGTGGAATAAGAAGATTGTTGTGGTGTAGTAACAGTAGTGGTGGTGGTAGTATTAGCAGAATAATGAAAAATAATAATGGTTGTTATGGAATGAGGAAAAAAAAGAAGGAAATGTTTAATAAGTCAATTGTTATGATGATGATTATGATGAATAAGAAAATATTAATAATAGACACTAAATGATTAAAAAACATAAACAAAGAATAAACAATTGTTATGATGGGGTAGTAGTAGTATTAGTAGTAGTACTAGTAGTAGTAGAGTAGTAGTAGAACTAAAAGAAGACAAAGTAGAAGAAACAGAAACAATGTGCAGGAAATATCACTTACTTTCGAATTTGTTCATTAGATTTATTGTTTGCATTCTATAAGCACTTAGAAATAAATTCAAATTATTACAAATGTTGCAAAAGTTATATTACAGCTATATGAATATGGCCGAGAGAAACTTATTACTTGCGTGATGTATTTGAAATAACGATCAGGCACTTCTCTTTTAACCTGTAACTTGTTCAGTCGGGAACGAGACCTGGTCTTAATTGAATAATGTGTTTATCACGGAATGAGCTTGCTTGATAATGATAAATATTTTTGGCAATGATATGTCCCTGAAAGGGATATATTTGTTCGAAGTAGCAAAGTGGTTTTGGACTACTGTAACCGATTAGGACAATCTAGCAGATAACAGTAATGGACTGGTCCTCTCGTATTGGTAGACAATAGGCGTAGGTAATAGGCGAAGACAATAGGCGTCCTCCCTGTACCCCCACATCAGTCTGTATTTATGGCTGACACCAGCCAATTACTGTGTAACCCAGGCGTAAGCATATTTATTACACCAGGCAAATATATTCAGACTTGTTGGTTCTGTACAACCTATCTATCCTAACATAACTACTTGTCTCCGTATATTACAACGCTACGTATGGAGTAATTCTAGTAAAGTATATTGAAGATCATTTTAACTTTAATATTTGAAATTCAATTTCCAACAAAGATTTAGAGGTGTTTAAAAGATATGTTTTTAATTATTAACAAAGTCAGTAAATACGGAGAATGAAGATATCAATATCAGAAATGGATGAAGAGAAAAGAATAAAGGAAAACTTAGGCTAAAAAAATAAAAATATATTGAAGCAGAAATGGATTTTCTGAGACGAAACCGTCCCCAAGAACCCCCCCAAATACTCAAAATGAAATATATATAGTCATATATAGATATTTTTCAAGAAATTACAAATTATAAAAAAAAATATATATTATTAATATTTTTTTTTATTTTATTATTTATTTCAGTCACAATACAAACGAACTCAAAGTTGTAAACAGAAAATATTACGATCATGAATAAAATGTCGGTTGACAAATGAAAAACAGAAGAGAAAGTCTGATAAGGATACAAATAAAATATTTGGTTGTAAAAAATTCTCCAAAGAATAGGGTATCAAGGACGTTTACAAGGATTAGGAATGCGAAAGAAAAAACAGAAAAAAAAAGAAATGAAAAGGAAAGAAAAAAAAAAAGAAAGAAAGAAATCGTGACGCAATTTCCGAAGTAAAAAAAAAAGATAGAGAAATAAAGAAAAAAAAAAGACTTATAAGGATTATTTATAAGTAAGCTACAAAATAAAATTTACGAAAAGGTTTCAATAAACCTTTTTGTTCATTTTATTTTGGAAATTAAAAGCAAAGAAGATATATAGTATAATTTGGGTTGGTGCGAAAATAATGTCGTTTTCTCACATAGTAACATATGTGAGAAAACGACATTATTTTTTGCACCAACCTAATATTTAATATACTCAAGTTATTTGAAAGAAAACTGACGTATTACCCGAGAAATAACAAAAGACTACGAACATACCTGGTATGGTACAATATGGAAACCTTTTAAAATTTTATAAAATCGTCGAAACCATTTTTCTTTAAATACATAAGTTGATACGATCCGCAAGGAGGAAATCTTATTTTTATATTCGTTAACAAGATAATCAGAGAAATTTAATACTGCAACAACTCTAATCTCACATTTAGCGGCAATTAGAGTTTTTTTTTGTTTTGTTTTTTACGAGAAGAAATATTTCGTATGTATCACAATACAAAAAAAAAAAAAATAGAAAAAGAAAGATGGCTGTCAGCTAAAGAAAACCCCCAAAATGTAAACAATAAATTCTCAACAACAAAAAGGTACAGATGGTTAAATATCTGAGAAATTTCTTACCAAATGATGTAAAATGCAACAGCGAACTCCAAACGAATTTTGCATTAGCGAAAGGTTAATTCGAAAAGCGAAGCTAAGTATAAAGATAGTTATCTAAATTTCTGGGATGAGAAATTATCATTATTTACACTATTTCTATCGGATTATTGTCCTCATCATTGTTGTTGTTATATTTGTGCCTGTAATAGAGCAACAACTTTAAGTAAAAGTTTATGTAGCTTTATTTGACTAATTCTATTTTAGCGCTGAAAACGTTCATTTTATTATAAAGGATGGTTATAAGCGAGGGGAGAGATGGAATCTGCTTATCTTATTACTACAGTGCCTCCCGTCCTTTTTTCAGATGTATATCGACCTGAGTAACCAACAAGGAAACATGGACCCTTTATTTAATCCACAAGTGTAGATTGTTCTCCTTTTACTGGTCTTATCATTATTTTCTTATTTTATTTAGTACTCTTCAGTTATTGCTCGATCTTTTCCCCTTTTCGTCTATCGTTAAGTTTTGTCGTCTTAATGCATGTTCTTTCATGGTTCTCTCTGCTTAATAGTGTTGTTTTTTCTCATATTCTCAAACATTCAGTAACTACTTGCTTCATAGTGGTTTTATTACTTTGCTTGTGTGAAATTATGAAAAAATAACATGCAAGAGGATAGGATAATAATTAGGAGTAATTCATTTTTGGCGGCTATAGTGAAACTCTGCTTAAAGATTGTAGGAATAGGGGGCATAGACTTGTCGTTTCACATAGTCCCATAGAAAAAATCACAAGGTGTCAAGTCAGCTGAACGTGGTGGCCATTTCAACAGAACATTGTCATAATCACTGATATACCTGAACCATCTTCCTGGTGGATCTTCATTGACGTAAGTCCGCACAGTCAGCTTCCAGGGAGTGGGAACCACATCCTGTTGTAAAATGAAGTGTTCACTGTTCATTAGCAATGGACTCATCAATTAACCACTGCTGAAGCATTTGCAGATAAACATTCCCAGTGACAAAAAAAAAACAAGAATATATTAGCTTTGTTTTTAAATATATTGTTAAAATATGAGATCATTATAGCGAGAATTGGCTACGTTATTAGACTAAAAGATTCTGTCACATTTGAGGGGGACACTATGTATTTAATAGTACAGTTTGCAGGGTTTCTTTCACCTCAAATGCTGTCGCCCAGTTCTTTGGAGCGTACGTGGCTTTGCCCAAACCAACCATGCACTTCCGGTTGTATACTGACGTATTAATGTTGACATAATCACCAAACGAAGCTTATCTTCTTCAAGTTAATATTATAACAGTTGACAGCTGTCTTTCGAAAAACTTAACATCTTAGACTAAAGAAAATGACGTATGCTAATTGTTCGATACACGCCGGAGGCCAAACATTCATTGTCTTATACTAAACTAAGCTAAGGTTACTACAAAAGCTGATTGTGTTTATCAAAAATGCTACTAAAGTGCCAAAAGTGTTGTTTGCTAAAGTACTAAATTCAGCTTTGAGTGGGTTTACTATAAATATAATAATGTGCCAGAGAAATGTAACCTCAGCAAATACTGGCACACAGTACAGATATAAAAAATGGCAAACATGAAAAGAAAGATTGACAGATGACTATATTACTGGCATAATGCAACAAATTACCATCTACAGTCAAGAAAATATAGACATGGTATAAATTGAATGGAAGGAAAATGAAAAGAAGTCCATTTTTATATCAGATAAGATCATCAAATTTTCTTTAGGCTTGTGTGCATTAATATTATAAAGAGAATAGGCCGAAAAGTCGACAGGGGAGTATAGTATAGGCCAACAATGGGTAAAAAAGACAAAAAATACTGAAAGGAATACGTGACTAAACAAACATAAGAACAAACAATACTATCATCTCATATGATTGATTATTTTTTATTTTTTATTCCTTACAGCCTCCCATCATCTTTTCGGGAAAATGATATGAGAAATAAGAAAAGAAAAAAAAATGAAAATAAACCACACAATAAAAGAATTATTCCATAAAAAAAAAAACAATATTTCCCTCTGTTCGTTTTCGTTGCGTTTCTTTCAAACGAAACTTTTCACTCTTAGGATTTTTGAAGCCAGATTCAGAACAACAAGAAAACTTTACTTTCGGATAATCGAATTTTGCGTGGATTTAACATAACCAATACCTTCGGATGTATGATTTTTTTTCTTCTTTTGCTTAAAGCAACCGGAAGCTTAGAAAAATAATAGCTGAGAGTTATGTTTGCCTGTTGAATACATAAAATATAGCAACGTCATTTGTTCTTCAAAGAATCATACTATTCCTCTCTTATGTTCGTTCGGTTCTTTGACGTTTACTTTTCATTGGAAAGTACTTTCATGTTTTATTTATGTATTCACACACACACACACACACACACACACACACACACACACACACGCGGGCGCGCGCGTACAAAACTTTACACACACACATGCAAAATGTTACACACGCACGCACATATATTGACGGCCTGTTGATATTACTTATTCAAATTTCAGGATTCGATTTTTTTGACTTTTGTTCTCAAAATCAACTCTTTTTCCTCAACATTTATTTGTCGAATATTTTTCTTTTTTCTTTTTTATTGAGAATAACAAACTTTTAAACATCTTGTTCCTATTTGTTTTTCCTGTAATTTTTTAGTCTTTCTTTCTTTATTCATTTGCTTGTTTGTATGTTTGTTTGTTTCTCTCTTGTTTGCTTGCTTCAAAATAGGTATTCTTTTTTTTCTGTTTGTTTCTTTCTTGATTGCTTGTTGAATGTTTTCCTTTTTTTTAATTCTGTCATTCTTGTTTCATTTTTTTTGTTTTCCTTTCTTTCTGACTCGATTTTCTTTCTTGCTTGATTGAATATTTTCTTTCTTTTTTCTTTCTTTATTTCTTCATTCATTGCTTACTTTGTTCGCTTTATTTTTTTCTGTCCTTCTTTCCTTCTTTTTGTCTTCCTGTCTTTCTTTGTTTCTCTCTCTATCTTTCTTTCTTTCTTTCTTTCTTTCTTGTTTTATTCTTTTGTTTTTCTTTCTTTCTTGATTGAATATTTTCTTTCTTTATTACTTGATTGATTGCTTACTTTTATCCTTTCTTTCTTTCTTTCTTTCTTTCTTTTTCTTTCTCTCCTTCTTTCTTTCTTTCTTTCTTTCTTTCTTCTTTCTCTCTCTCTTTCTTTCTTTCTTTCTTTCTTTCTTTCTTTCTTTCGTGTTTGCTTGATTGCTTGATTTACTTTCTTTCTTGATAGCAAGTTTTCTAATTCTTTCTTTATTCACTTCTTGTCCGGTTCTTATTCGATCACCGAAGTTAAGCAGTGTTGATCCCTTTCATTACTTAGATGGGGAACCACTTAAGATTTAGGGAACTATAAACGATATCCTATATTCCGAAATATGTTTCGATTGGAAATAATCATAATAAGTAAATTAATCACTCACTCTATCTTTCTTTCCTGGTTGTTTTTTCACAGCTCTTCTTTCTTTCTTTCTTTCTTTCTTTCTTTCTTTCTTTCTTTCTTTCTTTCTCATCTTTCTTTCTTTCTTTCTTTCTGTTCGCCACTACCTAAATGCTTTCTGTCTGTCTGCCTTTCTTTGCTTTTTTCATGTTCCCAATTTTTCATTGTTTTTTGCATTGCTTTTTAATTTCTTTTTTTATTTATATTCCCTTTGTTGCTTTATTGACTTTACTCTTTACTTTAACGCTTTCATTTACATTCATATAGTTGTTGCTTGCTTACTGTCTTTACAAACAGTTTGTTTTCTATCTTATCTCTTTCTTTCTTACAGTCTCTTTTCGTTCATACTTTCTTTCTTTCTTTCTTTCTTGCTTGCTTGCTTGCTTTCTTGCTTTCTTTCTTTCTTTCTTTCAGACTTGATTACTTTTTTTGTCTGCTTGTTTTCTATATTTATTAATTGAAAATTTTCTTGGTTTTTCTTTCTCTTCTTGATTTAACCCTTTTTATTTCTTACATTTTATCATTCTTTTCATCTTTTTTTCCTCTTGTTTTCATTCCCGTTTATTTTGGGCGTTTAATTATTTTCTATCTATCTATCTATCTATCTATCTATCTATCTATCTCGTGATCTCCATTATCTATCTCTCTTTCTATTAATCTATCCAGTTCTCATCATTATCTATCTATCTCTCTATCTATCTATCTATCTATCTATCTATCTATCTATCTATCTATTTATCTATCTATCAGTGAAAAAGTAAACGGGAGTAATCTCTGTTGTTTTATGATTACCTCCCTTTCGAGAACACTTTCGTTTGTAGAGGACTATAAATAGTCATTACGCCGGTATAATTCCTTCTAAGCAGAAAAAAAGCCTACACTTTCTCTTTTGTTATTACAATTTATTCTGCTTAGAATTCCGTATGTAACAACTAATGTAGCCACAGCGATTCGACGTGGAACCGGATATTCCAAATTCTGAAAAAACGCTGGATTCATTGACAAGGGAGCTTTGGAAACTTTTTACAAAAAGTATATGCAGAAAACCCATTAAACAATGTCGGATTTCTAAAGAATTATGCATCTCACACAAAATTATTATGGACTATTCTAGTTATGAAGAGGTTGTTGTAGTAGTACAAGCTACCTACAGAAAACGAAATATTTTTTACATCTACTTGCTACACGACGGCAACAAAATGGCGAATCACTGGAACAATTTTTAAAAGGGTTATGGACCCTAAGCCAGGACTGAAATTTCCGGCCAATGAATGTGGAAGAAATTCGAGACAAGCACATCATGGACACCTTTACAAACGGGCTTCAGATTGCTCTGGTAAGACATAGACTTCTTGAAAACAAATGTCTTAATTTAAGAACAGTCTGTGAGCAGGCTCATACGTTTGAGGTTGCGTAAAACTGTCTGTGTTCTACCTACAGTTTGGTAAAGTCGGTGTTGCTCTGAACACCGACTCTTCTCGTTCTGCTCCCTCTTCTTATGTGTATAATTCTGCAGGGCCCGTCTGTGATTTCTTTCTCAACCCAGGAAATGCCGGACACCTCACGCCCTTCAGAGTTGCCTATCGCCGTTGCTTCCAGAGGTTGACAATGCCACTTTTGTAGGCTCGGTCTACACCCACAGTTTTCGCGTCCGGCCAGAGATGCTAGATGTCACAAAAAATGTGGAAAGTTGGGACATTTTCCGAACGTCAGTAGTATCACATCTTCTAAAAATATTTTTTTCTAAAATTTCTACTGTCTCTTTTATGATCGCTATTATAATATTTGTGACTCCGGACTGCCTATCAAAAATTATAATAGAGATTGAAGTTAAGGGCATTTCCTTTGATGTTTTGATTGACACTGGCAGCTCCGGTAATTATATTATTTTCAATATTGTGAAGGTTAATCAATGGAAAAAAATACCTATTCTACTCGGGTATCTATAGCAAATGCTTCTTTATCATCTCAAGTGATTGGATAATATCTCTTTAGCTTACATTTAAAACTATTTCATATATATATATATATATATATATATATATATATATATATATATATGTGTGTGTGTGTGTGTGTGTGTGTGTGTGTGTGTGCGTGTTTGTGTGTGTGTGTGTAAAAATATATAGAAAATAGGAAAGAACTCGTTAGGTAAATAATCCAAAAGTCTTTAGTATTTTTGCTATTATTTAAAAAAAAAATAGTGGTCGATACAAAAGTAGAGCATAAATATAATTATTTATTTAAAAATAATATTTTAAAAATAATATTTAAAAAATATTCCAACGCTATATAAGAGTTCTCATGTTTCAAAACACGAGCCGAAAACTTCAATATAATTATTTGAATTAAATTGAATTAAAGTACCAAGCTCTGTTCCATCTTCAAGCGATTTTTTTTGAATAACTAATTCCTGAAATTTGCGCGTTTTATAAGCATATTCATTATTAAAATTAAATTTACTATGGTAACAGCTAGAGCAATTATTTAAAGAAAATGGGCGTAAGGGTTAATAATTTGTATCAATATCTCAGTTACATTCAATGACGTCAAGTCAGGGTAAGGTTGGGGTGTCTAAATTTAAAGCGGAAGATGACATCGTCTAGTTTGGTTAAGTGTCTATGGAGATATATTTATTTATTTTTTTTTCTGAAAGGGTTTTGTGCATATAAAAAAATGTGTCATAAGTTGCTCTTTTCTTTAAATTATTGCTCTAGCTGTTATCATAGTAATTTTAATTTTAATAATGAATATGCTTATAAAACGCGTAAATTTCAGGAATTATTTATTCCCAAAAAAATTTCGCTTGAAGATGGAACAGAGCTTGGTACTTTAATTCAATTTAATTCAAATAATTATATTGAAGATTTCGGCTCTTTCTTTGAAACATGAAAAATCTTATGTAGCGTTGGAATCATATTTTTTAATAAACAATTATATATATATATATATATATATATATATATATATATATATATATATATATATATAGGAACATAAACTTCTAGATAACGAAGGAACTCGGTAGTGATTTGATACTGGGGCACGATTTTCTTCAGCATCATTCGCGTATCAAGATTCCTTTTGGAGGTCCCAAGTCAGCCGTTAGCTTTTGAGGCCTAACAGCAGTCAATGCCCAGTACCCGTGACTCTTCAATAATTTATCTCTAGATTGAAAGCTCATAGCGATGAAGTCGAGACGGTACCCACATGAGACTAAAGATTTCATAAAAACAGAGATTATATGAATTCTTGATGAAGGAATCATCAAAACGATTGAGTCTCCATGGAGGGCTCAGGTATAATAACATCTTCTGACAACCACAAAAAGAAACTAGTCATTGATTACTCTCAAACCATAAATGAGACACTTACCCATTTCCAGGGATACAGGAAATTATAAGCGAAATTGCCAAATACAAAAATGTGCAGTATGCTAGATTTCAAAAGCGCTTATAACCAAATGTCTATCAAATCAGTAGATCGGGTTTACACAGCGTTTGATGCAAATGGTCGCGAGACTAGTTTAAAAGGATACCATTAGGAATAACGAATGGCGTTGCCAGTTTCAAGCGGATTATGGAAAAATTATTATCGACGCAAAATTGGAAGGCATTTTTGTCTACGTTAATGCGAACACAACCATGAAGGTCAGAATCGTAATCCGAAACAATTTATGGCGGCCATTGAGAAATATAATTTCACATTAAACAATGATGAATGCTTTTTGAGCGTAGACACCATTAAGTTATTGTGGTATACTGTGAGCAAAGTTTCTATGTCACCAGATCCAGAAAAATGTAAACATCTAGTAAAATTACCAATACGTAATAATATCCCCGCCCTAAAACGAACTATGGGCATATTTGCACATTGCTCCCACTGGATTGCTCCTTCTCAAACAAAATACATCCATTAGTACAAAGGAATAGTTTTCCTCTTTCTCTTGCAGCAATGAAGGCTTTTAAAAATCTTTAAAACGTTTCAACTCACCGATTACAGCTATAGACCCCGATATTCCTCTGGTGGTGGAAACATATGCATCCAGTTGTGCAATTGCTTCTTCTTTAAGGCAAAATGAATGCCTTGTGTGTTTTTCTAAGGAATTTGTCGCGTTCGGAACAGCGACACTCAGCAATTGGAAAAGAAACTTATGTTATAATAGAGACGCTCAGAAAATGGAGGCACTATTTAATCGGACGTCATTTTAGATTAATTACTGATCAAAAGTCCGTCGCCATGTTTAACACCAGAACAACGGGTAAAATTAAGAATAAAAAATAGCAAAATGGAAAATTGAACTCTTCTGATTTTTTCTTTTGATGTGATCTAATGACATGGTAAGGTGAATGCCAAAGTAGAGGCACTATCGAGGGTATGTAAGCTCGATACCAGACTCAGATGAGCATCGTACCCTACACAATGAACTGTGCCACTCAGGCATAACAAGGATTGCGCATGGGGTACGGACCAGAAATCTGCCGTACTCCACGGACGACCTAAAAACTAATAATATCATGTAGAATATACGCAGAAAAAACAAAACAAAAAAAAAAACCTATTTTTTCATACCTAAAACCGGGACGCTCAAAAAATCAATTCAACCATTTGAGAGGTTAACATAGACCTCAAGGGTCCCCTACCCGCGGAAAATAGAAATCGTTACATACTAACTGTCATCTATGGATATTCGCGATTAACATTCGCATTTCCCTGTCCGGACATATGAGAAAATTCGGTGATGCAGTTCTTATGCTCTTTATTTGCCATCTTGGATATTCCAGCTCACATCCATTCAGACCGTGGAGCCTATTTCATGTCTCAGCAGCCGAGATAATTTCTTCGTGAACGAGGAGTGTCCACAAGCCGAACGACACCTTACCACCCTCAGCGAAAGGTATAACGGCATAATATGGAGACGCATACGACTCGCCACGAACCGCAAATGTCCGCGCTCCCACTGGAAAGATCCCCTCCCCGAATCTCATATATATATATATATATATATCGGCTTGGATTGAGGAATCGGAGAGCCGAGTTCGAATTCCAGTCGAATCCATTACATTCACTTACGTGCTAATACCCTAGGGAAAGGTATGGATCCTCTTCCTCTCCCTCCATCTATGGGTAAAATAGCAGGACAGACTGGGTTCTATAGCCTTGGATGGCAACTGGTCTAGGAGAAGGATAACACTGAATTCAAAACCTGCGGAGGGTCGTTTGGGAACTTTGTGGCATTCGGCGCACCAGGTCTCTGTATTCGTCCCTCCAAAAAGTATGGATGGTCCTGCATGAGGCCTTCACCACTATAATCAAATCTCATGTGTCGGTGTCGGGCTGTCGGTTTCCTGGAAACTGATCAGCTTGACCCTCATACGTCGAATCTCGACGGGAGAGTCGATTATATATATATATATATATATATATATATATATATATATATATATATATATAGCCACAAACATTACAACTCACTTCACTTTTGTGTTGGCGCTTGAAACCGGGAACGGTTCTTTTGAGACATTTTGTCCGTCATAACAAGAATTGCCCATTTACAAAGTATAGCTAATTATGCTCTGGTACGATACTCGGATGGAAAAGTATCCACTGTTTCCCTCAGAAATCTTGTACCCGCCCGGAGATGTACCTCCGTCTAATATAGTCTTTGAAGAGGGACCTACAGTTTGTCAGAAGAGGCTTGACTACCATGAAGTTGAAGGTCAACCATTCGATATTCCGCCATTGAATTAAAGGACTCTGTGCGAGCATCAGATACGGAGTCCATATCATCACGGGAATCTCAGAAGGAACAGAGTGAACCATATGTGGACGATCGTTTAATTGCCAATTCCTAAACTGATTTGGTACCGCTGATTTCAGACTTGCAGCAACCAGAACGCAGAAGACGCATTTCTAGGACTCAGGACAGAGATAGAAAGTCGATCTCAGTGGGTCTTTTAACCCCGACACGACGATGAGGCGAATTCTTCCCGTATGATTCATATAAAATGGGGTGGAATGTGATAAGGTAATCGGAGGTAATCTCCATTGTTTTATGATTACCTCTCTTTGGAGAACTCTTTCGTTTGCAGAAGACTATAACTAATAAATACGCTGATATCAATTATTCAAAGAAGTATACAACTTCCTAAAACTTATTCATGCTCTATTTGTTATTAGAGTATCTATCTATCTATCTATCTATCTATCTATCTATCTATCTATCTATCTATCTCTCTCTCTCTCTCTCTCTCTATATATATATATATATATATATATATATATATATATATATATATATATCCATCCCGTTCTCTTCATTATCTATCTATCTATCTATCTATCTATCTATCTATCTATCTATCTATCTATCTATCTATCTGTCCCGTTCTCTTCATTATATCTATCTATCTATCTATCTATCTATCTATCTATCTATCTATCTATCTATCCCGTTCTCTTCATTATCTATCTATCTATCTATCTATCTATCTATCTATCTATTTATCTATCTGTCCCGTTCTCTTCATTATATCTATCTATCTATCTATCTATCTATCTATCTATCTATCTATCTATCTATATATATATATATATATATATATATATATATATATATATATATATATATGTATATATATCTATTTGTCTGTCTGTCTGTCCCGTTCGCTTCATTATCTATCTATCTATCTATCTATCTATCTATCTATCTATCTATCTATCTATCTATCTACCTATCTATCTATCTATCTATCTATCTATCTATATATATATATATATATATATATATATATATATATATTTGTCTGTCTGTCTGTCCCGTTCGCTTCATTATCTATCTATCTATCTATCTATCTATCTATCTATCTATCTATCTATCTATATATATATATATATATATATATATATATATATATATATATATATTTGTCTGTCTGTCTGTCCCGTTCGCTTCATTATCTATCTATCTATCTATCTATCTATCTATCTATCTATCTATCTATCTATCTATCTATCTATCTATCTATCTATCTGTCTATCCCGTTCTCTTCATTATCTATCTATCTATCTATCTATCTATCTATCTATCTATCTATCTATCTATCTATCTATCTATCTATCCCGTTCTCTTCATTATCTATCTATCTATCTATCTATCTATCTATCTATCTATCTATCTATCTATCCCGTTCTCTTCATTATCTATCTATCTATCTATCTATCTATCTATCTATCTATCTATCTATCTATCCCGTTCTCTTCATTATCTATCTATCTATCTATCTATCTATCTATCTATCTATCTATCTATCTATCTATCTATCTATCTATCTATCCCGTTCTCTTCATTATCTATCTATCTATCTATCTATCTATCTATCTATCTATCTATCTGTCCCGTTCTCTTCATTAACTTTCTATCTATCTATCTATTTATCTATCTATCTATCTATCTATCTATCTATCTATCTATCTATCTATCTATCTTATGCGGCTTTTTTTTCTTTCTTTTATGCCGTATTATTTTGCGTCGTGTCATTATTTCTTTTCTTCAAGGACTTCAAGTTCTTTTGCATATTTTCGTTTTGTTACTTTAACCTTTTATTTATTTATTTATTTATTTCAATCAATATTTCTCTTACCTTTTATTTTTAGTTTTTTTCATTCATGTCTTATGCGTTTCTGTTTTTCTTTCCTTCTTTTTTTATCTTCTTCCCCCTCTTCTTCACTTCTTCTTCAATATTCCACGTTATGCTTCACTTTCCACATCTTAATAACTCCTATTGTTTTACAATTTCCTCTAAACCCTGTTCTATTGACACTATACTCAATCTCGTTGTCGTCGTCTTCGGCCCCTGTTGCCTTCCGTATGTCCTGTGAGCGTCAATTTTCTCAGCCCTCTTTACGCTTCACTTCCCCTACAAATCTTCAACAGCGTCTTTCTAATGTTAAGCATAAGTCTCCTTTGTCTCTAAAACTTCCTCTGTCTTTGATATTTTCAACATCCTTCTGCTGCTTCCATGACGAGATTGTCCAGCATTCGGTGCTATGTACCAAGCAGTGATATTACGTAAAAAGTGAGTAATCTTTTCTTTGTTTCCTACGGATTTTTATTTTTTTCTTAATATTTTGCTTAGTTTTTGGAAGACAGCTTAGCTATAGCTATGCGCATTCGAATATCGTTGTCGCATTTCCATCTTCGGTTTAAACACTTCATAGCTATTTCAATTTTACACTTGCCTGATTTTGGTAATTTCAATTTCTAATTCGCATGTCGGCTTTTTCCTTTTGCTTAGCATTCGTTCTTTTTAATTCCTTTTTTCGGTCTTTCCCTAATATTTTTCGTCTTTAATTTACGTTTTATTTTTTTCTTTCGAATATTGTTTTCTATTTGCATATTTATATATTTTTAATTTTAGAATATTTCTTCGGAATTTATTTGGCGCATTCTTAATTTTTTTCATTTTATCCTCATTTTTTCTTTTGTTGATGCCATTTTTAAAAAAACATTTCTTTCAGTTCATAACTTTAGTGTTTTATCTCTTCTTTCATTCCAGGTTTTCTATTCCATCATTCCTTTCCCCGCATTCGTTAATCATTCTTTATTCATTCTGGCTTTGACAATCTTTTATTCACTTTTTTATAACCAATTATTCTACTTGTAGACTGACTTCATATTCATAAGAACTACATTTAAATTTTAAATTGAGACTTTATCAACAATTAAATTAAAGTCCGCCATGGAACAGATGAAGAATCGGTTCATGTTGAGACACTTCTTCTCTTTCATCTGTCGAAGTCATTTCTATTTTTTCTCTTCTTCTCTTCGGTTATCTATATATCTATTTACCTATCTATCTATCTATCTATCTATCTATCTATCTATCTATCTATCTATCTATCTGGTTACGTTCATAACTATTTCTCTGTCTGCTTCGGTTTTTCTTGTATTTTTGAAACAGGATGAGTATCTTCGTAGTGATTTTATAACATACGAAAAAAGGAAGTGCGTTTAACATACGACTTGCCTAATACCAGAACTGTTTATAACCATTTTGGTTCTCACCAGTCGAGGTGCAATTGAAATGCACCGAAACCAAGTTGCATATTTGTAGTGAGTAAACTGTTCTAGATGAAAATATATATATATATATATATATATATATATATATATATATATATATATATATATATATATATATATATATATATCTTATGTTATTGGGTTGGTGCAAAAATAATGATGTAATAATGTCGTTTTTTGACGTTAAAATATACATCAAAAAACGACATTATTACCTCATTATTTTTGCACCAACCTAATACACACACACACATGTATATATATATATATATATATATATATATATATATATATATATATATATATATTAGGTTGGTGCAAAAATAATGATGTAATAATGTCGTTTTTTGACGTTAAAAAATACGTCAAAAAACGACATTATTACCTCATTATTTTTGCACCAACCGAATATATTTCCGTTCAGTTTTGAATTTTCCAACATAAGGTGGCTTCATTGCCTAAATCGAGTATCAACAACTTCTCATTTCTTATTTTCTTCTCTTTTCTTTTCATTTGTATCTGTAAAATTTGGATATGCTTATCTTCTTTTTCCATTCTTTTTTCCCCTTCTTTTTGTAGCCGAGTTGATTTCTCATTACTTTGTTTTTTATTGATTTCTCTTTTTCCTTCATTTTTTTACTTTAATTTGCTTTTTTCTTTTTCTTTTCGTTTATGGAATGAATACATTTCTGATATATTTGTTTCTTTGCCTTCTATGGAAAATTCACAAAAATGCAAAAAGAAGTGATGTTTCATAAATCGTAATTTTAAATAGCTTCAATATTTTTTTTAGTTTTTGTTTATTGTTTTCATGTTTAAGTATATTTGTATTTTTAGCGAGGATTTTCCTGAATTGTTTATGCGGCCAGTCATGTTTGAAGCTATATACATAAAACAGTTGAAACCTAACCTGAACAAAATAAACTATGAAATCTGCACAAATATTCTTAAATGCCTATAACTGACAAGAGAAGATATTGCTTTATGCCAATAGCTTCCCATACTTTATACTTCTTGTTTTCACCCTCGCATAGTCATGTATGACGTCATGAGCTACGGTGCGACTTTCGTTTCCAGCGTCTCATATGCATGAGGTTGTCGTTGCTTAGAAATCTTCCATTTAAACAAGAACAGACTATCATTATTGTTTTGTCCGTGTATTATTTCATATATTGTAATATAATTGTCATCTTAGATAATAGCTTATGTAAGCCGAAAGCTTAGATAGGATTAAAATATGTATCAATATTGTGATTTTCTTTCTTCGTTTAATGATAATGCTATTAAGCTTATCAGTCAATATGAAAAGATTTTACATAAAATAGACAAAACTTGTCTATATTATTTAATGAAACAGGCTTCAATAAATAAATGCAGCCTATATATATATATATATATATATATATATATATATATACATATATATATTTCAATTAAAGGTGCAATTATAATTTATAAATTCATGAATCATTCATACAAAAAGCAAATATAGAGGTTAATGATTTAAAGGGCGAGAATACATCTTCGCAAAGAATATAAATAAGATACACCGACCCCAAGACTGTATATGAATGATATGATCCCGGTTTATAAATTCCAGTTGCATAAGGTCTTTTTAATTTTTTACAAGGTTTCGTCTGTTCCTACAGATATCCTCAGGTATGAAAATAGATTTTGTTCTTGTTTTTACGTCTCGGTAATAAGAGGACAACGAAAATATAGATGTAATCCGAAAAATGCAATGAGAAATGTGTTATTGTTTTGGAACGTGCGGTCGCAACGCTGAGTTTGAATTTAAATTTTAAGGTTGTGCGTTTTTGTACAAATATAGTAATAAGAGAATTCATTTTTACTGGTAGATTTTCCGTCAATCTTTTTGTGTTTTGTATGAATGATTCATGGATTTATAAATTATAATTGCACCTTTTAATTGAAATTTAAATAACTGATCCAACGTGCAAGTTTCGGATAATAAGTGTCACATTACTGTAATTATTGAACAATATAGTTCATGCCATATTGACGGAAAATCTACCAGTAAAAAATAAATCTCTTATTGCTATATTTGTACAAAAACGCACAACCTTAAAATTTAAATTCAAACTCAGTGTTGCGACCGCACGTTCCAAAGCAATAACATATTTCTCATAGCATTTTCTCGGATTACATCTCTATTTTTGTTGTCCTCTTATTACCGAGAAATAAAAACAAGAACAAATCTATTTCTATACCTGATGATGTCTGTAGGAACAGACGAAAGCTTGTTAAAAATTAAAAAGACCTTATACAACTGGAATTGATAAACAATGATCATATCATTCATATACAGGTTCGGGGTTGATGTATCTTATTTATAATGTATTCCCGCCATTTAAATCATTAACCTCTATATTTGTTTTTTGTATGAATGATTCATGAATTTATAAATTATAATTGCACCTTTTAATTGAAATTAAAATAACTGATCCAACGTGAAACTCTCGGATAATAAGTGTGACATTACTGTAATTATTGAACAATATAGTTCATGCCTATGCTGTTAAATGATTTGAACATTTTTGCTGTTACACCCAGTATATATAAATTTCAATAAAAAAAGTTAAAGTATATGAAATATAAAGAAGTATTACAACAAGCCCTCTACATTAGTTTTGTATTGATATGCCTAATATACCGCAATCCATATATATATATATATATATATATATATATATATATATATATATATATATATATATATATATAATGAAAAGGATTAAACGCTAATATTCCATGGTCATGACCAATAAAATAAATTATGACCATGGAATATTAGTGTTTAAGCCTTTTTATTATATCCTTACACTGTCCCGGACATTGAGTTCTACCTGGATTCTATCCTCTTGGATTTATTTTTTGTACAAATATATATGTATGTGTATGTATGTATATATATATATTTATATATTTTAGATATATGATTGCATATGTATGTGTATATTTACCACAAATATTATATATATAATATATATATATATATATATATATATATAAAAGTGAACATAGAAGTCAATACTTAGAGGCGACAGTCTGTTTCACGCTATATGCAATCGTCAGGCCACATATGCTGTTATTTTTCTCGGCGATTTATATATATATATATATACGGGTTAGTGGTGCATTGTGGGTATTCTGTTATGGTGGTTATTTTGCCTGAAGTCGTTTGTTTATTTGTTTGGGTCAAATTATATTGCTTGTTTTTATTTTTTATTTTTTTGTTTCTTATTTTATTTATTTATTTATTTATTAACGTAGTAAAAATTTGTTTATATCACTTATTTAACAGTTTTGTTTTGCTTTGAGAATTTAATTAAAGCTATTTGTTCAATTTTGGGGTCGATTGTTCCAGTTCATTCTAAGTATTATTTTGGCGGGAACTGTTTTTAATTGATTATCTTTATTTGGGATTGGTTTGTTTATTTATTTACTTGGAGGAATTTAGGTCAATTTATTTTACTTGTATATTTTCTCTTTTCGGTTTTAGATTTTTAAGTAACATAGTATTTATTTATGTTTTATTTCTATTTTTTTATTGTTATTTTGTTTATTAGTATATTTATTTGTTTTAATTTAATTTTTTCTCGTTTTTAATTTTTTAGGTTACGTAGTAAAAATTTATTTTCATGTCTGCATTTTGAGATGAGCTCGGATCTTTTGTTTAATAATTTATTTTGGTCGGGGAAAGTAATGATAGCTATTTTTTTCCTCCAAGCAAAGTTTGCAAGTTTTTGATTGGTTGTTGTAGGCTGATGATTTTTTCCTTATCTTCCAAGATATTTTTGGTGTGATGTGCGTTTTGTTTTTAATTTCCCAGATATACTTAGAAAGCATTGTACTGTTCGCATATTTACTATTTGTGAAAGATGTTTTGTGTGTATAATTTCTTTGTTTCCAGACACACATGCTCTATTTCTGATATTGGGCACTTCATTCCATAAATATAGCACACCTTAAGACTATATTTCTTTTTATATATATATATATATATATATATATATATATATATATATATATATATATATATATATATATATATATTCCATATATGATATAACTGTTACATTTAAATTTCTATATTTGCAGAATTTAATTACACTTTATATACTGCAATTAATATTTACATTTTCTCAATTTATTGCCCTAAATGTGGAAAAAGATGAAAATATTTAACCTTAGAACACTAACCATCAATTAATGTTACACCATTACTAACTATGAATATGTCATACTCGATTCTGAAAATATGAAAAAAAAATATTATATATAAAATTTTATTTGAAATATTTTAGATGCAGCCACTTCTAACTTTGTACTTTAAATTAACGTTAATAGGAACTGAAAAGCATATTATTTAGATAAGAAAATCAGGCACTGAAAATTGTAATTAAAAATAGGAAAATTTGTGCTGGGTACTATGTACCCATGGTTAGTGTTCTAGGGTAAAATATGCTCAATTACAAATTTACAGTTTATAAAGGAAGTATTGGCATATTATTAAAATACATATTCAAGAAAAAAAACGTTTGTGCAAAATATACAGCATTGGAATTGTAAGTTACTCATCTATGAAAAATGCTGATCTACAATATTGTTTGGTGACCAAAGTAAAACTAGAAAAAATAATGAAAGATCAAACAAAAGATTTCTTCCACCGTGAGGGATTAGAACAGCGAAACATTTAGCAGCTACCAGGATATCGTAAGTGATAAACAAGTAAATATGTATTAAATATAATTTAGGCACAAATGCGTTATTTTAGGATACTACATGACAAACACAAGATCTTGCAATACTAATCATAATAATTGCTTGCATTTGCTAACATCTCCCCCAAAACGAAGCTGGCGTAAAATGGAATTTTCTAACCTGTGAGTAATGAAGAATTCTGCAAAGGTTGACCAATAAATGCAGATAACGTTTAATTAATGCGGGTACCGGTTAGCGACTGGGAAAGAGAAACTGACCAGTTGAGTTCGATACAATGAAGAAGGAAGGAAGGAAGGGAAGAGGAGACGGTCGAAGAAGAAAGCGAAGGAAGAGGAAAAAGAGGAGGAAGAAGAAGTAAGAAGCAGAAGGAAAAATGAAGAAAGAGTAGTAGTAGTAGGAGGAAGAAGAAGAAGAAGAAGAAGAAGAAGAAGAATCTAGGACAAAAAAGGAGAATGAGGTGAAAGGAGGATGATGGAAATGAAAATGACAGGTCAGGAAAGAAGTGGAGAAGGAGAAGAGGAAGACGGCAAAAAAAACAAAAACAAAAAAAAAGGAGAAGAAAAAGAAGACCTGTCGAAAAAAGGGGGAAGAAAAACAAATAATAATAATAATAATAATAATAATAATAATAATAAGAAGAAGAAGAAGAAGAAGAAGAAGAATTCAGTACATATGGTTTCCCTACAGCGTTAATGGGTTACGGAACCTTTAATGTAATGTCGTGACGAAGTGATGATTGTATTCAGCAGCAACAAGAGCATTTCTTATCGCTTACGATGTATAGCGTAAAGGCTGTCAGCACAGCATGGATTAACCCTATTCTAATACTGCCCTAATAGAATAGATTCACTTTCGTGTAATATATCATTGAAAAAGACGGGAATCCATCAGCCATGGGTTCATTTATAGGGCAGATTTTTCACTCTTGCCTATGTTACAGACAATTTGAAGAAAGAAAACTGATGACATCAGGGGTATCATTGGTGGAGATCAGAAACAACGTAGGGAATGGGAAAGACACCGTTTCTAAACTTTATCAATCATCTCCCTGATCTCATCTGTTCCCAAATAGATATTTATGCAGATGGAACCACAATTTACTACTGTCTCAATGGCGAATCTATTAGAGCCGAAAAAGCAAACACACCCGCTGCTCTTAAAATCAATACTTAAATGGTGCAGGAAATGGCTTCTAAACTTTACTGCTTCCAAAACAAAACTGCTTTCCTTAACCACCATAGAGATAATTTTCTGCCTTCCAACATCATGGCCGACGCAGAATCCTGAGGAGCAACATCCTGTGACTCCTTGCCTCACGTTTTTAACTGACTAGATGTGGAGCAAATATATTAAATTAATAGTTACATCTACTTCAAGGAACGTTGGGTCACTGTGTCGTGCCAGAAGTTTGTTTTTTTTCTCGACAGAATCAACCTTACACATTTACATCTACCGTTCGTTCGCACATTGAATACTGCTGCCATATCTGATCTGGTGCCTCAGCTATTCATCTCGAGGTTCTCGACAAAATCCAACAAAAGATCTGTAATGTAATTGATCCTGACCTGGCATCAAGACTTTAGTCACTTCCTCACAGCCGTGGCGTGGATTCGCTGTTTTTCCACAAATATTCTCATGACAACTACACTGATGATCTTTTTACACTGTTGTCCACACTACATAAATTTAAGCGTTCTACAAGATTGGCATCTAGATCCCACTCATTTACTGTTGAAATCGCTAAACGCAACCGCAACTTCTACTCCAACAGTTTCTTTCTTGAACTTTCCACCTGGAGAACTTCTTTCCATTTAATTGCATCCCCGATAACTACAATCTTCAGAAATTTAAATGCAACGTCAATCGTCATCTTCTATCTTCTTGAATCTTGTTCATCTTTTGTCCTTTCCTCAATTCCCTCTTTACTCGGCATTTTCTCTTAATTTACTTTCCTGTAAACCCATGCGTAATAGTGGCATTTCTGCCTTGCTTGCAGTGAAATTAATAAAATAAACAATTAAAAACAGGGAAAGTAAAATCGACGACAAAGAGCTTTAATATATTTCTCAGTGCTGACCTTCATGGATACGAGTCGGACTTTGTAGAGAACCAGCCCCATCTATATCATATTCATTTCGTCATATGCGAGTCCCAATCGAGCAGCTGTTGCCCAAGAACCGCGGGGATGGTTCCCCGATCGCTAAAAGCTTAACGTGTTCGAATCTACAGTTAACCGTGTTATTGAAAGCATATCTGCATAGTGCCTGCTACTCTATAAAACTCTAACTTGAGTGGACCTCGGTCCTTATACAGGGGGAACAACACTGTAAAATATGAATGTAAATGGAACTGAGGTAGTTCGTGATCTTCTGAAGCTATATGTTATTTTAAAGCAAACTTTTCACACCAAAGTGTTGAAAATAAAAAATAAAAAAAAATGATGCTACACAAAATAATTAAAACCTAACAATTGTGTTGATGTAGTCTGCAAAGTAACTGGGAAGATTTTTATCAAAACCAACTCACAGAAACCGAGAAATCCTAAATTTCACTAGAAAGCTATTAGCATGGTCCGGGGAGTATAATATAAAAAATATATTTGAAAATACAGTTTAAAAATTAAAACATATCTCTATTTTTTTAACACAAAGCATCGGAGAATAAGACGTTTAAAGGATTTGCCTAATAAACTTTGCATCGATTTAAATAACATATGAATCTTTAATTCTTGTAAAAAGCAACACAGGTTTTTGACAAAACAATATCGAAGAATGAGAAGAGACGGCGAAGTGGGATAAGCTTGTTAATCTGAAGTCTTTTTTGTCTGATTTTCTCCCCTTAACACTGACCCACCATCCAAGTAGGTTATACGTTTGTTTCCTCTGTCCCTATTGCTTTCTATCCTTTGAGTATCAAATTTTCAAAGCCCTCTTTCTACAATATGTGACCTAGATATTCGAACTGCCTTTTCTTGGTGTTAATTATAAGTTTCCTTTTTTGATTCCGTTGCGTCGTTAATCTCAGCCTCGTCCAGTAGAACTACATTTCTGTTGCTTCAACTGTCTTCATCTTTGAGTAAATTGTCCGGCATTCGCTGTCATATAGATTGTCTCATGGTCAGAAGGCGGACGTTCTAGTCACTCGGCCACGTACTCATTTTTTCAATTTAGCATACAATATAACAATATTAACAAGTTTCCAAACGACGAGCGGTATTTCACTAATTGAACGAATAGTAAATTTAATAATGTTCAAATATATTTCTAAGAAGCTATTTAAATAGCGGTTTACATAGGACGTACCTATCTAAGGTTGGAAACGAGGGTGGCGCAGCATGTTCCTGCTTTTGTACGTTCAAGCAGTTCCGGCCAGCCTATAAGAACAACTCAGTCAGTCCATGAGTCAGCAATTGGGCAACATTTACTGGACAATGACGCTTGTGCCGCTGAGTACGAAGACGCATGGTTTTCGGTATTACAGAGCGCTCGTTCTATACATCATCTTCGAGTTTCTGAAGCCGTTTACATTACGTGTCAGCAGCTCAGTCTTTGCAGGCAGAAGGAACACTTTTTATGTTCCTTACATCTGCTGGAGGGTCTGTGAGTTTCCCTTTTTCTATTTTATATACTCTTGTGGAACTATTTATTGATACCCCCCCCCTCATTTGATTTTAATTAATATAATTAAAATTTGTCTTTTAGTCGAGTTCCCCCTTTCCCTCCACAGTCACTTTATTGTCTTTGTATTCATTTATATTAAATATTGCCAACGAATATCTTTGACAAAGCGTTGGCCGTAAGGGGCCTTAGATATGACGTCCACTTTCTTCAAAGCTTTATATATATATATACATAGATATATAATTTTTTTTTATCATTCCACCCGAAGCAAGGTAATAAATTGAGGGTTAGGGTATATGAGAAATATATACGATTATGGAGATGGAAAATAACAAACACACATTAACCCTTTGAGCTCTGACTACCGCTTTACCCGTTGTAAAGAAAAATGACGTAATGCCCAGCCACCGGTTCAACGGTCTATAAACACTTGTAACTATTTTTATATATACCGTGAAACATTACATATCAATTATTTGAGAATTTTGACACAGGAGCTTAAGCAGAAGGGTAGAAATTGTTCACGAATATAGGGCTGAAAGAGTTAGGAAGACAAAATATATCGACTGATATTACAATTAATTTTTTGAAGATCAAAATTGACTAGGAAACAAGAAGGCTTAAGAAAGTTCCACAAGCGAGAGAAAAAAAATGTTGTTATAGAACTTAAGATTACATCTCGTGATTACAACTGTAAAATGCTAAAACTCTGCCGACAATCAAGTATTGTGCTTCATTCATACATTCTCCGTAATATAGAAATAATACCATGAAAGTTTTTATAGAAAAGGCACAGGTAAGCTACGTTACGGCGGTGGGAAAATAATTGATACCAGGTCCTTATCAGTAATATTGCAGATTCATTTTCGGATGTTATCAAGAATCGCTCAATATATAGCAGAAAAACAAGACCAGATGTAGCAGAAGTATTCAGAGCATACATGAATGGTAGACTTATAAATATGACAGAAATAAGCAAGAAAAATTGTCTAATTCGACATGGTGAACCGGCTTTCCTCTCTTCCGACTTAAAAAGTAATTCAATATACGTTTTTCTACTTCATGTAAGCGGAAAATTTAGTCCTAGAACGGGCAATGAGTCAGTCTCCGGGAGGTTAGCATTAGTCATGTTGATGGAAGGTAAAGTAGGTCCTCTGAGATGATTAAAAGAGAACAGTTTCGTCTTTGAGGCGTTAAAATTAAGCCGCTTCTTGCTGCATTTAACAACAGATTGTAGGTCATTATTGAGATTGGCTGCCAATTTGACCTTAAAATAGACGATTGTATGAATATATAGAGGGTGGGGTCAGCTGTTTTCTGCACAGTTTGGAATCCAAACGGTTGCTTCTGGTAGAATGCTAAGTTCATTCTCAAATTTTAGTGAGAGTTTGGGTGTGGAGAAAAATAAATTGATACCATTCCTAACTGCATAATGCAAATGTGAACGGGTGTGACGTCACCCTGGGCCTCTCCCGTGCTATCCTGTGACGATCTAACCCTTGGCTGATTCGGATGGAAATCTGGCTAGATTCGGTATCAGATTTGTCGTTCCCAGCTCGCCTCCAACGTCTAGTTACCGAAGTAACTGCTTTGATTTCTAGTCTAACCTACCCACGTTGTGTTTTGATCTTAGGTAGACGAAATCAATCAGTCGTCGGGCCGTAGTGCAAACCAAATTCGAGCAAAGGTGACACCGCACAAGTATATGTAAAAGAAAATAAAGTAACAACTCGAAAGACTCAAATGTGTTAAAAAGAGAATAACAAGTAGCTCTATATCTGGTTACTGAATACAGGACTGCGTCTTTCTCCCAAACCGCTTCTATGGATACGTGACACTTTGCGTTTGTTAGGCGAGTCTTAATATCTTAAGTTGTTTTTCAATAAACTGGTTTTTGGTGTCTTCAGGCGATATTCCTAAAACGTGTTTTGGTGGTGTGAGTTTTAGTCCTTCTTCAAAAAAAAAAATGTTTTTGGTTAGAAGTCTAAGTCGGAATGCGTGGTATCTTTCAATCAGCTGCGAGGCTGTTCTCCGACCTCACAGCTCAACTCTGTCTGCTCTGTCACTCTGTCTGCGTCTGCCCAACTGCCACTGTCTCTGCCCTGTGACGTTCGTTTATATGGACGCCGTTCAAAACTGGGTGGGGGCCTGTCATGGTTTGGGTTCCTTGATAATTCCAAATCTGCAATAAGGATTTTCTTTGTTTTCGGACAGGAAAATTAATCACTTTCCATTTTTGGAAGTCCATTACTTTCTGTTTTAGGGGGGTTCTTAAGGGAATTGTCCTCCCAAATTCTTCCTTTCTCATATTGGTATCTCACAGCAATCCCCTCAGAGGGCGTCAACAGGTTTCCCTTCTTCTCCTATTGGTATCTCATATCAATCCCCTCAGAGGCGTCAACAGGTTTCCCTTCTTTCTCATATGTTTACCTTCGCCCATCGCTCACGCCACCATTCAGCCAATGAACGCTCGGCAATGTGGGTGTGGCTAGACTGGCCTCAGTTTACAATTGTCGCTCAAAGAAAAACAATTATCTTCCTTTTTTTTTTTTCTTTTACCTGACTAGAACCCCCACGACGCGTAGTGTGGTCATTAAGTCTCTATCTTAACTGAATGTCATCTGGAATTTATCAACGAGATTTTCGTCAAGTAATAATCGGGGTGGTCAAGTGAATCTCTTTATATCTTCAACGCCTTCGTACTTCTGTCGTCAACAGGCTGTCCAGGTAACAAAATTTTATCATGGCAAGGTCTGGACATAAAACAGGTGGTCCCTTTTCAAAACCAAATAATATCTCCGAAAGATAGTTAATGGTTTATTCTTTTCCTTTTTCTCTTCCTCCTCCATTTTTCTTAGGGTGATCTCAGCTGATCCCTTTCTCGGTCGATGCTCCACCTAATTCTGATTATCTTCTAGCATTTCGCTTTGTAAGCCACTTGACCAATTTGAAATTTTCATTATTGCCATGGGCAGATTGTTATCTTTTATTCGCCGCGTCATGGTATAAATTAATTCTGACAGACCCGAGATCTTACGAATTTCCTATATTCTGCGGAAAAAATACTTTTTTTCGCAAATGAAAATAAAATCTTTACCACTTTTCTTTTGTTAAAAAAATAACATCGCTGAGTATGTCTTTTGTGATAGCTTCTTCTCGCCTTAGGTAGTTCTGGCTTTTAATTTTCACGCTTAATTAGTTAGCCAAATGCTAAATAGTGTCACACGGACATATCACCCGTTAAAATTTACATGCATAACACGCATTATAATTTACGTGTATAACACGCGTTACAAATTAAAGATAAACAAAAGTCAAATATGAAAAGGTGGTAGTATTAGGTTGGTGCAAAAATAATGATGTAATAATGTCGTTTTTGACGTTAAAAATACGTCAGAAAACGACATTGTTACGTCATTATTTTTGCACCAACCTAATAATATATAAAAAGAAAGGAAATATTTACAGAATAACGTAGAATACTATTTTTGTCAGGAAAATACCAAGCAACTTGGCAAATGGCTGGAAAAGGGTACTATAGCGCATGCGCGAACATACATTTTTTCCGGGGTTAGTTAGTCTTCCAAGAGTGAACTTTTGGTATTTATAATCATTGCAATTTCGTAGGAAGAATCTTCTGGGTAGTTTTGCATACTTTTATTTGTGTTTTATTTGTTTCTTTGTTTGTTTTTCAAATAACTGCATCTAGCAGGTTTTTCAGCACATCACCCCAGTCTGAATTTCGTTCTCGTTGGCTTTTGGCTATTTTTTCTTTGTCTTTGAATATTATTATTTTTTTTTTTTAATCCTAATTCAAGAAATAGAGAATTCTTTGGAAAATGAAAAAAAAATCTCTTGTATAATAATAGGGTCTTTAACATGGGAGCATATTAAAGATGACGAAGTCAACATTGCCCTAGGCAGGCTATTCTTAATTTCGTTAATATTAAATAGCCGGGTACTTTCCGGACAGATGCACTATTATTTAGTTGCAAAACGAGAAAAAAAATGAGAGAAAAAAAGAAGTCAAAACATTTTAATACGATGACAATAAGAGAATTACATAAAAAAAAAAAAAAAAAAAAAAAAACGATTTGCGGATGTCTTTCTTTCATAAGTCGAACAATATTAAAATTCTCACGGGAAAACATCGGAAGGCAGCATCTGGTTATTTTCGATGCCGGAAATTGCAGTGCAGAGCACAGTGTAGAAATACTCTTGGATATTGTATCAGCGATAGGTGCTTCTTGATATTTTTTTTATTTTCAATAAAAAATGTGAATAAAATAGAAAGTTTAGGTCCTGTCAAAACCTTACGAGGTAATAACCGACACCCTCACATGCACACCGATGATTAATAGAAGTTATGTTGTTTTGCAACTACGCGCATCAGTGAAACCGGGCGTGATTCTTATCAACTTAGAAATGAAATTCCTCTATGTAGGCATGTCTGTCCACATCTATGTATGTATGTATGTATGTAAGTATCTATCTGTCTATCTATATATATATATATATATATATATATATATATATATATATATATATATATATATATATATATATATATTTAAAATACTTCCTTTTCATTTGTTTATTCACATCCCGATACTTCTTATTCATCCATTCTATCACTTGTAGAAATGTTCCTGCTTTTTTCAGGATGACATCTATCTATCTATCTATCTATCTATCTATCTATCTATCTATCTCTGTCCTCCCTCTCTCTCTCTCTCTCTCTCTCTCTCTCTCTCGATATATATATATATATATATATATATATATATATATATATATATATATATATATATAGCTGCACGTGTGTGTGTGTGCATGATGCTTTATAATATTAACTATATTATCCGTCACTAAGCATAGGCGCAGGCACACAGGGCCACACACAAAATGCATAGATAGATAGATAGATAGATAGATAGAGAGATAGATAGATAAATTTGTTCATATTTGGTTTGATATATATCAATTTTATATTTTAGTGTATGTTTGTTCGTCTATCTATCTATCTATCTATCTATCTATCTATATATATATATATATATATATATATATATATATATATAATAGTCAGGTTATTTACAACCCCTATATCTATGCACTTCAAATATTTCCTTTTCATAAATTTATTCAGATAATTTTTCCTCATTTGTCCATTCTCTCATATTTGTTATATTTTCTCCTTTCATTTCCAAGATAAAGTCTTAAATCTATCTATCTATCTATCTATCTATATATATATATATATATATATATATATATATATATATATATATATACATATATATATATATATATGTATATCTTATTCTGTTCATATTTCTTTACATATATATTCATGTGTTTATCTATCTATGCAGGCGTCTTTCAATCTATCTATTATGTATACTGCACATTATCATATATATATATATATATATATATATATATATATATATATATATATATATATATATATATATATATATACTAGCGGGTATACCCGGCGTTGCTCGGAAGATCTCTGATAATTTATTATTAAGAATTTATTTATATTTTACAGGTATCTTATGCAAAAAATTGTATATTCAATCTTTAAGAAATAATCTTCATTGTTTTTTGGTTTGTAAGAAATAACTAAATTTAGGAAAATACCAAACTACCAATACCACGCTCAGGGTGGTGCCGTTGGTGCTTAGTCGACTGAACATCCCTATCTTCAAAAAGACACTTTAATTTAAATAAAATATAGTTACATTTCTAAAACAAATTTTCATCACGAATAAGGCTGACCGTAACTCCTGTCTGTCTCAACTGTTTTTTATTTAACTATATTTTTTTCTCTTTTCAAATACAAATGTTACATAATCGATTTCGAAACTAAACTCTCTTAAATTTTGCTTCTACTCTCTTTCAAAATATTATTCAAATTCATTTACATTGGGACGTCCCCCGGTGTCGCTTCGCCAAATTTGACGTCTGCCTGGTAGCGTCCGTCGTGCTATCCTGTCCTGTTACGACCAACTGGCTTGGTATTGGTTGCGGCACCAAATGTGACGTTCTAACATTTTGGTGATTCGGATGGGAATCTGGTTAGATTCGGTATCAGTCTTGTCGTTCCCAGCTCGCCTCCAACGTCTGGTTACCGAAGTAACTGTTTTGATTTCTAGTCTAACCTACCCACGTTGTGATTTGATCTTAGGTAGACGAAATCAATCGGTCGCCGAGCCGTAATGCAAGTCGAGTTCTAACAAGAGTAATACCACACAAGTATATGCAAAAGAAAATAAAGTAATAACTCGAAAAGTTCAAATGTGTTAAAAAAGGATAACACTATTTTATATCTGGTTGCTGAATACAGGACTGCGTCTTTCTACCAACCCACTTATATGGATTCGTGACACTTTGTGTTTGTTAGGTTAAATTGTTTTTCAGGAAACTGGTTTTTGGTGTATCTTCAGGTGATATTCGTAAAACTTGTTTTGGTGGTGTGAGTCTAAGTCGTTCTTCAAAAATA
>OZ010588.1:96683340-96708340 GCA_963932145.1 Acanthosepion lycidas
ATATTGTACTACAAGGATATATATTAATAATTTCTTTAACAGCCGTAACAATTAGAAGGAATTTATAAATGAAGTAATGGAATAACCTGCCACCACCAGGAGTAGAGGCACTTTAGGTGGTAACGACCTATAAGTATCCGTTAAAACATCAGACAACAAAGTCGAGCTGGGATCTTTCCCAGCTGTACTGGTCGAACTCTCTGCCTTCGGGAAACCCGGACGAGGCTATGCCGAAGAGCAGAGTTTCGTCCGGGGGTGGGGTAGACAGACTCGATCCCGTTTATGTGGGGTCTACGGGGATTTTTTTGGCCGAGCCTCCAGGCTCGGGAACCCCACTTTAAATTCGGCCTTGTGCCACGTGTAACTGCGTGGGGCAGTTACTAAATAGCGTCGAGCTGGGATCTTTCCTAGCTGTACTGGTCAAACAAGGACGAGGCTATGCCGAAGGTTGGAGTCTCGTCCGGGTAAGTAGACATACCTGATCCCGTTTATACGGGGTCTACGGGGATCTTTGGCCGAGCCTACGGGCTCGGGTAACCCACATTGAATTCGGCCTTGCGCCACATGTGACTGCGTGGGGCAGTTGCTAAATAGCGTCGAGCTGGGATCTGCCTTCCTATAGCAGCGCGCATACAATTGTACTGACTTGCGACGACCGTGCGGATAACTATTAATTCCTTTTTTGTTGCACATGTTTCTACAATAAACCTGTTACTACTTATCCACCGTGTTTGTTCATTCCATATTCCTATTAGCACGGAACATAACAATAAAAAAAAATAGCTAAATGTTATGCACATATTCTTGCAATCAAAAACATATGTTCATTTTTGTTTCTTTTAATTAGATTATTTCCCGCATTTTTCGACACCCTCCATAATATCAACCTCTTGGAGCCATACTTTATAATATCAACCTTTTTGGGACACTCTGTATTCATATAACTCTTTTTAATAAATTGTTCTCGATGCCGTAATTAACCAGTTCCACACATGATACATTATGGCTATTAGTTTCAATACTACGCCAGCATATTACCCCACTGAAGAAAATGAAATATTTCTATTTGCATATATATAATTATGTATTGATCATAGGTGCTTAATATATAATTCTCAATATTGTCCTTTACATTCAGCATATATATTCTGAAACTAAGGAAAGTAATTTACAATAGATCATTACAACGGTAAAAATAATTCCCCCGGGGCCGTGTAAACGATTTGAATTCACTTACTTAAAATGTCTTGAAAAGACGCCAGAAACTGATCGTTTCGCAATGTAAATTTCAAAATTAAAATTAGAATTACACTTAAGAGTCTTATAGACAGTATATGTCTGGGATTGACATTTATGTATTTTTTTGAGGAAATATTTCGACCGCACACGTCTCATTATTTATTATTATAATTTAATCATTCCACTCCAAGCAAGACGATAATAATACTAAGTTGGAAGTGTTTACTGATAGTAAAATGGAGATGAAAAAACGTAAGCGAGAAGAGATGGCCAAAAAAAAAAAAAAAAAAAAAAAAGGATTCCGAAAGGCAGAAGACGGTGATGTATGTTGCATTTAATATTTTGAATCTAGTTACTGGTTTGTAAGCACGAAACCGGGAAAGAGTTCACCAGTTGAGAAGTGCGAGAGAAGAAAATGTCAGTATAGAACTTACGGTTACATCTAGCCAATTCAACAGGAAAACCATGACACCTAGTTGCCAATCTTGTAGTTCAATTTAATCTATGCGGTTAAGGAATCATGAAAGTTCCCTCGGATAATCGATTAGAAATTATTTATCGAAAGTAGAGAAAGAAGCTAATTTACGGTGACCGAGATGACAGGTCAGGACAGATAAAATTACAGACGTTTTCTTTGGATTTCGTCTAGAATCTCAAGACATATAACAGGATCATAAGACCAAATTTTACAACAGTATTCAATACACACACTAGTAATTAATACAGATACAAGATGGATTCTGGCGTGAAAATTGTCCGACGGAATACAGTGCAATTAATTTTTCGCTTGTTAAAACTTTAAAGGATTTTCGGATTCTAGAATTAATTAGGACACCACTGTTTATTGCAAATTCAGAAAAATGAAATCCCCTGATTGTTACAACCTACTGCTATAAAGAATTCAAGTGTTGTCTTTTTAAGTATCACTATTATGACATGGGTGTGCAAATGGTACAATAGTTAGAGGCTCGGGACGATCAATCAGTGAGGCATGTTCGAAATACACTTGAAAATGTTACATTCACTTTCGTAAAATACCTATGGAAAAGGTATGAATCTGTCTCTTTTTCTCCCCAGCTATGGGTTAAATAGCATGCCAGACTGGACTGTCTCTCACCGTGGCTTATAGAAAAATGACAACTTGACTACATCGAGTATTTGTGGAGGTAGTGCGGCTCTGGGTCAAGAGGGTGGCTGCTGGAATAGCCTTATATCTTGCAGCAGGACTCTGCACCATATCACAAAAGAAGGAGAACACAGTCATGAATGTGAGACAGTTTCTGCGACCACAACACTCCTTACATCTGCCCACCTAGACAGCAACCACCTTGATGTTGGGCGCAGTTTAGTGAGAGTCCAACAAAATTGGGTGTAACACCAAAGATCAGCTGAAGGAATTATTATGGCAGCATTCACAGACTTAACCAAGGAGACCGACGAGAAGATTTTAAGACTTCCTATGTAGCTGTCTATCTTCTCTACATATTTAACTTTTTTTAGAAAAGGAAGTTGACTACTGAAACGAGTGCATCAATTTAATAAAAGACGTAGAGTAGTGTAGCTGGATAGTTGAATATGGCTGTACTTCATCCAAAGACGCAAATAATCACAGATTATATATAAATATATATATATATATATATATATATATATATATATATATATATATATATAAGTGAGAAACTGTTTTGTTCCTTATTTAACTCGCTATCACTTTGTCTCTCTTTCTCTCTGTCTCTCTCTCTCTCTCTATATATATATATATATATATATATATATACACTATGTTTCTCTAACTTCGATCATTCTCTGCTTCAGCTTAATTCATATCTATCTACACACAGAGACTCGCACACACGCACTCACACACACACACACATATATATATATATATATATATATATATATATATATGCAAATATATATGAATATGAGTCTGCATCTCTTATTTCATATCTATCAATCTATCTGTCTGTCGGTCTGTCTATCTTAATTGGTTCATTTCCATATAGCTATATGTATATGATAATATATATGAACAGAGTATTATTTATGGATAGATAGATAGATAGATGTGTTTGTATTGTCTTAAATGCATTGTATCACACACACACACACACACACATCTCTCTCTCTCTCTCTCTCTCTCTATATATATATATATATATATATATATATATATATATGAAGATATATATTAAATATACGTTTACCTACCCATGCTTACCTTAGATTTGGCTCAATGCTAAATTCATTTCTCCTCACTAGGCAAAAGACATTTTACTTTACTGGCGAAAATACGACGATATAATATTTAATTTATTTTTGCTAAAACTTGGCAATTTACAGATTGCAAACCGGACTTATCGTAACTTCCAGCTGGAAGCTATAACAAAAGAACCATTAAAAAGGGCCGACCGGAAATAGTATTTGTCATGCAGCCTTGTTACTACTTTCGTGCCAGCTTTGAGCTTCGTATGAATAATTCAATGATGTCCCGGAAGCAACCGTATTATTTCACTCCATTTTCCCACCAGACTAATTCCCATGTGCTTGCTCCGGCTGAAGGATCCGATTAACACTTAGCACATCATTATTAAATTATGAGCGTTAGTGAGCGTTTATTTCGAACAGGTCTAGGCAGAGAGCATGCGCAGAGTGTATTTGTAGCTTAGCCCGAGGTCAGCAAAGCGTTTATAAATGCGAAGACGTTGGATATTAATTCGCTTTAGAGTAACATACTTTTCAAACTGTAACGTTTATAGTATACAAATAACTCTTTGATTGTTATTTATAAAGTCGTTCTCAGTTTGGCAAAACCACGTACGAGAAGAGTACCACTGAGAAGTGAAATCTCGTCGCACGCGAATTTTTATTTTTTATCCAAAATTAGAATGCTAACCAACATATCGTAGTTAAAATCATTCTTTGTTTACCTCTATCGCATTATATATATATATATATATATATATATATATATATATATATATATATATATATATATATATGTGTGTGTGTGTGTGTATATATATCTGTGTGCGTGTGTGTAGCGGTTTAAGCATATAAAAACGATGAAATAAACGATCTTCAAAAACAGCGTTACAAATTTTAATAAAGTTTATTATTGTGTATTTGTTTTCTTTTAAATTAAAAAAACAAAACAAAACGAAGGACAAAGTATATCTGCGAAACCACTTCACACAAATTTGTTTTGTTTTTTCTTTATTTTGAGAACTACCGGATCAGTTGCGTTGGTATGAAAATAGAAACAGCATGTGTCTACGCAAGGAGAGAGTCGCGTATTAAAGTTGTTTTATGAATACGTTTAATTTTTTATCATTAACATGTCAGCAGATGGGAACTTGTTTTTGAGCTTCTATTAACCTTTGTAAACAAACTCAGTCCCTATGTCTCAAGTGTGCTTAGTTTGCTTTAAAACCGCTAGACTTTGTAAGTAGTCACGCGAATAAAATTTGTGAAATGTTACTGGATAAAAATTATAAAAAAAGCTTTTGAGAATTCAGCTTTTCCACAACAACGAACAATCGACCCTGGATAAAAAGTGAAAAATCATAATTTACAGGAAAAAAAAAAACAAAACAAAAAACTCCAGAAATCTAAAACTTAGATTTTACTAAACTCAGAAGTTTATTGGTTAATAAATATTCAAATATTTAAATAGCTACTTTTAGGAGGGAAATTATTGTTGATCATTTTTTGGAATAATCCAGCAATTTTAGGAGCAGACGATAAGCATAGATGTTTAATTTTTCAAAGCCTTCAGCGCTTTTTCAATAATGTTGCTGATTGGTTGATATATACAAATGTAGAAATTCAAATTCCAATCGACTTGTACATAAAAATGAGTCGATTTCTGTGGGAATCGGTGTTTGTACAGAAATGGGTTTTTTGGTGATATTAAAATATTGTATTTTTCGACAATACGTAAATGGTTGCACATATGTATAGATAAAAGTAATTCCCAACCCAAGAGGAAAATTATTCATTTGCTAAAAAACTGTTATTTTTTATTCATTCTTATCATTTCATCCCAAGTAAGGCAATAAATTCTCTAAGATGTAAGGGAGTTATTGAGTGTGAGAGAATATGAGAAATATATTAATGAAAGAAAACAAATTAAAAAAAGACAGACGATAACGATTGACATTGACATTGCATTTAAATTATAATCTCGAACTTGAACTATCTTCCTGTTTCTTTCTGGGGAGCAATAAACAGGAAGAGGGTTCCACAAATTGAAGATATTGTCAGTGGAAGAAAAAACGCGTTTCATTCTTTAAGTGCTATGGTATTTCTAAGTGAAGATTATTGTTGTTTCTAGTTTATGTGCATTTGGATTTTGTTAAATTATTATTTATCATAGAGAAATACACTACCCCAACAGACCGGAACAAAAAAAAATCAAATTATGTACTACAAAAAATTTAAAACAGCTAACCTTATCCTCAAAAACAACACCACACCAACAAAATCAAAATTACAGCGTACGAACATTATCTATGAGTTCAAATGCACTTTAAGGAACTTTGTTCCTGATCAAACTGAATTCATAAATGATTGAATCGCTTAACCAACGACATGCCTATCCCGATGCCTTACGTTACACCTATCTGACCACAGCTCTATTAGAATCCATTTAAACACACACAAACCTACCAGATTCCATCCGAAACATAATAGAGGAAAATACAAATATAATACCCTCATCCACATGTAAAAAAGATTAAAAAAAATAAAAAAAAAATAAAAAGCTAACATTAAAATTTTACTAACACGGTCAAAATATGCTAACCAAGTTCGGAAAATTAAAACGTGCTTATAACTCTAAAAACATACACATAACCCATAGACCCAATTAGATTGAAAAAATAAAAACAAATATATCCGAAAGCGTTTGGAATTATAGAAGATTTGGACAGTTTCTAGACAACCTGTATCCAAAAAAGAAAACACCTTGTTCGAACACAAGAAAAAGTGAATAAAAAAAGCTTAATCGTTGTACCGTGTCTGTTTTCGTTAATGAAATATGTATAAGTGAGGGATTGCTGTCTATACACACACACACACACACCCATATATACATATATATATATATATATATATATATATGAATGTCCATTTTTTTACAAAAATTTATAATTATTTTAAATTAAAGACGAAACAATAATCTCCATTTATATTTAATATAAAATAATATTCACAAATTAAAATAAAAATTTATATATATATATATATATATATATATATATATATATATATATATATATATATATAAAATCCCATCTATTTTAAATGCTTCATATATAAAAAAAAATCCCCGTACAATATGATGACTGTGCCAGTCTAGGGTTAACCAGACATTTTGTTAAAATTTAAATTATAGCACCTGAAGATTGCTTTATGCATGAAACTCTGTGGCGTGCTACTGGTGAGGGATAGGATATATATATATATATATATATATATATATATATATATATATATATATATAGACAAACTGTTTCGTTAGTGTGGCTAGGCGACTGATTGCTTCAAGCCTGGATCGAAAAATGACTAATTTGACATCAGTCAGATATCTTACCCCTAAGCCGTAGTCGCACGGCATGAAGGAACGGGATTTTAACGTTTTATTCTATACCAGATACTCCAGCGGTTCGGAGAACTCAATTCACACTTGAAGAGTAACGCTTAATAGCAGTAGAAGCCGTTGTTTTAAAAACCTCTTTCCCCAAAGACCTCAAACGGATGTCTGGGAGAATATATAGACATCCACAGACAGACTGTGTCGCTGTATCACATCTTCTCAGTGTGACTAGGCGACTGATTGCTTTGTGCCAGGAACGAAAACCGACCGATTTGAAGTCAGATATCTTACCCCTAGGCCTAGGAGCGGAATTTTAACGTTTTCCTGTATACGAAAAACTCCAACGACTCGAAGAACTCAATTCATACTTGAAGAGTAATGCTTAATAGCAGTAAAGCAGTTGTTTTTTTTTTATTTTTTCAAAACCTTTCCCTAGAGGCTTCAACCGAATTTCCGCGAAAATATATAGTCATCCATAGACAGACTGGTTCGCTGTATCACATGTTCTCAGTGTGGCTAGATGTCTGATTTCTTCAAGCCGGGATCGAAACCCGACAGAGTTGACATAACGCTTGGCAGCACATATACGAGTATGCCTGTCTAGTAAAACAGCTATACAAACCCATGCAGACGCAGAGTTCAATTTTGCTCTTAATGATACTCAAAATGCTGACAACATTTA
Organism: Acanthosepion lycidas; assembly: GCA_963932145.1. NCBI lineage: Eukaryota > Metazoa > Mollusca > Cephalopoda > Sepiida > Sepiidae > Acanthosepion > Acanthosepion lycidas. The sequence goes on from OZ010588.1 coordinate 96,690,867, forward strand.
CAGAACATAAGGTGAATGATATACTTGTTATCGGACAGTACAGCACTAATATCTGAAGTTCCGCAGTAGGGGTACGAGTCTTGAGAATCAAGGTATCATAAAGGTGATAGCGGAAGTCAATTTGGAATTCACAGTAAAAAGTACTAGTAAAACAAAACCGATGTCAAAGAGTCAAATGCTTCAAATAATGGATGTCAGCATTTCAGCAGTATCGGACCGTCTCAAGAAAATTGGCAAGATGAAGAAATTAATGGGTTCGCCCCGAAGTGTTTTCGATACTGCATCTACGAAATTCGAATGATCCATTTCCTGGTCGAATATTGATATATGATGAGAAATGGATTCTTTATGATTTATCGTAAACGATGGAACAATGGCTTGATCATGCCAAAGAAACCAAATATTTTCCAAAACTGAAATGACACCATTAGAAGTATATGGTGGTTCACCATTGTCGTTATCCATTGCAGCTTTCTGGAATCTAAGCAATGCATCATTGTCGACTATTACTGCCAGCCATCGAATGAACTGAACATTCAGTTAAGCAAAATTCAAACGTCACTGGTTAATCTATAAAGTCCAAATATACTTCGTAAAATTGCTCGATCTCATGCCTCCAAGATTACCTCGCAGAAGCTCACCAACCAAGCGATACAAGGTTTTGCTACATTCTCCTGATCTTTCTTCCACTGAATTATACTTTTTCAAGCATTTTGACAATTCTTCAAACCAAAAGACATTTCGTTGCAAAGAACATACAGAAACCGCAGTCAAAGATTTCTTGGCGTCCAAACTTATAGAGCTTTATTGTAAAGGCATAAATGAACTTGTATCTCGATGACAGAAATGTATAGATGTCCAAAAATCAGAATAAAACCTGATATGAATTCAATTCTAGAGATTGCAAAACTTTTTTATTTTCTTAAATTAACAGATAATGCCGGCTAAATACGACGAAGATACTAGAACACCCCATTACTTATATAAATTAATGATTTTCGATTAAAAAAGAAAAAAACAAAAAAAAGTATACTTTTATCTTTTGTTACTTATAGTCTGCCTAAATTTATTATGCAAATCACCCAAACCTCAATGTGCACATTCTCTCAATAACTAAGTCATTTTGCTTTCCTTATTTGTTATATCTTTTCCATTACCTTATCAGTATTTCTGAAAGAGTCTGTGAATTTTTAGATAAGAATGGTGAAGCACGAGCTGTTCCTTTGGATAACACGAAGGAATTTGATAGGGTTTGAGATTCTGGCCTTCTTCACCGGTTGAAAGCTTATGGTATTTCTGCACAGATTGTTGAACTCATTCACTCTTTCTTATTAAATTGTGAAAAGAAAGTTGTCTTGAATGCCCACTCTTCTAGATCGTTTTGCATTAATGCAGCTGTTCCCGACGTTCTTTCTAATTTTCATTAATTACATTTCTAATGTCATGTTTTCAGCTCCTTACATATGCTGATGATACAACTATATATTCCTGGCTTAATAGCAAACATGATGAGTTTGATAATGTCATATTAGTAACTGATCTAAATAAATGACCTACAATCTGTGGATAAATGGGGCAAATTGTGGCTTGCTAATTTTAACACCTCCAAAAATGTCCGCTGAAATTCCGTAATTGATCTTTCGCGTAGTCATTGATTTATTCAGTCACAACTTCTGTTTTTGTTGTAATTGGGTTTCATGGTGACATTCAAGGCAAAATAGTGTAATGGCGTATCCGTTTCTTTTACACAGACATGTTGAAATTACCCCCTTCTGGAAAATTAGTCCGATCGCTTGTAAAGCCTCTGAGCTGCAGCTCCTATACCCAGATTGGAGACTGACCGATGGCAGCTTGGTACAGCTGGGTTGGGGAGACGTGTTCCCTTTCATTTGTCGGGTCGAGGAAAATTTCCAACTACCTTCACACAATTTAGACCTTGATACCGTTGACCGAGGTGTGACCTCAGCAGTGCCCACGCGACTTCTTGGGAGAGTTGGGTGTACGCCTCGGGCCAGTATAGTTCCGCATCCCAGTTCGCCTGAGTAAAGCAGGTTGATCGCTTCGCTGAAAATCTACTACCACTGACGATACTGCCATAACATAACAACTTCACTACCATTTTGTATTCATTTCACTCATACGTCATCTTGCTGAAACTAATTCTCAGCAAGCCTGAACCCGACCAATGTATTGTTCCCTGAGATTATTTGGCAATATAGTTCATATAAACTTTGGTATTATACGTGACGTCAGGTAACCGCTCAAACTCTTGAAACATATCCTCCACGGATAAACAGATAGCGCTGGTAGCAAATAATTTTTTGCTTGGCCAAAAAGAGATAGATTCCTTGGAAATGGCTTTAAGGTCTCGCGGTCTCCTTAGAGGGAAATGTTCATGATGACTGCGACATTATTATCGTAAACAGATGGTTGGCATGAAATATATTTTGCTGACAGTACCATAAGGGTATCACTCTCTTTGGGAATTATTTTCCTGGAAAAGGACCAGATATATTCTCTTTGAAATAATCTTTAAATCAATTTGGCAACTGAGAAAATAGTGCAATTTCGAGATATTTGCATTTTACTGCTATGAAGGCAAACATAACAAAAAGTTGATTTAATATGGGGTTCTACTCGCGCATGAATGACTGCATAGTCCGGGTCGCCTTTACCCTAAAAGTGCCAAGGCATTCCACGTTCTTTGTGTTTATTGTAGTGAGTGAGGTTTGTTTGAATTTCAAATCTTCACTATCATGTTTTCATTCATATATTCGGTTTATTAGAAATGAGACTCGACTGACTTTAGCCGTGAGGGGTGTAATAATTTCAAAATGTCTTCTATGTTAAAATAAATTGTAAATGCATATCTATGTTTACCAAACATTGCACAAATATAGTATTATGGTATTTGAAAATATTGTGTTGTAACTTATAGAAGGTTACTGAATAGAATAATCAAACGAGGTTTGGTAATGTACGATAATATTTAGGACAAGAACAACATATATAAGATTCGCCAGCGGGGTGTAGAATTAGTAGTAAACTGCTAGAAGTGAGGCGAGTGAACCCCACAATGAATCTCCAACTGCAGGATATCTACCAACCACTCCACGCGCTCAGATGTGGCACAAGGCCTAATTTAATGTGGGTTATCCGAGCCTGTAGGCTCGGCTAAACATTCCCTGTAGACCCCGTATAAAACGGGGTCGGATAGCTGTTACCTGAGACGAGACTGTGCCTTTAATTCTCATATACTTGTATTTTGATTGGTCATTCCAGCTTATGTAACAGATTTTCCCCTAGCGAGGGGTGTTTGATTGATTTGAACTTTTTAAAATCCTTTATTCTACATTCAACACCATGATTTGATAAGACATCGGGAGTGTTGAAACAAAATGGCTATTTTTGTAGTGATTTTATAACATATTTATGTTATAATTTTCGAATAAATAATTATATATATATACATATATATATATATATATATATATATATATATATATATATATATATATATATAAGAGAGAGAGGTGGGGAGAAAGTTTAGATATAATTAATTTCATATAATAATTCATTGAGTCTAGAATAAGAATCCTCAGGAAAATACAGAAAACATTGGATGGCTGTTTCCACCTTTTTGGCACGCATCAGCACTTCGCATCCACTACCTAAAATCGAACCCGATACTACGCAACCATCATACCACTGGGCAAAGAAGAAACTAACTGGGCTCAATAAAGGGCAGCTAATCCTAATTCTGGTATTGATCCTCATCCAAGTATACATAACCCACTGGGACCGGCCCAAGAGCAAAGTTTTCTTTCAACAGGCCGCACCTTACCATTAAACCTGGATCAAGCATAGGCTTATATAGACAAAGATTGGAGATTAATTTCGCATAAGAATTCATTGTATAGAATAAGAAACCTCAACAGGATGCAGAAAGCAGAAAAGAAAAGAAAAAGAATAGATGACGTTGCACTTTGGGCCGATTCCAGTGGGTTATGTATGCTTGGATGAGTCGGTGCAGCTATAACTTAGTTTTTATTTGTTTCTGTTAAATATTATACTGAGACGACTATCTCTAAGGAAGTGTTTATCAATTAAATGGAGGAACATCTGGCTTAACTTAGTACTGCCCATCTGGTTAAAAGCGGGCTATACGAAATGATTTTCCTCTTCCTGTTTATCTTCTTTAGATCGTTATTATCATGTTTTCTATAATTGACTGCAGGGTATTTGTAACCACTATTTTTTAAAAACATTATTATAAACACCAATATATTTAAACAGATCTTTGTTAGATGAGTTGTTAATAATTCAATTGTCTATAGATGAGGGTATCTATTTGATTACGGGTGGAAGGTGGTTAGAATTAGTGTAATTCATCAGAGATCACTTTGATATTTCTGTGAGATCATTAGTCGTTGCAGATTCTTCTGACTAGTATAAGCGATATAACGTTAGTGCTTATGATGATGTTAATGTTAATAATATATGGTTATAGAGAGATGATGATCTATTGGTAGTAAAAAAGTTCGCTAAAATTAAGGTTAACCATTCAAGGAAAATGATCCATAGAGAATTAAAAAGTTTAAAACGTAAGTTTAAGATAAATACTAATATTAACCAGGTAGATTTACTTAATCTTTCGTTGGATCATGTTAATGATTCATTCCAAGCTTATATGAAAGCTAAATTAATGCTAAACCAATATACATTCACCCTAAATCTAATCACCATTTATCTGTAATCAAACATATACGCTTACGATTGCTATAGAGTGGAGATTTTAACATGTTTTTAATTTAATATCCGATAATAAATCATACATACACACACACACACACACACACACATATATATATATATATATATATATATTATAATAATATTTTTTGTTTAAAAATATGCGAAGGAACCATATTTTTTGTTTAAAAATATGCGAAGGAACCATATTTTTAAACAAAAAATATTATTATAATATAAGCTCTGCTTCTGTATGGAGCACTGTCTTCTTAAAAATAAAAACAAAAATACTAAGGAACCCCGGATTATGCACCCAACGTGTTCTTTTCTATTTTCTGCATACCTGCACAATGAGACATATACATACATACATATATATATATATATATATATATATATATATATATATATATATATATATATATATATATATATAGATATAGATAGATATATATATATATAGTGAGACATGTTTCGCTGAATAATTTGGACATGTTCTCTCTACTTATTCTCGATAGGATTCTTTCATATAAACGGATAAGTTTTTTTTTGTGTCATTATTGAAAGACGAGAGGAAATCGTAGTGTTGATACATATATTTTATTTCCGAGTACTTTCGACATAGCCCAATGTCATCCTCAGGCTATTGGTAATTACAGGATAAACATAGCAGTAGTCATTGTCATGAAATGCAAAAATTGTTGTGGTCATCTGAAAATTAAATTTCTTATATGTTGAATGAGAAATGCTGTGTCACGAAACATGTCTCTCAATGAAAACATATTGTCGAAATATATATATATATATATATATATATATATATATATATATATATATATATATATGTGTGTGTGTGTATATGTGTGTGTGTGTGTGCATAACTTAGCCGATACGTTTCGTCTTGTGAGGGAATCTATCAAAACAAGCATAATGATTTTCTTTGTAAAGTGTAATATACAATTGTTTTTTTTTAAGTATGAAATTTAAGAACTGTCATAAATATTCCAAAATTTATCAGAAAAGTCGTGCAAGCTATGGAGGACTCGAAGTGGCATAATTCAAAGTTTAATAAACGAAAGAGTATAAGTGATTTAAAAAAAAAATTAATTAAATTAATTTTGACAAACTTTTATTTTGGGATAAATGTATGTGTTATATATTTTGAATAACAGTAGGTTACGGGTTTTACACATTTCTTTCAGTTTTTTAACATTTTCGGAGAAATGCATCTTGGCTTGAGAACGTAGTAATTCTGTCGGTTATGGATACACTGGAAAAAAAAAATCCGGGCCATAGTTTTATATTTTAATAAGATACGATAGGCGCACTCTCGAGAATTTTCATTCCAAGTCAGTTGTTTCGTTTTAATATTGATACATTTTTTAGATAAAAGTTTTGAATGAATTTATTTCTATGTATAACAAATGTATTTCATAATGTTGCGTGTAAGATCACTTTTGTGTTCATTGATACGTTTTTTTTTTATTCATCTATTTATTTGATATATACCTGTTTCAAATTTTTGAAAGAACGAAATTCAAGAAATTTCTTGAAGCTGGTCCATTGCAATTTTCCTCTGAAATCGACAGAATAAGAACTTTTATGACACACACACGCATACATACCTCCATATATATATATATATATATATATATATATATATATATATATATATATATATATGATAAGATAGCAAACAAATAGGAAAACTTTAAAGCTCTAATATACTTAACTTTTATTCAAGTTTTATTAAATATATTAGATCTATGCACGTTTCCTATTCCTTATCTTATCATGTTATAGAATTCCAATGAATATTTCATCACAATTCACAGAGACACAGACACACATAGACACACTCACCATACACACACACACACACACATATATATATATATATATATATGTACACACATACAAACATATATATATATATATATATATATATATATGTATATATGTATGTATGTATATATATATATATATATATATATATATATATATAAGCAGAATATAGTTTTAAGGTGTACTATATTTATAAGAGAAAGTGCTCAATATCAGAGATAGAGCTTATGTAAATATACATATAAAAGTGAACATTGAAGACAACACTCAGAGGCGACAGACTGTTTCATAATATACGCAATCGTCAGGCTGCGAGTGTTGGATTTTCCACATCCACACACACATACACGCATATACATATGACGATTGCGTATACGCAAAAACAAAAAAAAACTTTCATATTTACTCATATATATATATATATATATATATATATATATATATATATATATATATATATATATATATATATGAAAATTTCTCTGATTTAACCTGGCGGATATTATTTGTATATTCTGTATAAAACAACTAATAACCGCCAGGTTAAATCGGAGAAATTTTCATATTTGTCGACATGGAAAACAACAACTTGCACACAGATAGAGTCAGAACATATACATATATATATATATATATATATATATATATATATATATATATATATATATATATATATATATATATATATATATATGCGTGTATTTGTGTGTGGAATGAGGTTGCAGTGTAAACTGATATTATGCTGATATGAAATTGGCAAGAAAGATATATAATAAAGTGGGTTGGATAAACATCAAACTAGAATTTTGTGCGCGAATGATGAATTTAATTTATTCAAATGTCATTTATTTAATTTTATGCGTTCAATTACTTTCTGTGTTGTTTGGTCTAAGTTGGAAAGGTACAAGGCTGAAAAAAATAACAACAACATGTAGTCAGTCGGCAAGAAGTCAGCTGTAATCGAGTAAATCTGTATGCCTTATGGGTCCGCATTTTTCGAAAGGATTACTTTCTTTCTTCGTTCATTGGGACTCAGCTTCAGATTAAACCAATTTGTGCTATCACACCGCATTCATTTGTTTGTCCGGCACCAGATTTCCCCAGGGACACATGCACCGTATTCAATCTCTCTGAAATGGTTAGGAAGTTGGACGTCCTGCTTGTAATTAAGTGGCGCGGGTCGTGCCAAAAACGTTCAATCGGCATCAATGCAAAATATTACTGATCGCCGACTGCCAACCCCATCGCTGCGTTGACGTTCACTGAGAGGAACACCATTGCATCCGGCCGACGGAAGTTGTTACTTTTCACGCGCAGTGAAACGGAATGACAAGGCGCCATCACTGATATCACTCTGGCGTGGGTCGTTTTTCAGTACACGGCATAGAAATTCGTGTTGACATTGTGGTTGGAATTGTGTTAAGGAACGCTAAAAGCTGCGACCTTTCGGCTGTCTCGCTAAAATTATTAAGTTTCACACGATTTATATTTGTGTCAACACAAAAAATTCAAATGTTGATATAAAGTCAACGATATCTCGGAATGGAAATAAATATAGATTATCACGTACGGAAAACCTAACATTGTAATAATTGTAATGGTTATCGGAAAAAAAAAAGTATATTTAGTTACTTTTTTTAGATATGGTGGTAACTAAACTACGACAATTAAAGAGTAAAAGAGAGAAAAAAAGATGGCTCCATGTTTGCTATGTTTTTGTAGTGGTGCTGTAAATATTGTTGGCTAGGGTTACCGTGTATATAATCAAGAAGGAAAGCTGTGTTCTTGTAAAACAACACCCCACATGAATCATGTACAACATACACGAGAGAAAAATAATCAAGCTCAGTGAACATTAATAAAATATTATATTAACAATCAACAATAGTATAAAGAAAGTTGTCTCCCTTTTTCCGTAATAAAAAGGGTAAGTTTAGCTAATTAATGTTGAGTACAATATTGAATGTTATTTAACTACAAATTCAATTAAGACCTTAGGTAAATAAAGAATAGTTTCACAGTGTTTTATCAGTGTAGAAAGATGTAATGTGCATGAGTGATATCAATAAGAATTAGTATGATTACTCGAATGAGTAATAATTAAGAATTAAAATGTCAATATAGCGCTGTGCCTTATTTTCCAAGAAGTGAACTGCTACTGGCTGTTGCCTAACAGCGAGAGGATTTATATAGCTACGGATAGGCTCCAGAAAGCTTGGCGCTAAAAATATAGAAAGGGATACTAAAATACGCGATTGGTCAGGAAATGGATCAATCCGTGATTTTAGAGAAAAATTCGAATTACTTCCGATGGTTAAATTGTCATATAATAAGTATCATATATTTATGAACCAATGACATTAAAGAAAGCGGAAGTGTGGCACATGTAAGTGATTCCCACAATTTTAAGGAAAACTATTTAAAATTCCCAATATAAATCACATGTATCAAAATATTATTAATCTTAGATGTTCGTGTCCGCAAGATATAAAGTTTTAAAAGGAGACACGTTCCTTAGAAACAGCTATTGTTTTAAATTTCACTCCTCGGCAATGATTATCATTTTAAAAATATTAGAATTTTAATTAAAACGAAAGAAAAGTACTTATAAATTTTCTTTATTCTTGAGAAAACAAAAATATAAAACACTATTTCTTTATTAGATTTTTTATTAGAATGGTTGAAAACAAATGGGCTAATATCCAATCGATTCGAACTTCCTAAATTGAGAAATAATGATTTCATTATAGTTTTTTCACATATTTTTATAATTTTGCAACTATTTATAAATTTATGAATAAAAATTGTTTTCATATTTATTTATTTACAAATTGGTGAATGATAAACATTAAATTTTATTAATTTTAAAATACTGTTGTATGAGCTTTAGAGTTCTGTAAATATAAAATTATCCTTGAAAATAATAAATGCAAAAAATCTTCTGAGAAAGTCATTTCACTATTTTCAACGAAACAATTTTTCTCTCCAGAATCTGTCTTACATATCTATAAGTCTACCATTCGTCTATGTCAAGAATATTGCTGCCAGATATGGTCCGTTGCTCCTGCTATTTATCTTGAGCTCTTTGATAAGACCCAAGGAAGTATCAGTAATATTATTGGTCCTGCTCTATCGGCTCGGCTCCACTTACTTTTCCACCGCTGCAAGGTTACCTCTATGTTTTTTTCAATAATACATTGATTGTAATAGTTCGCATGCATTGTTTGCTATTGTACCTAGTGTTTTTTGAATTCGTGCGCATCACTAGTCTGGCGTCGCAATCGCATCAAATCCCAGTTAAGCTGTCTAGATCTAGCTGTAAAGTATATACTAACAGATCCTTCTCATGAAATTCACTCTTATGGAACTTCCGCTTCCATACTTTCATCCAACTTTAATCTTCAAAAATTTAAATCCAGTTTCAATCGCTACTGTCCAGATGGTTACTCTCTTCTCTTTCTTCTTATCATTAATGTTTCTGTTCCTAATTCTTCCACACTCTCTAATATTTTTTGTTATAAATTGTCAAGGACAAAGGAATATGTATAAATTCACTTCCATCATGTTTTACTACAATGATGATATAAAGGAGAGATGGTAGGGCTGTAAAATCTAACATGCATTAATTCCAAACATGTTTATTAATAACCGTATTTTTTTTAACAGATAAACAAACATCTGACTGTTCAAAGAACACTTCAAATGTAACTAGTTCCGAATTTTCTTGAAAACGGTAAAATTTTGTCATAATGTATCTACGGAAAAAGGATTTAAACAACATGAAATATTGTCTTCCATACAAAAATTACGCCTACAAAATGAAATGATGCTTTCTAAATGTATTGATACATTCCATGTGAATTGATGCCTTCTAAATGAAATGATGCCTTCAAATTGAATTGATGCCTTCGAAATGAAATAGTGCATTCCATATGATATGATGCCATCCAATGAAAGAAAGCCTTCCAAATGAAATAATGTCTTCTAATGAAATGATGCATTCTATTCATATTGTGTTCCATATAAAAATAATGCCTACAAAATGAAATGATGCTTTGTAAATTAAATAATGCCTTCAAAATTAATTGATGCCTTCTAAATGAAATGATGGCTTCCATATAAAAATGATGCCTTCGCTATGAAATGATGCCTTTTAAATACTGACGAAATTATGAAGAAACTAGAAAATTAGCGTTATATAATATCAATTCTCTCCTGTATGGCATTGAACGTGGGACAATTTCTTTATATATGTAACGATACCTGACGCAGCAGAAATCATAAAAATTACCATGGACAATATTTGTAAGCGACGACGAAGATGTAATGAAAATGTAAAAAAAAAGCGACATTTATGTTTATCATCAGAAAGAGAGGCTTGAAATTGTTTGGTCATATAATGACAAAAGACGTCTTGCATATTTTGACACTCACGGGGTAACATACGTATTTATAAGTTTACCATTCGTGCTTGTTCTGAAATTTGTTGCAGAATATGGTCTGGTGTCCCTGCAAATTATTTAGAGATTCTTGATAAAACCCACAGAAGAATATTCCATGATATTGGTCCTGACCTGGCATACAGTCTTCAGTCACTTTCCTATTTCCGTAACGTAGCTTTCGTGAGCGTTTTCCATAAATCCTGCCGTCGTAGTTGTTCTGATTAAATTTGCTTTATGGTCATTTAAGCGAAGTATGTAGAGCAATGTCTCATCAATTCAAAGTTGAAATAGATTAAAGATGATGTAGATTAAACCGTAATTTATTTGCTAACAGATTCTTCTCTCGCACTTGTGGGATTTACTCCCGGCTTCATGCTTTCCAGCCGATACTGATCTTCAAAAATTTAAATGCAATGTCAATCGTTATTTTCTGTTTTGTTGGTTCCTTTTTTATTGTTCTTGCGCGTCAATAATGTATACTTTTCTTTTGCATTCATTAACCCCATTTGTCTTATTGCTTTTCTTGGGTTAAATGAATTTTTTAAACTGAGGGGAAAATCGTGTAAACTATTAGAGTTGGTTCAAAAATAATGTCGTTTTCTCACATATGTTACTATGTGAGAAAACGACATTATTTTTGCACCAACCTTATACTTAAGAGATCTGTGTCAATGAGGATGTGTGTGTGTGTGTGTGAGAGAGAGAGAGAGAGAGAGAGAGAAAGAAAGAAAGAGAGAGTGTAAAATGGAGAAGAATTTCGAGCGATTGGACGTTGTTAGCGAGCCATGAACAGAATCGTCCTGAAGAAACGCAACATATAAAAGAAAAAAAAAAAACGATCACGGATGTCAACGATCTAGAGATATTTGAATTGATACAAATGTAGATTTTATTTTATTTTTTTTATTAAGAACCTCGATGAGAAAAAAAGAAACATCTCTCTGTAAATGGCTCTTTCATTTTGACATTTCGTTGTATTACTTGCAGACTTATCGAATAAAACTGCAAAGACATTTTGCACGCTTTCAGAATGTGTAATAAATTGCATTTATTCAATGAACCAACTAATATCACAGCTACCATGTGATTTCTGCTTCTTATCTCATTGCTAAAGCTGTAAATGTGACCGCCACTCGAAACGAAATATGGTATTAGTCAATAAAACTTGCATGTAGAAAATAGTTGAGTTAAAATCTATAAAGAAGAAGAAGAAAATATAATCTGAAAAGGTGAAAATAACTTTTTCTTATCTTGTCGCTGACTGATTGAAAATAAAGAGAAAGAGATACTTAACGAGTGATAAAGTAAGAGACGAGGAAATGTGGAAATAAATAAACTGGTTGATGGAGAAGAAGAGGGAGACCTAAAGCAGAGAGTGAGGAAAAGAAAGAAAGAATGAATGAATGAAATGGAGTGGACATAAGGAAAGAGAACTGGAAAGGGAAAAAAGTTAATTGTAGAGAGAAATATATATATATATATATATATATATATATATATATATATATATGTATAAATGTATGTAGATGGATATAAGGAATTAAATGAAGGAGACATAAAGGAAGAGAAATGGAATAAGAAAATTCTAGCGATATATATATATATATATATATATATATATATATATATATATATATATATATATATATATATGTATGTATGTATAAATGTATGTAGATGGATATAAGGAATTAAATGAAGGAGAGATAAAGGAAGAGAAAAGGAAAAATAAAATTCTAGCGAGAGAAATATATATATATATATATATATATATATATATATATATATATATATATATATGTATGTATGTAGATGGATATAAGGAATTAAATGGAGGAGACATAAAGGAAGAGAAATGGAAAAAGAAAATTCTAGCGAGAGAAATATATATATATATATATATATATATATATATATATGTATGTAGATGGATATAAGGAAGAATTAAATGGAGGAGACATAAAGGAAGAGAAATGGAAAAAGAAAATTCTAGCGATATATATATATATATATATATATATATATATATATATATATATATATATATCAATAAATCCCCAAGAGGATAGTATCCAGGTAGAACTCGATGTCCAGGACAGAGTAAGAATATAATATAAAAGTCTAAAACACTAAGACCTACAAATTATGTATGTATGTTTTTAACGTCAAAGAACGACATTATTACGTCATTATTTTTGCACCAACCTAATAGACAGATAGATAGACAGACAGATAGAAATATGAATTACGGGAAAACTAGGGAGAGGTAATAGACAGAGAGATAAAGTGAGTGAGAAAGACAGAAAGAGGGTATATGACGGAGAAAAACAAAAAGGGAAAAGGCACATTGAGAGAGATAGAGTGAGAGAGAGAGAGGGGGGGAATCTCGAGAGAGGTAATAAAATAGTGTAAAATTGAAGACCATACAAGGAGAAAGCGAAAGAGAGAAAGACAGTAAAATTAATTTAGGCAGAGTCAATTGAGACAGAAAAACAAAAACTCAAAAGCATGATAAAAGACATATATAATGAAAGAGAAAAGGTAAGAGAGAGAGAGTTAGAGAGAGATAAGTTAATAGAGAGAGAGAGAGAGATAGGCAGTAAAAAAAAGTAGTGAGAGAATTTAAAGAGATCGAATATGAGAGAGTAAAATGGAAGATGAAATACAAGCAGAGTGAAAGAGAGAGAGAAGAAGAGACGAGAAGATTTACTGAGATAATTTAAGGAGAGAAAATATGGGAGAGAAAAACAGAAAATCAAAGTTAGATAGATAGATAGATAGATAGATAGATAGATAGATAGATAGATAGATAGGAAGAGAGAGGGGGAAAGAGAGGCCGATTGAGATAAAGAAAGAGCGAGGGGGCTACTACCATTAAATAGAGAGAGAGAGAGAGATATTGAATGGTAATAAAACAGAGGAAAACGAAAAATGAAAGACATATGTAGAGCGATAGTGAGAGAGACAGAAAGACGGAGAACGAGAAATTAAAGACTGGGAATACGAGAGAGAGAGAAAAAATCAAAAGTGAAATGCATATATGTAAAAGAGGAGAGAGAGAGAGAGAGAGAGAGAGAGAAAGTGAAAAAAGTAATAAGAGATAATAAAACGGGAAATAAAAAAAAATGCATAGAATAAAAGATAGTGTGAGAGGAATTTAAAAAATAAGCATTTTTTAATTTTAAAATAAGCATTGTGAGAATTTAGAGAGTGAAAAAGAAAAATGAAAAACACATACAGTGTACACTATTTACATTATTCGGACTATTGAACTCATCTTTGTCGCCATGTTTATCACAACATTTCGTCTGTTGTACGCTCAGGCCTTCTTCAGTTGGGTGGAATGTCGAACTGAACCCTTTATTTCGCTCACTGAGGTAGACTGTTCAAGTTCCACGTTCAATGTCTAATGGATGTCAGTTGTCTCTTGTTAATTCCGCTCTGAAACCAGGTATTGAACTCACACTGTTTGAGTCCTGTCACTGGATCTATCTAACGTTTTTATCCACTGTGTCATGTGTCCTTGAGAGATGTAGACAGATATATAGCGTGTGAGTTGCAGTATAATGAGGGAGTGGGAAATTCTAGACAGAAGTGGTAGTTGAAAGAACAACGAATGTTGAAATGTAAAGAGACAGAGAGAAAGAGAGAGTAGTAGTATCGAAATACAGAGAGAGTGTATATGAAAGAGAAAAGTGAATTGTGGATAGCATACAGGGAAAAGGAAGAGATAGATAGGGAAAGGGAAAATATGTGAAATAACCTAGAGAAATCAAAGAAGAGATAGGCTGAAATAGGTTGTGATTGAAAGTAATAATGTTCTAAACATTTCACCCCAAGAAAGGCAATGAAGAGATTAAGTTGCAAGTCTTATTGAGTGTGAAAGAATAATATGAAAAAAAAAACAAAAAAACAACAACAAAAAAAAACATAAAGAAGCAAGGTTAATAAGAGAATAGGAATTTAAGAACAAAGAACATTACCAGTGACATTGCATTTAAATTTTTGAAGATCAATGTTTACAGAAAAGCAGGAAGTGGGTCCACAAACGAAAAGTACGGTGGAAAAGAAAGTGTCAGCATAGATCAGCTGCAAAAGGAGACCTAATTGCCAATCTAATATTGGGCTTAAATTCGTAAAGTAGATATACCAGAGAGCAAAGGCCAACAGACCGATTGCGTTAAAAAAAACATTTATAGAAAAAACATAGGAATGTTATGTTACGACCGTTTGACAATGACTGAATGCGAGATGCCAGATTAGGACCAATAACATTACACATGTTTCTTTGGATTTTATCAACAGTATCTAATTACATAGTACAAGCACTATCGGCCAGATGTCATAGTAATATTCAATGTAAGGACGAAAGACCGATTCAGAAAAATTATATACATAAAAATATAAATTCTTATTGATTAATTTGCTGTTTTTACGTTTTATCAACCTTTTGCAGGTTATTTATATCCAGAAAATATTTTTAGATTGTATGAACCACTTGGTGATAATGATTGACTGATACAAGTCCTACATTTTATCTCATAGATAGATGGATTCATCATGGTCCAAGGGTACTTGAAGTATAAGGGAGTACAACAAACCCAACTGGAATTAGAACAGTGATCTCCTCAAATATATAAAAAGGGAACAAAATTACAAATCACACAAAGAAGAAGAGATATATTTATTACAAAAGCGATGTAATCTCGAGAAAGGGAATATTAAAAAAAAAAGAAAAAAGAAAGAAACAGAAGGTATACATAGATATATGACTGAAAAGTTCATAGGCTGACTTTGAAGGAGTGATTCAAGAGATATGAAATATTTCACGCATAACTTTTCAAATCTTTTTATCAATAACTGCATTGTTTATTTCCCGGTAAACTGACATCGGGCTTTTGTAAGAAGAATATTCTCTCGGTTGGTCAAAAAATACCACCAACTGCGCATATGACAACATCATCACTGCGATAATGGTTCTCAGTCAAGTTTTGAATGTTTAATAAAAAGGAACTCAGGAGACTAGAGAGGATGATCAACCAGTCCAAAGGCAGAATCACAAATATAATGGAATATCCATACACCTGAGTCGCCCCTCTCACTGGAATATGATTGGCTGGTGTCCGTCATAAATAGAGACGGACGTGTAGGTACAACAGAGTTTAAGTCTATGACGACTCCCATTGGACTACGCCATTGGCTAGTCTATTGGTCTACACCTATTACCTGCGACTACGACGAGTACCAGTCGATTATTGCTACCGTATTCTACTTGGTTATTGTAGCCAAACCCACTTAGCTACTTCGATCAAATATATCCCTTTTCCGGGACATACCACTCACACATAGAATAGCCAGTGAAACCAATGCCTTGTGTTCTGGAACATTGTCCTGTTGAAACAAATATTCCTACATAAGCTTTCCTGGTCGTTTTGTCGTGATAACCTTTCGTTACTGCCTCAGAAAGTTTGCATAGGTCTCTCCATCGACAATAAGAAATAGTTTGTTGCATGTGTATATATATATATATATAATGTTTTCATTTTTCAAAACACGGTCAAGATATTGTGTCCATGTTCACATATGATATTATTAAATATATTTTTTTTGCTTGTATTAATAAAGCTTTCATTATTTTTGGCTTTTTACATGTAGATGATGCTATTATATTTGTGTTGTCAACAAGTATGTTACGAATAGGGTCCAGTAGGTCTCCATAAATATTTAAATGAGATCTAATTGAACTATGGTCAGAAAGGTGCATAGTGAGTCTTCGTGTCAAATATGTTGTATTGTGTCCTATATAATTATTTACGAATTTTGATTGATCGGGAATACAGTTCCTTACTGTGCATTTCTTATTTAACCGTTTCATCCTTGAAAATGGCTAAATGTATAGCCAAAAGCGCTGAGAATAAAAGAGCATTCGGACAGTTTTTATATAATTCATCAACTGAAAAGAAAAAAAAATAGATCGCATGAGAAATGGTATTAAAAAACTAAATCAAAGCACATTGTATCCCGGTTCAGGGTGTACCTGGGAAGAACACAGGTGGTTCTAGGTCCCTCAACACCTCCAATATCCCAATCAGGGGCCTTGCTGCCGGATGTAGTTTATCGTCATACCCAGAACTACAAATAATGAAAGAGATGTAAGCAGAGAGAAAAATATGACGTGAAATTGAGATATTAAAGAAAGTTGTTAAATCAGACAAAAAAAATGAAAGACGATAAAATATATTTACGAGGGCAATAATGCGCTTTTGAAGAAGGAAAAAAAAATCTCTTTAAAAGTAAGAAACGTTACGTTTGACAGGAACTCCAATTTATATTCTTTTAAAAAGTCCAGTTTTTTCATCACCAGATACTAATCTGTCCAATACTGAAGAAGGAGATGATGCTACCAATTGCAGAGAAATACAAAAATCCATTTTC
>OZ010588.1:96718340-96723340 GCA_963932145.1 Acanthosepion lycidas
AACAAGTTGAGATGTGTAGATAGATAGATAGATAGATAGATAGAGTGATGATAGAGTGATATTGAATAATCATAGATAGATATATTTGAACAAGTTGAGATGTGTAGATAGATAGATAGATACACACACATACAGAGAGAGAGAGAGAGAGAGAGAGAGAGCAAAATATGAAGTGATAATGAACAAGCACAGATATTTTTGAACAATTAGACAATTAGATAAATCGATAATGGATACACGGACATATGCTCAGTTTGAGCTAGCTAGCTAGCTAGATAGATATAGCTATATACATATAGATAGAGTGTGTGTGTGAGAGAACGAGACAGATAAATAGAATGATAATGCACACGCATATATATATATATATATATATATATATATATATATACAATTTGAGATAGATGGAAAAACGGAGATAAAGAGAAACAAAGCGATGATGAACACAGTGATATATTTGTACAATTTGAGATAGATAGATAGATAGATAGATAGATAGATAGATAGATAGATAGATAGGTAGGTAGGTAGGTAGCAAGACTGAGATACAAAGGGTGACAGAATAATTGATAGCCAGACAGATATATAGATCTGCTATGTGTCTCGTCCCTTCAAAACATGCCGAGTATGTCTCTCCAAACTCCCTATCCTTTGTGCCACGTTTTTAGTTTTCCGTACATTACTTCCGACCCACGTTCCGCCAGCCATTCAGAAAAGTTCGACAGTTAATGGGACCCAGCCTTCGCCTACCTCTTCGCCTCAATATACCCTATGACAGTTAAGTTTTCCAATCACTTCTTCCTAATTCAGTCTGCCTGAAGAAATTTAAGTTCCTTTCTGATTCTGAGCATGTGTTTTTTTTTGTTTGTTTTGTTTTTCTTTTTTGAATTTGTCATTAAAAATCTCTTCTTCGTTGCTTACTTATTCCATGAATGGAATTCTCATTATCTTTTATGTAGAATCAAGTTTTTTTTGCCTCTAGTCGTCTCCTCAACCGTGAGGGAGATTGACCAGCATTTATTGTCATATAAAGAGGATTGTTAGCACTTAGTAAAGAAGCACTCTTTTTCTTTGTTTCTTATGAAGTTCTTCTGCTTGTCAACTCCTTACTTAGCTCTTGTAATGCTTCTTTCGCTAGTCCAATGCGTAATTGGGACTGGTCTTATAAAAGGTAAACTACAACACATACCAAATCGGCATTTAATCACCTTCGAAACAGTCGTCTTGAGAATCCACAAACTTTATCCAGCATCGTTTCTACTAATGATAGTGTTATGGGGTCCACCCCTTTTTCATATAAGTGGACTCTACCAAGTGTACCTGGACTGCTACCCTTAAATACACAGAGTTACAGTCAGTGGCAGTAGTCGGTGGTCGGTAGTCGGAGAGTGTGAGAATATACGAACGGAAATAGTGTGAGATAATCTCTTGTAGAAGTCAGTTATAAGCACGTAGACTCTAAGGAAGTCCTACTTCGAGACTGTATATATCTATCTGTATTTGCTACTAACCACGTTCCTGGACTTACTAACAGTATTACTCTTTGTATGATTGTGTAAATACATTTTATTTCTTATATTTAATTATTGCGTTTATGACAAACCGAATTCATCTCAGAATCCACAACAGATAGCATTCCTGGAAGTCCCTATTTGGTACATAGAGCAGCTGCTTTGATGCATTCACTTGGATTTCCTCGATGTCTTCAAATCTTGTTTCTTTCTATAGAATACTGTACTTGGTCACAAAATCTCTGCACAAGTCAAAGTCACGTACGGAACCTCGGTTTTATAGTGAGACGACCACACTCTACACACTTTCCTTTGTATCACTGCTATAAACAGCGGAAGTGATTGAGAACATTGCAACTTGTGTATGCGTGATAGATTTTAAGTTCAATCTGTGCTAAGTGTCTTGACACTGTATATTTAGCTCTATTACCAGAGCAACAGTACTGATACATTGTTTCAGGCATTGCACCACCAATTTTTAATTCGCATCTTGGGCTTTTTCTCGTTGCGATCACCATACTTTCCGTCTTCTTTCAGTTGATAGTTAGTCCTTTTATCTTACTTTCTTCTATTAAGCTGTTTAGAAGGCCATGTTGTCATTTCAGCAATCAAAACATTGCCATTTGCGTGTCTGATAGTGTCAACATAAATTGTGGTAGGTTCCCCAGCTTCCTTACAGACTGAGGAAATCTGGGTAGGGGCCGCACCTTCGTTTTAATCCCTTTTCTATTTGCTATTGTGCCTCAAGTCATTTTCTATACGTATACATGGGGGTTTGTTCTCAGTTTAAGTTCTGAATTAATTTGACATCATTTCCATATATATATATATATATATATATTTATATATAATATTATATTAGGGAGACAAGAAAAGAGCAAGGGAGCATAATGCCTTTCTGTTCCGAAAGTGGAACAGGCTAAAAGTGTTTGAATGTTTCATAATGTTGTCTGCTGGGTGCAGTGATTTTTCCACTTCTTTTTGAACTACAAGTGCATTGTTTTCATACAAATAGGAGGAAGAAAGTAGATAGTAGACTGCTTAGGATAATTCCTTTCTCGCAAACCCCACCCATGAGTAGAAAAAACTTACACATATTTATTGAGACAGAGAATATATATCCAAAACTACTATTAATCATAGATGACAACAAAAGAACAATAATTTTAAAGACAGAATATAACGATTGACATTGCATTTAAAACTTTGAGTATCAACATTTTTAAATATTCATCATATGAAAAGATTAAGAAAGTTATGGAAGGCTCTATGTGACATTATTTAATGTATAATAAGCGATGATTATCGTTAAACTTTTTAGGAGAGGTTACAACATTTTCTTCAATTTAACAATTTTTTAAAAAATCACCTTCTCTAAGATTTTTTGTTGTTTTCTTTCTGAGTCTGCTACCCACACTGTGACATCTCTGAGAGCTACTCCCCAAAATTACCTCCAGTCAGTGGATAAGTGGTATAAAGAATGGCATGTAAATTTTTTAACATCTCCAAAACAATACTGATATCTTTTAATCACCATAGAGTAACTATAAAATCTCCCACAGAAGGTATTGAAGGAAAGCGAGAAGAATTAAACCTCAAATTCAGAAAGACAGAATGCATGGTTGTTAGCAAAAAGATGAACCTCAAATGTAAATTCGAAATTGGAGACGCCAAAGTTACATAATTACAAAAATTTAAATATCTGGGGATTGTTTTAACAGAGGCCGGAATGTGCGACAATTAAATCTGAACGTGCATTGAGATCACCAAATATGCATTCCAAAAGCTATGTTGATTATTAAGAGACAGAAAAACTTTGTTAGAAATGCGAGAATAATAGTGAACTGTTATGTGATATCTATCCTTCTATATGTCATACGATACTGAACAATCTCAACAGCGAAGAAGAGACTTGAAGCAAAAGAAACGGGCCGAACATTTGAGCAAGGACGAAGCTTTAGAAGCAAAAAGTAAACTTATACTTACCATCAGGAAGAGACATTTGAAATCTCTAGGGCACATAATGTGGAAAATGGACGTAGAAAATCTGATACTCACAGGACAGCGTGAAGTCAAAGGGGCAGACGAAAACAACGCATAACATAGTGAGCTTGAGAAATGGGTGGCGGAACAGGTCTTACGAGGAATAATAGAAAAACAAATTTTATTAAGAACTAGAAAATTGTGGAGACCAATGATCACATACGTCCTGATCGCATAGAGAACATAAAGAAAAAGAAAACTTTTTCTGCCTTCAATCAGCATGACTGATGATAATCTCCAAGAGTGAAAATCTTTTGGGGTTATGTTTCACAGACATGAATTGGTGGGGGATTATATTGAATCCATTGCTAAACCCTTGTGAAAATTCATTGAAACAAAGCGAATAATTCCGTTATTATTTAATTTTTTTGTATTTTTTCCAATAAAATATGACACAGTGCACATGTTAATACTTGGTATGTCCATTCCAGCAAGTTTATCGCGGCCGCCTCTGGCCTCTCCCTAAACCGCGATCATCTGCAACGACCAACATCGACCTCAACTAAGGCGACCAGCAGCGATCATCTGCAACGACCAACATCGACCTCAACTACGACGAGCAACCAACCTTCCCCGTATACTATCTGTTATAATAACTACGGGAGGTTTTCTACACCGAGCTCGAACATCAATGCCTGCATTGAAACGTCCAACCGTCGACCCGACCGGAACGTCAACTCCCGATTCCAACCGTCGACACGACAGGAACGTCTGCATCTCTACCTTTCCGACCACCTTTATTTCTTTCTATAATAAATTAGTATATATCCTATATATCCTCGTTCTGTCGTCTGTGTTGTTTCACCATTTCAGATTTAACGTCTTCGATACGAGAAATGTTAGCGAGTCTCTTGTGACCTCATCACTTTCGCGCTTTCATATCGCCCCTACTTCCAGGGGATCCGCTAGAAGTTGTTCCTTTCAGATTAACCACAGATTCTCGATTGGATTTAAGTAAGGAGAGTTTCGCGTTCAGTCTATACTACTTTGATTTGCTCCCTGGTAAAGCTTGCCCATGTGTTCCTGCAGCGTTACAATTTTTGTACGCTTTCTTGGAGTAACGTCCATCGCAGACAATGACTGTAGGACAACTAATCGACAGACGAGACGATAGTGATTAAAATCTGATGCAATCACAGATGACGCAATATTTTTCAATGCCACAAAAAATTAATCATACACCCCGAAAATAGATTCATATTACTGCACACTGCTGCAAACGACCTCATCTGAGGAAAAACTAGAAATCGATTAAACCCTGTCCCTCAAAAGGAGCTAAAACTGACCGTATGATGAAAGAAAGAAAACTAAAGCGGTTGTTTCAAATAATTTGCCCAGGTGTATAGGTCTATTGCATGTTGGTTAACTGTATCTTGACAGACAGTTTTTCATGTCAGAATCAGTATTACACATTTATAAAACTACATTTGTCCGTTCATTGAATAT
>OZ010588.1:96728340-96748340 GCA_963932145.1 Acanthosepion lycidas
CATAAAGAACTAACAAATTCCATCAGCCAAATTCATAATGTTGATCGTTGATAATAAAATATGATACGCACAGCCACGTAGAAAAAAAGGCTAAAAATAATGGAAGCATTATTAAGAAAAAAGGAAAAAAGGCAAGAACCAATAATATCAATTATGAACGGAGCCAAAAGTTTGGAAAATAAAACATTCCTACATTTCTAAAATGCAGAAAACAATCCATATAGTTAGTTAAAATTAAAATTCATCCATGATAATATTTAAGAGTATAAACGAAAGCGTTCGGACATAGAAAACATTCGAACAATTTCTACATAATTTATGTTCCGAAAATAAAAATAATATATATAACCTCACTAACGTCTCCGGCGATTTTAATTAAACTTATATATATATATATATATATATATATATATATATATATATATATATATATATATATATATATATATATATATATTTATTTATTATAGTTTAATTAAATATATATATGTCATATATATATAGGTCAATCTATATGTTTGTGTATGTATATGTGTTCGATTTTAAATAGAATACAGAATCCCTATAATTTTTAAGAAACGTTTCTCATTTGTCATATATATATATATATATATATATATATATATATTATGAAAAGAAGTAATTCATTTTTTTTATTTATTAATCCGCGAAATTTTAAAACTAAAACGTTGATTTTAGTGGATACACATATTGGTGTAGATGATTTTTACACATTCGCCTTTCGACAGGAATCAAACCTGCATTCCGCTAGCAGGAGAAACAGACATTAGGTCCTAAGAACAACTAGCAAAGGTTTCCCCGCCCATAGAAGTTTCAGTATCTTTCTGTAGAACCACATTTCTGTCACCTCTTGTATTTTTTCCATTCGTAGGACGATTAAAATATTTTCAAAATTATTTTTTTCTTTTATTTATTTATATATATATATATATATATATATATATATATATATATATATCATAAACTGTTATATTGGAACATGCAATTCCCCACGACAAAAATAAATGCATATTACTTTCGACTTCTAAAGACTTCTCATTATGTTGTTAACGATGCTGGTAATGATTCTAATGTAACAGTTTATAATAAATATTTATTGTTCTACTCTTGTATTGAGCCCTTTTTTCATGAACGTTTGAATTTATATTCAATTCGTTCTTTAACATTTGAATATTTGCACACAAACACACACACAAACGCACACACACACACACACACATATATATATATATATATATATATATATATATATATATATATATATATATATAGATAGATCAATTTAATGTATATATATATATATATATATATATATATATATATATATATATATATATATTATATATATATATATATATATATATATATATATATATATCTTTACTTAAATATTTGTATCTATAAAAAGAGCGTATAAACTTAAAAAATGTCTTAAAATAATTGGCGGACTTTGTCTTTTTCATAATATATATATATATATATATATATATATATATATATATATATATATATATTTCCGTTATATTAATTAGTTAATCTATATTTCCCTGTGATAAACGGGTTTTGTGCTCCTTTTCTAATTATCATTTAGTTTTCATTCTTTCTTTCTTTCTTTCTCCCCTTTTTTATTGCCATTTAATTGCTTAATCCACACTTTAGCCGCTATTATCCTTGCATCCTCGAAACCATGATTCTCTAATAATATCTTTTCTGTCGGTTAAGCCACTGTTGTGAAGTTCTAAGTCCTTTGTGTTACCACTCAATGCTCATACGTACTTCTATTCGGAGTCATTATGTAGCCTGGGTCTCCCGGAAATTCTAATTACAGGCACCCCTATATTATTCCGGCTTATCTATACATTAAAGATAACATTAATTGAATATGAACAAAATTGACAAAATAAATATTTACATATTTTCCATTTTAAATTTAAAGATAAAATTAAATCACTCAGTTACTATTGTTAAAGTGAAGAATGTTTTACCGCACTAATCGAGTGTCATGCATGCACCAATCGAACTTTAGAATAACATATTTCAGCGTACTAATTGAAAACGCATCAATCGAATGCGCATTAATCGAGGGATTCCTGCAA
Source organism: Acanthosepion lycidas (assembly GCA_963932145.1). Taxonomy (NCBI): domain Eukaryota; kingdom Metazoa; phylum Mollusca; class Cephalopoda; order Sepiida; family Sepiidae; genus Acanthosepion; species Acanthosepion lycidas. Next base: position 96,730,458 of record OZ010588.1, read on the forward strand.
TTTTAGTCACTACAGATTTTTTCTCAAGAATAAAATATTAAACTAAGAGGGAAATTACTTATAACTAAAACTAATCAGAATTTGATTTTTCGTGTCTTATTTACGACGTATTCTTTGTATCTATTTTTAGTGGGCGAATATTGCATCAACAAGTATATTTAGACTAAGAGTTACAAGGCCTAGTTATAAGTGGGGCGACGGATGGGTTCATAGTTTACTCTAGTGGTATTTGAGCGTGAGTGTATTTAACGAACCCGACTTTGATTTTGAAGTCGCAAAAACAATCAGACAAGTGTCATTAAAAATTTCGAAATACTTCATGAAACAGAGTCTGTGGAATCTAACGGTTATTGGATAAGTTAAGTAAGATCGACTTGAAGAAACGGCAATTAAGCTACTTCAATTTCTCTCTGCGGAGGAATAGTGAAACCCCAAAGTTCCATCGAACAAGAAAAGACAGTAAGTTTTAGAGAGCTATGTTCGTTCGCGTACTTAATGGACATTGTACATAAACGAAAGATAAAGTTAAGGTGATGGACAAACTCAGTTTATATTTGAAGGCTTTTTTTCTGAGATTCTCAAATATCTTTAAATCCGGCCTCCCCGAAGAGACATCAAATATCTACTGGACTATATCAATTCTATGGGGTCTCAATACTGTAGGCAATGAAAAGAATGGTTAATAGAAGATTTGGGATGGATTAATAACTTGCAGAAAATTTGAATCCAAGTTGCCTCTATTCCATATACCAGCACTCAGTAGACGGTATCTAAACCAATAGTTGTTACGTTATCGCTAATACACATGTAACGAACAAGACATTTCTTTTAGTTTTATTAGTACCGAGAGATGATTGTTCTTTTCTTTTTATAAGAATTGTGTGTGAGACAATGATGTGTCTTCTTCTGATATTTATTTAACCTCTACGGCGACGCAATTGTAAGGAAGATGGAGACCCTAGCAAGATTTATTATTGGTGGGTGTAATCTTAACAATATTAGATTCGAAAATGAATTTGTGTTCAAATAACCGACTAGGAAAGGAAACTGCAGGATCTGCTAGACAGGATGGTAAAAGAAAGCGAGAACAAAGGAAGATCCATCAACTGCAAGAAAAATGGTTACAAGCAAGAGAAAAAGACCAAGATGCTAGTTAGAATTAGAATGAAAATTTACTAAACCATAGACATGAGTTAACGGTTTTCTGCCGACATCAACAAATTTTTTCATTAAATAATTAGCATAAAAAAATTAAATTTCACAGTCTAATAAAAGTTTTAAAAGCTTAACCCTATATCAAGATAGAAAAAACCCTTTATGAATTGGTCAAAAAAAACAAAACAACAAATAAACAAATTGTAGTTCAATGCGACGCGTTTAAGTACGAAACAGCCCATTAGAAAATAAATAAATAAAAGGATAAATAAATAAATAAAATAAAACATTCTCTAGACACTTAACGAGATATTATGGTCCCAAAAGTAATATTTCGCGAATGGACATGCTTATAAAGATGCGCAAATTACAAGATTGGTTACTCCTAAATTTTTGCTTGAGGATGAAACAGGGCTTGATATTTTAACTCAATTTAATTTTAATAATTATATTTAGGTTTTCGGCTCTGGTTTTTAAAACATGAGAACTCTTATGTAGTGAAGGAATCATATTATTTTTAAAAAATATTTTTGATATATATATATATATATATATATATATTTATATATATATATATATATATATAAATATATATTACATCACATATACCAATTAGATATATAAATATCAAGCACGTGCTGGGAAATGCTTTAACAAACGAGGAAAATAAAAAAAAACACCAAAATGCAAACAAGGAAAGCAAAGAGAAGCGAAAAGATTTCGTTAGAAATAATAAAAAAGAAGAGCGCTGGATTGTAATTGATATTAATCTTCTTACATACCAGTGAACATTAGAGAATGCTCCGACTGCTGAGGAAAAACTTGAGATATGTTGTTCTATAGAAATATATTAAGAATACCATAGACGGAGCGAGTGAGCAACGAGGGACTCTTAAAAAAATAACAACAGAAAAAACAGATATACTCAGAATCAAGAAAAGACAGCTGAAATTTCTTTGACATATAATGAAAAAGTGCGTGGTGGGTTGTAAACTTACCCTTACTAACCGGAGAGAAAAGCGGTATAGGAGAAACATTGCTAAGAGCCACACGAGAGAGGAAGACGTGGAGAGCGATAATCGTCTATGTGATAAAGGAAAGCGCTACATAGAAGCAAAAGAAGACCATAATTCGGCCATAAAGCAAGAGCAATATAAATTTTGAAGGGGAATAAATCTGGATAGAATTTTAGCACTCGGCAAAATTATGGAAAATATAATTTCCACACTTAAGTCAATTTGCTAATATCAGAAGCTTAAACTCTCTCAGAATCTCCTCATTGTAATGTTTGAACAAGTCCGGCGAGAAGATATTTCCTCGTCTATTTTCTATTTTTTTTTTATATTTAATGAATTTATTTTCTATCCATAAGCAGCCGATATCACAAGAATGAGGACCACACATAGGAAGGAACTCATTACTCCAGTGTAATAATTTTTTAATCTTTTCAGTCCAAGTAAGGCAACAAAGCCATTTACACACAGGGGTTAACTGATGCTGAAATAAGATAAGTAAAACATTATTAAGGAAAGGGAACAATAAAAGAACAGACATCAAGAAGAAGGAAGTTAAAAATTACCGCTGCATTCATATTTAATATATATATATATATATATCGAGAGCATTTTTTAGGAAAAACTATGAGTGAGAAAGATGTTCCTTGTCTTAATAAAGATAATACACATCACACGAAATAGTTTTCCACGTTGACATATTTTTCCATAATATATTCTACAATACAAAAGAGTTATATAGGAATAAAATATCATTGCTGACACTTGAGCTTGAACAAAGATCTCCAGTGACATAAACACAAGCGATCCCATTATTGAATTAAGCAGACAACGTGACCATAGTCGAAACGCATATATGAGAGGTAGCGTGTATCTAATTGATCGACATTCCTAATCTATCATCTATTACTATTCATATCTGCATTTCTAGTCTATCCTTTATTAATATACGGACCACTATTCTCTACTACATTTACTATAATATTCCTCTATTCGGATCATTATATAGATTACTGTTCGATCGAGTATTATCGAGCAAGTACTATTAGAGTGAGTGATATTCGAAGGCGTCTGACACCAGTATTGTTCAACGGCGTTATTATAATTGTATCTGCGATTATAAAGTCTCTACTACAACGTGCATTATGAAATTGACAACGAGTATTCGTTGGCATCACAAAAAAACGTTTGAAGCCACTCCTGCTAATCTTTTAAGTTGGCCCCCAAATTAGTTGTTTTGTACTTTAAATAAGAGAAAAATTATACATGATTAAAAAAGTGAGACATGATTTTTATTACAAATCTTATTATGACAAAAACAAAATAAGCATATTATGATCGAATTCTGCTCTCTCTTTTGGCCTTGGTTACTACAGCCCAAATTTTTGGCATTTGTTGCTAAAGTTTCTCAAATTATAAATGTGATGATTGATTCAATTCTTTTTTCAATGACTCTTCGAGCTCATTTTCATTTCATTTTTGAAGGGAAAATTTATAATCTACTGCCGAGTTCATTCCAATGATAATTCTGGGGGTGGCTTCAAACTTTTGAACTAGAGTATATAAGCTGCGATGGGTAAATTGTCATTTTATACGTTTAATTCCACGCATGCGCGTTGTTTGTTTTTGGGTTTGTTGCCTGCAGAGTATAATAGTGTCTGTTGATCATCGTATGTAAGAAAAAAGATTACCATGATGCAATTTAATACGCTAGAATTTTGGAAACACCATGCTGTACTGCTTGGCATTCGTAGTGGAAGATCCAATACGAACATTTAAGAATATTTGGTGTAGTTCTGAGGATTCGAGGCATTTAAGCGTGTCTGAGAACAGTTCAAAGGACGCGAAAAGATTTGGGTGAGTTTAATGGTGATTACGAAGGCACGGAAGATCGGAAAACTCTCTCTGACCGTTCTGATGAAAAAAGAATTGAATATTTGGTGAGGAACCCAGACAACACGGAGGCCTACATCAAGTGCATTGAGGAGGTAGTACTATATTAACAATTTTTACTACTTTAAAAAAAGAAAATCGAAAATCGAAATGAATAATTAAATAAAAAGATTAACAAACTACATTCACCAAAATAACCGTTAGAATAGACTACCCACAATGCACGAATCATGTAGCTTGATGTTTGCGTTTAACATGAAACTGTCTGTCGCCTCCGAGTGCTGACTTTAATGTTCACTTGATATATATATATATATATATATATATATATATAATAAAAAGGCTTAAACACTAATATTCCATGGTCATAATTTATTCCATTGGAATCGTAAATACGATCCAATTCATCAGACCTACAAATTCAAAAAGAAAACAGAAAAAAACCCTACTCCGGAAATAAAAATAAAATTTAGAGAGAGTGTAATTATGAGAGTGTGGGACGAATGTTAGTTTATAAGAGAGGGGTTTAACAAAGAGAGTTTTATTTAAAATTAGGTGTGAGTGGAAGGGGGAAAATGACTGTTGTCGGATGTCTAAAACATTATAAGGATACACATCGAGGTGACATACACACACCATGGCCGATCAAATCTTAAAGAAGGAGGGAGAGGTAAGGAAAGAAGTGGTGGGGAAGAAAGATGGGGCGGGTGAAATTAAAATTGCAAGGGACGCTGTGTAATTGAGAAAATTTGACAAAAATAATATCGACTGCAGGTTACAAATCAAATATTATAAACAATAAATATGACGATTATCTAATCTGGCGAGGACCTATATTTTTATGTTCAAAACGCATGCAAAACCACACATACACAATAACTTATACCCCTATATACATACACATCGCCGTGTACCTACATACACACATACATATATCCATGTACACATACACATATATCCACATATTCACACATACATACACACATACATATACATACACACACACATATACATATATCTGATTCAATATCTCAGATACTAAGCGCTTTCTAATAATTACCGCGCATATGATAAAGAAATAATTACACCTACATATATACACACATGCACATACACACACACACCTCCATATATACATATACATATACATATATATATATAAATTTGTAATGAATTAATGAAATATTAAAATAAACCCTCTCTAAACTCGACCATGTCTCTCACACCACTCGTCGCTACCCTCTCTGTTAAATTACATAAACTTAATAGTACCCGTCAAAAGTGTGAATTTTTATTTCATCTTTCGTTGCATTTTTGTAAGTGCTTTCTGATGATCCAGCATCCCTTAAGGTCTCTGGTGAAATAAATTATTATAATGGAACCTTAAAGTGGTCTGTTTTTTCTTTAAATTATATATATTCCTACGCGAAACATTCACCACCATAATCAAATCTCATGTGCCGCTGTCGGGCAATCGGTTTCCTGGGAACTGATCTGCTTGACCCTCATACGTCGAACTCGACGGGAGAGTCTACTATATATATATATATGTGTGTGTGTGTGTGTGTGTGCGTGTGTGTGTGAATATTCTCTGATAGATTGCGTCTGTAGAGTAGGCAAATTGAATAAAAAAATAACAGAGGGAGAACTATTCTTAACCGACGCGATTCGTCCTCTGACAGACTTTATCAGGGTAATACAGGACTTATTTTTTTGCTCCTGTTCATACACAAAAGCCATTGGTTTATCAAGGCTTGTAAATTTGAGGACGTTCATGAAAGATTATCATGTACTTGAAGGTTCAGTCAAAACATGTGAAGGACACAATGTGTGATAATTCAAATTCTGGCAAAGAGTAAAATGAGAGAGTAATATTCAGGATAATTGTTTTGTTTTTTGTTTTTTTTCGAGTGGGGACGGTTGTGGATAAAAGACTATTGTTTAGATTGTGATTAGATTGTTATGGACGTATGTACTGTGCATCTTCAAGGGCACAAGGTGATAGATTTAACCGTTTGCTTTTGATTTTTCCACATATTTGTAGTTGTCAATGTTGGCTTGGGAAAGTTGTCCTGAGTTTGGGAAAAAACCGCGTCGTAGATTCATATTTTGATGAGATGTGGTGGAGGCGCTATCGAGACTTTTCCTTCTGGGTAAATTATTTTCTCTTTGATGAGTGTGGCAATTTTAGAAAAAAACTAGCTAGCTAGCTATCACATTCGTAAAAACAATACGCTAATTTTAACTACCTCATTCTGTCGAATGAAGATAGCTCAGTTGTAGAAACTCTGACTGGCATCAAATCGGTTTTGTTTCAATTCTGGATTGAGGCATTCGGTTGTCTAGTTGCGCTGAAGAGCTGTGATACAGTGAAAGAGTAGTGTCTGCAAATAACGTATATATATATAATGGAACCATAAAGTGGTCTGGTTTTCTTTAAATTATATATATTTTAACCATATTTTACTCTTTGCCAGAAAAAATCATATATATATATATATATATATATATATATATATATATGATTTTTTCGGGTTTCAATTCTATTATTCATTAACAATTTTGATTAATGAGTCAATAATATAAAACGATATGCAAAAGTTGCAAACGAGGAATATAAATAAAAAAAACTTTAGAAAATACATTAAAATATTTTCTGTATTAATTCAAATAACATTAGAAAATAACGAAATAATATATCTTACAAAACGACACACACATATAGATGTGTGTTACCGACTAGAAGGCATACATTTCACTTGGATGACCATAGTTTAATCTTAAAGCTTTTAAAGGAAGACTCATGTCCACATTTAGGCAGGTATTAGTTAAACATATATCTATATAACACCAATAGAATAAACAAAATGTTAAAACCCTAGAAGCCCTTTATATAAGAGAATTAAAGGCAACAATAAATAAAGTCAATTAACATTAAAGCAATAAAGTTCTTAAATTTTTGTAGCAGCGAGGTTTATTTATATATATATATATATATATATATATATATATATATATATATATATATATATATATATATCTGACATTAGGAAAACTCTCATAGTTGCCGACGCATTTCGTCCAATGTGGACTTTCTCGAGGCAAGACACGAAATGAATTTATTACTAATAATAACAAAAAAAATGTCCTTAGCAAAGGAAGAATTTAGAGAAAGCTATTTTCATAATGTTAACTGAAAATTACGTCAATTACTGTAACGTTTGGTGATATTGTTATTATTGTTGTGTTGACTGATTCAACCATTTTCTTTTGATTTCACGAGCGTGTCTATAAGAAACCTCAACAGAATGCAGAAAGCACTGGACGGCTGTTTCATCCTATACTTGTGAATCATCAGCAGTGCGCATCGAACAGTTATGATAGGAGGCAAACGCTATACCAGTTGTACTAACAGGCCTCTGTGACGAAGTGGAAACGAATTAAACTCGATATAGCGCCGCTCGATCACATATTCCGTATCCAAATGAGAAATATTATTAGTCTTAATCTAGCAGCTCGGATTCAATCACTTCCCACCAACATAAGGTTGCTTCCCTGTGCCTTTTCATGGTAATTGTCCGAATGAGCTCTTTACTATGGCAGTCTTTTTTTTTAAATTTAAGCGCAATGTTAGACTGGCGCCGCGATCTTATCAATTTACAGTTGAGCTGGCTAGATTTAAACGTAAATTCTATTTTAACACTTACTTTTTTACACTTCTCGTTTGTGGAACTCCCTACCGGACCCACGCTTTAATCTGCAAAAAGCAATATCAATCGCTATCCACTGCCCTTCTGACTACTCTTTCCTCTTCCCGCTCATTATTAGTGTTTTTGTTCCTAATTCTTCCACACCCAGTAACCCCTTGTATTTTAGTAGCTTTAATGCTTTGCAAGGGGTGATACCGATTTAAAAAAAAAAAGTACATACGAATTGGAATTATTACATTAAGGTTTCAAGAACTTTTTATGGTACCTGTCGTGAATATGCACATATTTCCTGTTTCAATTTAAATGTAAAAACTCTACGTTTCTCTTTGTGCATATTGAAATTGTCAATATAATTTCCCCCCACGTTTACATTTGAAACTCATCAGGACTTCTCTTCCATCTATATGAATCCTCAAAATCAACCCCACAAACAAACATTACATTGTAAAACGGTTTCTCTTTTGTATACCCAAATCATCAACATCATTTTCTCCTTTAGACATAAAGGATTTTACAATTTCTCTTTTAAGCAAATAGATGACAAAGTTGGAAGTATTTTCACGTGACGCGTTTTGTCATTTTGGACAAAGAAGGTGATATTTATGTTGATACGATTATACATGATCTTCGTGAAGAAACGAGGCCGGGTATTTCAATGTCATTATATATATATATATATATATATATATATATATATATATATATATCAGTGGACATAAAAGTCGGCTTTGAAATAATGGAGGGTAGTATATATATATATATATATATATATATATATATATATATATATATATATATATATCACACTACCTTCCAAATCTTTAAGAGAATAGTATATATATATATATATATATACAACCCTCCAAATCTTTAAGATCACTTAAAAAATTATTTCAAAGCCGACTTTTATGTCTACTGATATATATATATATATATAAATATATATATATATATATAAATTAAAAAAATGTGCATGAAATAACACATTGCAGAAGGTTTCGATATGAAATAACATTTTTTTTTGATTGCAGTACCTCATTTCCCGAGCCCTCCGCGTATGAAGAGGCTCACTCTAAATTGTTTTAGAGCCCTCTATTTTGCAACAAAGCAATCCGGTATCACTATTGGCACCCGTTATGCGTTGTCAGATGAGGAAACTCCACTAAATATGTTTCATGATTTTTGTTATGTGCTTCAAGCTCAGTTGTTAAAAATATTAATAATAATTTCGATTTTGAAGATTCAATCTTAATATGATCAAGAAGTGTAATTTATCACCAGAGAAGAGGCAACCCATCGTAACATGACGTTGTGAAGGCTATAATTTCCGAGATATAACCAAAAAAATTCAAAGTTTCATACACTGCAGTTCTCTAAGCTTTTGTGAGAAATGTAGAAACCGACAAAAATAACGAGACAGCGTCAGGATTTGGGCTATAGTTTAACCGATTTTATTTAATTAGATTTCTTTTCTTTTTTTTTTTTCACTGTTTGGTTTGATTTATTTTGTTTTACGGCATATCAACCTCAATGGGTTATTTGACGCCGACAAAATATTTTATTACTAGTAATATGTTTTTCTTCAAAAATCATTTTCTGGTAAAATTTCAAAGAATGTATAGCTGTTTGTATTCCTGGTATTTTCTTTTTAATTTATTGCTGATAATAATTTGTCCTTCAAAGATTATTGCTGTAATTTTTTTATTGCGAAGTATTTCTGGTATTAAAACTTATTTTTACAAAGGTTTGCGTGTTAACTATTTACCCATAGCTTGGACCCTAATAAGTGCTACAATCCCGGGTCAGGGTGGACGTGGAAACACCAGCAATTAAGAGATGATTCCACGCTCCTCAAAACCTCTTGATCAGAAGCCTTGCTGTTGGACTTAGTTCATCGTCTTACCCAGGACACGGATATAATTTATCGTCTTACCCAGAACACGGATGTAGTTTATCGTCATACCCAGGACGTTTTAACGTCTTACCCAGGATGTATTAATCCCGGCACATAGAACTAGAACTGTCTATCTCAGTGAGCGAAATAACGCGCTATACACCCGGGCTTAACCATAAATTTAACAACATAGATAGTATTAATAGATAACTCTATAAATCAAAACCTACCCACGTTTCTCACACACACAAGACAGGCATGCTTACGCAGGTGTTGAGGCCTCACTTATAGACACACCCACACGAATATACACACTTACACACATCATACTCACTCACTCCCTAATGAGCCAAATGATGACACACACCCATAGTAATATACACGCTTACACATATCATACTCACTCACTCTCTAAGAACCAAAAAACACACAGATACACTTTACAGAGACACATCTCATTTCCAAGAACCAATAAAACTGTCAAAATGACCAAGGGGATTCAGAGCAGCATGAATCCATCCAGCTCTTATCTTAAATAACAACTTAAAAAAAGACTGTCTAACCTACACAAAGACTGACCAAAATTCATGTTAAAAAAATTTAAAAAAAACAAATAAAAACTACAGACAAAAATTCATTTTCTCCATCAAGACATTCATTTCTGGCTTTCACTGCTACCAGCAAGCAGAAAATTATTTTTCTCCTGATGATGGCCATTTTGGCCGAAACTAGTCGAGGAATGTAAATGAAATAATAATAATAAAAACGAAGGAATATTAACATACAACCCAGTGTTTCTGAAGATTTTAATTTGTTAATAAATTTTATTATTCAGTACACACACACACACACATACACACACACATATTACATATATATATATATATATATATATATATATATATATATATATATATATATATATATACAATTAGCTTATGATACATAATAATTAAGCGATTATTATGATTATATCTGATTTAAACCATTCCGAAGAAAATGATATATAAAAGAAAATCATTTAAACATACAACTAGATTCTTTAAAAATATTTATTTAGAGTAACTTTACTCGTTTCGAATTTCTATATTTTCTAAAGGTTAAATTTAGATGAAGAGCAATGTGTCTTTGTCATGATATGTCTCGCTTATAACTTGGAGTTGGAGAATTATTTGCTCTTTTACGCCAAAAAACGTGACTCCGTTTGCTATTTTTTTTAAAGTGCGTTGCATAGTAAGCTTTGCGCTTAAAATTGAGGATCTTAAGGGTTTGGTGTCAAAAAATGGAAGTTCTCATTGTTGAGTGAGGCTGGCTAATGACAGCAAAGTGTTAAGTAGTTTATTGATAGCAATGTGTCAAGTAATTCATGGCAACAGAGCGGTATGTAGTTCAAGAGTCAGATATTCTAATTTATTGCTCCTTAGTGGTCATTCGAAAACGTCCAATGTACTAATATAGATTTGTGTGTCTGTGTGTACGCGTGCGGGCGCTTGTGTGTGTCGGAATGAGGAGGATAACGTGACTAGACATAAAAATTCTAATAGTAATAAAAATAATGATGATGATTTGCAAAATAAACAAGAATTGTACATGGTTTAATGTTCGGTAAGGAGCCAAGAGCACAAGAATAATTATTTGCACGTATTTCAGTGTATGTGTGCATGTGTGTGTGCATGTGTGTGTGTGCGCCCGCGTGTGAGTGTGTGGAGGGATTCATTTTATCAGTTTACTAATATTTATGACGACGATGATGATGATGATAATAATATTTTTGTGATGTTAGATGCTTACTCGTTCTAACTTTCGTTAGGTCAACGAATGCGCGTTATCACTTCCGAAATTCTCATTGCAGACGAGACTTTGTAAATGCAGATACTGATAGCAATAACTCCTTTAAAAGATGCTTGCACTAATAGAACTTGTTCAAATAGTAATCGCTGATTAGTAATTCGGATAATGATTAGTATAGAGAAATAGTATAGAGTATACCATAGAGAATCACAATCATCTAGATGTCAAGCTAATTTCCCTTTTTAGGTTTCCTTTACAATCACATGATCTACTTATTTAATAATGGAATCGTCCATGCTTATTCACTGGTGACCTGTGTTCATACTACGGTGTCGGCAACGACACTTTATTCCTATACAAAAGCAACAACAACATTAATAATAATAATAATAATAATAATAATAATAATAATAATAATAATAATAATAATAATAATAATAATAATATGGCTGCCCCTGCTGACTGCAATGTATCTTTGAAGATATTCAAAAAGCTGTCAAAATACAAGGACCTTGAAATAGAAATCTCAAAAATGTGGCATATGGGAACATCAACAATTGTTGTAGTTAGAGCCCTAGTACTGATTGGAAAAGATTCCAATAGACTAATTGAAGGGATTCCTGGAAGTCCATGCCTCAAAGAGACCCAAAAAATTGTTCTGACAAGTACAGCCCACACTTTACGAAGGGCTTTATCTATGTAATTTTTTTTTTGTTAGTGTCATGCTGCCATTTCTAACCTTAGGTCCCATGGCGGGACCCGGAATGAAATGTGTAAACGCCAGAAATCAAAGAAAATAATAATAATAATAATAATAATAATAATAATAATAATAATAATAATAATAATAATAATAATAATAATGCCTCTATTAGTAAAGTTGATAAGGATGTTACGTGCGGATGTAGGTGTGTGTTACTCTGTTTGTGGATAGTCTCGTGTAAATGTGCCTTGTTAGTGTTTGTTCAGGCGTGGTTTGTGTTTTTGAATAAATATAATTTCTCTATTTATTCATGTTTGGAATGTGTTATTGTCCGGGCAATGTTAAAGTGGAAACATTTGGAATCTGGGGGGGGGGCTATTTGCTGCAGATGTCTAAATGCGCCTCCTCTCCACCCGCCACCGAGTGGTATTCAGTTTTCTAAATTATTGTTTCTTTTATTGTTTTCCTCAACTGTCAGATTTTCAGTCTTTCACAAGCATCTAAGCGGACTTGTGTGTGTTGAATCATTTTCAACCCTTCAGCCACATTCCCAAAGATGAAACATTGCAAGCCTATCATTAATTTATCACTATTTCCATGGCAAATCTTCAGATAAATTACATTCCTTTAGTTTGTGAGTTCAAACATTCTCGGCTATGTTCCACCATTGGGCATACAGAGTTTCAACGCATTCATATTCGCTTCATATTCCAAAAATAAGTAAGAAGGGATTTTTACTGAGAGATCTTTCTCCAATAAATAGCTACTTTACGGACACTGCTACTTTACAGATCCTATCTGCTTGGAGGAAGAGATTTTGACCTGCACTGCTGGAGAGGAATCTCCAACTGCAGGATATATACTAACCGCCCTATGCGGTCATATGCTGCACGAGGCTGAATTTAATGTGGGGTATCCCGTAGGCTCGGCTAAAATTCTCCGTAGACCCCGTATAAAACGGGGTCAGGTAGCTGTTTCCCGACACGAGACTCTGCCCTTTGACATAGCTTCGTCTGGGGACCCACTCTGTCCCTAGGCAGAGAGTTTGACCAGCTCAGCTGGAGATGAATCTCCAAATCTAGACCAAGATAACGTATTTACTACTGTATTTATGTGAATGGTGATATACCCATTATCGTCCGAACGTATCCTACAACAATACCTAAAGCATACTTTTACATGTACAATATATATATATATATATATATATATATATATATATATATATTGAAATTATAAATTACGCACAAAATATTTAGATTTTAGCTTTAAATAACATAGAGGTAATCAAATGCCTCCAAAATAGAATCGCTAACGAAAAAAATAAATTGTAAAACCCCTTTCATGACATTAATCTATATATCCTACAATTTCTTCAAAAAATCAAACTGTATTCCAAAATATAACTACAATGCATCTACAAACTATCAACATCTCTCCTACTCATTTACACAGAAACATATATATACAGAAAGGATTAGTGTTATCTACCATTTATTCAATTGTGAATGCTCCCAAGCAATTTAAATTTCGGCATTACGTGACCTATGAGCCGTTGATATGCCGTGAAACAAACCGATCAATCAATCAATTATATCAATGGGACTCCTTGCTTTGGACGTCAACTCCGATACAATATTTACAAGATACAGATATGGCAATGAATGGCGTATTGCTTCCATATCTGGATGGAAGCTGACCAAACCTCTCTTTCCAAGCATGACAGAGGTCAGAAACGTTTAAGCGTCACTGGAGTTGATGGCTGATTTTTAACCGGACAACACTTTTCCTAAAAGGCGAAACAGCACATGCCTTATCGCTGCTCTATGGCTACTCGCATGGCTAATGTTCTGACGAGATACGTCCACTAGATTCACCAGTTTCAATCTTTACCGCTAGGACCAGCCATGCCATGTACATTAAATCGACTCGCCTGTATTTCATATTTATTCTATTAACTACGAGCAGGCTCCCCTAAGACAGCACCTACGCCTGAACTTTTGGGACATATTCAGGTGTGAATAATTTGACGATAACAACAATCTTAACACCTTCAAAGTGTTAACCATCCTCATAATCTACAATGCGTACGTGCAAAAATACAATAAAAAGGACGTGGAACTCTGGCGTACCTGCTAGGCAACAACTTCTACATATAAACATGTATAATAAATTACTTTTTCCAGTATTAGTAATAAATTTGGACTCTTTGATTCTTTCATATTAATTTCAGTTTGACTACCTTTACTTTAATCGTAATATTATTAATATTAATTGAATTAGATGAAACATTGTCAAATATTAATATATAAGATAATAATAATAATTTGTAATCATAAAAAAAAACTATTAATGCTATAACTCGTAAAGAAAGTTATCTTGAAAAAACATTCCTCTAGATCTTTTTACATATATGCAAGGTGAGAAAAACCTTATTCATTAACCCGTGACTTGATTGGCTCTTAAGGCTTGGGTAAAAAATTGCATGAAAAATAAATATATTTTAAGTTCAGGAAACCGATTTAATGCGTTTTTTTTTTAAATTGATAGATTTACAATTCATTAACACAGTATTTATATTCTCCCTATCATGGATGTTTATGACCTTGTCTGACAATAATTATTACCGTAATTCCCCGTGTATAATACGCATTTTAAAAATTAATAAGCAAAATCAGGGGTGCGTATTATGCACAGATAAAATAAATAATTTAAAAATTGCCGTAAAATAAAACAACAATTATCATAAAACTTAATTTAAGTAATAGTATTCTATGTTTAAAATCATTTTTGTAAATAAGAGTTAGAAAAGCTGGCCGTCATGAAATTTTAAAGATATAATTTATAGGGTTTAATTACGAAATAAAAGGTGCGTATTAATCATGAATTGAAGCATTTTCCCACATTTTCAGCACAATTTTAAGTCTGCGTATTATAGATGAAGGCGTATTAGACATGAGGAATTACGGTAAGTATCGACTGAAGAATCAATCTCCAGTGGTTTATATTCAAATCTTGGTAATAACGATAAAACCTAACTCCATTAGTCAGGAGATCTCAAGATGCAGGACAAGGATTTGAAAAGTAAAGTTTAACTGTTCAAATAACATTAAATATCTGTAAAGTGACAAGTAAATAGAAAAAGGACGCATTTCTAGTATTATACAGTCTTAAAAAATACTCACGTTTTTTCTCATCTTCCTTAACGATCTATTCGCTGCGGCCAGTTCGCAACTAGGTATATATGCTTATGGCACAACTATTTAGAACTTTCTTTGTAAGCTCACATTTACCTACCATAGAGAACCCTCACTGCCTCCTATTAGAATGGCTAATACCCAACTCCACGAGAGCGTCTTTCTGCGCCTTCTTGGGCTCAGGTATTCCACCGAACTGAGATGGAACAACTACATTAAGTCAATAGCTTCATATACTGCAATGAAAGTTGGTTCTCTGTGTCGCGCTAGAAGTTTTTTCACGCCTGAGTTCGTCCTTCAAATCTACAAAGCAACCATTCGTCCTTGCATTGAATACTGTTGCCATATATGGTCCGCTGTCCCCGATGTTCATTTCAAGACGCTCAAGAAAATCCAGAGACGGATATGCAATGTGATAGATCCTGATCTTCCATCTCCTCTATAGACACTCTCCCACAGACGTGCTGTGGCTTCAATCGTTTTTTTCTACAAGTATTTTCATGGCAACTTCTCTGACGAGCTACTTTCACTGGGTCCCAAACTGAAATGAATTTAAGCGTGTTACTAGGTTGGCATCTCGGTTCAACCCTTCAACTGTCGTAATGTTTAAATACAGTCATCACTTCTACTTCAATAGCTTCTTATCTCTCACTTCCCGTCAGTGGCACTCCCTTCCAATCATTTGCTTCTCTCATAGATATAGTTTACGCTTGTTTTCTCCCTCTGTAAGCCCTTGCGTGGTAGTGGCACTCCCAGCTTGCTTGGGGTGAAATGCTTAAAAAATACACGAGGAGGAAGTAAGAAGAACACATTATAGAGAATTGTGGGATAGATTAAGAGTGAAACTTAAATCCGAAGAGGTTAAAATTTTATAGGCCCAACAAAGAAAACTGGCAACGACTCTCGGCAAATTAACTCAAATCAGTTGTTAACTTGGGCAAGAAATAGCTTGTTAAAGAAACTGGTCTCTTTTAATGACTACGGTGAAACGTTTGGGTTGTTTTTTTTTATCACCATGGAGACTAAATAATAACGTATTCTTTGTCTCGCATTTTCCATGACCAGAAGAACACTGATTATATTAAATCAGTTGGTAGTTCTACTGCTAGGAGATTTGTTTCACTGTGTCGTGGCAGACAATTTTTCTACCTGAAACACAAGTAAGTCGGTAAAAAACCACTAAGACGCAAGGGGTTGTTGAGAACAAATGTATCTGAGATAACGATTGACGCAATATTTACATTTTTTAAAGAAGTTAGTTTACACGAATGACTACGGTGTCCCACAGAATGAAAAAAACAAACAAACAAAAAAAAAAAAAAATAGACGAGAAAGCAATATTGGAGAGAAAGGTCAACAAAATAACAGGGTTCCCCCAAACCAGACGATTGGAAATTGGATATAGCAAAATCAAACATTATTAAGGAGAGCAACCAATAAAATAATTATGGCTTTCCACAGCTTCCGGCTTTTTGCTACTCTAAGCAAAATGCATCCCCCGCCATGTTTCACATTTCCTGATTTGCTATTAATTTGCATGTTATTAGGTAGACTACCGCAATTTAACCCTGCCCTTCTTATCTTCCGTATGTCCTGAGCGTGTTAAATTCTCCAAGCTCTGCTTCCTCATGAAATGTTCCAGAAATTTTAATTGTCGCTTTCTGATTGTAATTATATGTGTTTTTCTTCTTCTCGTTCCTTTCAAACATCCACGTTATACACTTGCAGTCTTCCCAGCGTTCCTCTATAGAATTAAATCTCTGTCACTTAAAGAGTCATTTTTTAATCTGTGAGGATATTGCCCAGAATTCACTGCGATATAGGAAGATATATTTTCCATAACAGATTAACCCATTACCTGCCATGAGCCCCATTTGGGGATCTGTTAAAATTAAACTCACTACATGTTATTCCTTGTATTTACATTGAATTGCTTACATACATTGCATTTGCAGAAGTATATTTCACAACACTTAGCCTTTAATGATTTTATTATTAGCTGTAAGAAGACACTTTCTGCCGTAATTATACATTTCACGAGTAGAAAAATAATGACTATTTTGAAAAGTTTTTTTTTTTATTATTTCTAATAAATATTATTTTTTGATGTTTTAGACACATATATATTTGATGTTCCAGTTTCTATAAAAACGACAATGGTAACTACTGAAATTATACATAAGGAATAAATAAACCCCTAAGACAGCTGTCTGGGCCAAAAATGCGCATTAAAAAAATTTGGCAGTTGATGGGTTAAGGAGAGCAACCAATAAAAGGATAGGTTTCAAGGAGACAGGGCATGACGATTGGTATGATATTTAAATTTAAATATCAATATTAACCGTGAAGCAAGTAGACAGAAAATATTTCCATAATCAAAATGTCCGAGAGGAAAAAATGTTAACATGGTTCCATCTATCAATTTTATCTTTAAAAGGGCAATGGTATATCTGTCAATCTATTACTGCGCTTAAAATTTGTAAAAATGAAGTACCAAAGAAGGCAGAATCTCAAAACGGATAACATC
>OZ010588.1:96753340-96800840 GCA_963932145.1 Acanthosepion lycidas
TATATATATATATATATATATATATATTTAAGTGGAGAAAGGAGATTATTAGACAGACAGTAAGTTTTTTTGTAACCAGGATTGTTTTCTTGAACTGACAACATCTCAATATATATATATATATATATATATATATATATATATATATATATATATATATATATATATATATATATATGAGCGCGCGCGCGTGTGTGTGTGTAACAACAGAGACCATTATCTCCTCACAGCCTCAAAATGGACAGATTTTATTTACATACTGATCGTTCTTGGCCAATTGAAATCAGCTTTTTGTGTTCGACCAGTACGAATATAGCTGCTTTTGTCCTTCCATACAAAAGCCGATAAATGAGGCGATAAGCAATGATTCAGCCACCACCTCACCCTGCCCGTGGCCACCTCGAGACAATGTCAACGCAAATTTACGTTGCATTTCCAGAACGAGACAAAAGATGCCGTGGGAAGTGAACACCTGAGTGTGTCGACGTCATTCGTTCGTAAAAACCTTTCTTTAGCCAGTCAACCATTTTACATGCATATTTTTCTCTATTCCGTCTAAAACTGTTACTCTTTTTTAAGTTTAACTCTTAAATAAATCATGTTCACCAACACTGTATTTTTTCTCCTTGTTCAGATTTTAAAGAAATTTAATTGAATTCCTATATTAACGCAAGTACATTTTCTGGAAACCAGATAATTCTCCAGATTTAAATATCCAATTCAAAAATCTGCCTCAGAGACGAATCTGTGGGATTACAACATCTGGTCTGCCAGGAGACTTCTTTTAACGCGCATAGGTGGCGTTGTTTATGAAAAAGTCAAACAGTCCTTTTCAGCCTGTCTTTATGCAGAGTAGGACAACGAAAAATATGCAGAATATGCAGGAATATAGACAATGGATATCACAGATAAAGAAGATTTGCAAAATAAATAAGGGAATCGACAAGACAAAAGGTATGCTCATCAACCTGGATCAATAAAATCCAAGGAATGAACGCTCATATTAGAGAAAGAAAAAATCTTCAGCGCTGGTACAAATTGGAGCAATACACATAAATAGTGACGGTCCAGATATACTAAAATTTAAGTGGAAGCTGCACTGACCAAAATGACCAAAAAAAAACAAAAAAAAAACTGCAGTACCAGACGGAATTGTAGCAGAGCTGCTGATAGCCTTAGATCATTTCCGCATAGACACGATTTCAGCCTATACAGCGAAGCGATTACTAGAGAACTAGAAATCTTACCAAGAATCATCATTGGCGTCTACAATCTTAACAATGTATGTAGATGACACAGGTAGCGAAGGAGAGCGACGAAAAGAGACTAAGCATAAACTACAAGACAGAATGCTTTGCCATCAGCAAAAAGATAAGCGCAATATGCAATTTACATGTCTAGGATACTAAAATCAAGCAGGTGCAGAAATTTCTAACAGAGGACGGAAAGTGCGACGCTGATATCCGAAGTCGTATTGGGATGGCTAAAGACCGATTCCAAAGGTAAGAGTATTACGAGACAGGGAAGTTTCGTTGGAAACAAAGAAAAAAATCCTGAACTGTTACGTGATATCTGTCTTACTGTATGGCCGCGAATGTTGGGCAGTCTCCTCAAAGACAGAGAAGAGAATCGAAGCAACAGAAATGTGGTTCGACAGAAGTGTGTTAAGTATACCATGGACCGAAAATGGGAGCAAAGACGAATTTTTGGAGAGAATGGAAACAAAAAAAGAGACATATTTAACATTAGGAAGAGGCAGTTGAAATCTTTGTGACATATAACAAGGAAGGAGGGCTTGGAAATTCAGATACTCACAGGACGGATATAGAGAACGTGGTCCATGGGAGAGCAACGCAAAACGTACTTAATGTGCTTGAGCAAGTGGATGGAGAATACGATATGAGAGAAATAAAAAAAATACAAAACTTCTAGAGCGCTACAAGAGACAGGAAGGTGTGGAGGACCATGATCGTCTACGTCCTGAAAGGACACACCCCATAAAAGAAGGTCTGCAAAGTCAGGATTTGTTTTCCCTCAGTGCGGAATTATTTGTCCACATCGAACTATTTATCACGTCGCATATATTTTATTGCTCGTTGTTTCAGTAGTCAAATGTATTTTTATTATTATGATACCCGATGGACAGTAATTTTGATGATTCTATCGACAATATACAGAGAAAAGACTATAATAACATATTTGCTTATATATGGTGTTAAAATGCAATCTGGTATGAAAACATGTTTCAGAAAAGACGTTTCGATAGTGGGAGAATTGACTCCAGCTTCGAATTGACTACTCACTCGTTTTGAATACAGAATTGTCCATCTGAATTGTCTTACACAGAGACATGAGGCTCGGTTCAACTTTACAGTTAAGCTCATCGCTAGTGCGACACTCTCATGCTAGATTACACGGTTGCGTTTGTAGCTGTAGGTTCGCTGTTCTACCACATATATTTTTTCTAAGACCCCCACTGTGTGTCTTAGTGACTGTCATTTAAAACACATTTGAAGAATGACCACATGCGTTTTTTTTTGGTCTAATATCAGGTGTCACTTTTCGCCATTCCGTTATTTTTGGAATCTTTGAAAGTTTTTGTAGCAAATATTCAGCTTATCCAAAAAAAAAAAAAATCTGCTTCGGCTTGCCTGGTTATAATTGATACATTCAGAGATTGTAGTTGTAAATGGGAACGTCTTGTCAAATATAACACCACGAAATCGCTCTCTTTTTTGCCTTCCATCAACAAAGCTGATGCTAGCCTCTAGGAGATTGACTTATTACGCCTTCTCAGTCTAATCTTTCCATGACATGAAGTAGACAGATTATATTGAATCAATTGCTATGTCTACTTTTAGGAAATTTGTTCTCGTCAGAATCTGTCTTAAACATTTTTTTAAATGCACCATTCGTCCATGCTTAGAATAGCGCTGCCACATATCGTTTGATGCTTCCGTTATTTATTTGGAGATTCTTGATATAATCCAAAGAATAAGCTGCAATTTTATTGGTCCGGAACTGGCATCTCGGCTCCAGTCAATTTTCCACGGCCGTAACTTAGTTACCCCTGTGCCTTCCGCATATCTTCTTTCATGATAATTGTTCAAATGAACGTTCTTTATGGTACCGATACTTTATGAATTTAAATGCAGAATTAGACTAGTGGGAAGATCTCATCATTTTATAATTGAAATGCCAAAATATAACCATAGATTCTATGCTAAAATTTTATTTTTCGTTTCTGGAAATCTTGTCCGTCTTCTCACTTACCAGTCAACTTTGATCTTTATAAATTTAAATGCAATGTCAATCCTTATCTTTTTTCTTTATTCTTTCTCTTTCTCTTTCGTTAATATATTTTTCTCATATTATTTCATACTCAGTAACGCCTTGAGTGTCTTAGCTGCTTTATTGCCTTGCTTGGGACGATATGTTTAAAAAATGCTAGTCTGCTAATATTCTTAATATTCGCCATGTTTTTCTTTTCAAATTTTAACAAAAGATTCTTCAATTATTTACTTACTAAGCCAATAGAATTTTCTTGCATTATGGTCGTTTTAATTTTAAGTAGATCACTTTTCGTAATATTTATTGCCAATTTTCATTTTTAACTTGATACACTATAAACACACCCGATGAGTTGATTTCTCTTTCGTTCTCTTTCGTTCTCTTTCTCCGTATGTCACGTTATTATTCGGAAGGAGGGCGATCATGTCTCTCCACAGCATCCTGTTTTGTGTTATTCTCCTTAATAATTACTCATTTGCAAACTTATTTGTCTTTTTCTTGTTGCTTGGTCCGCCATCCATTCTTTCAAAAATTGTGATGCCTGTTTATGCTCTTTTCTTTCTCTCTTTGTCCTTCAGGAGGATGGTGATCGTATCTCTCCACGGCTTCCTGTTTTCTGTTGTTTATTTACAAAACACCTTTGTCGATTTTAGTTACTTGGTCTGTCAATCATTTACACAAAATTGTTATTCGTTTTTCCTATTGCTTCTCTTGATTTGTAAGTATTAAATTTTCCAAACCGTCTTTCCTCTTTAAAGCTTTCAGCTGTGTCTTTCTGCTCTTTGTAAATCGTTTCTTCATATTTCATTTTCGGCTTAAAACTTCTTCATTTCTCTCATGCTCCGTCCATGTTATTATCAATGTTCTTCATCGGAGGCCCAAGGCTACAGTGCTCGAAATATGTAAATGAAGACAGAATGAGGAAAGATATCTGAAAACAATCTGACTTATTATAAAACGCAGATTGTGTGTGTGTGTCTTTTACGTTTATATATTGGATCGGATTTCTTACATTTTTCAACTGATTTCAACAAAACTTCACAGAACTACGTAAAATTACCTTGCGGGGGTTCTAACAGCGCCAAATGAGTGGAAAAACACAATTGTTTTTGCACAAAATCAATTTGAAAACCCGATTAAGAGGCATTAATGAAAGGGGGACAACTCACTTCGAGTTATACTTATTATAAAACCCAGGTTGGTTGGTTATGTGTGTGTTCGTTTATATATGGGATCGGATTTCCAACATTTTCCAACCGATTTCAACAAAACTTCACTTTTTTTTTGGCAGGTAGTCTTTCTTATTGTCTTGCATACTTTTTTCTTTATTTTAAATTCAGAATTCTTTAAAAATTCCATTTACAAGACAATTGTTTATAATAAAATTCTATTCAATCGGTAGACTCATAACGATTGAAAACAATGTTTTTGTTTGAGTTTGGGTTTGACCAATTCGTAAAAAAAAAAAAAAATAACAAAACAAAACAAAAAAAAAATAATTAAGTCATGCGTGTCCGTCAACCTTAAACAATAATCTTTGTCAATTTTATTTTTCAGTCTTTATGATGGTCGATACTTGATCTATCTCTTACTGTTACATCACCGGGCAACGCCGAGCTCTCCTGCTAGTCATATATAAATGTTCTTCAACCATTTAAAATTATATCATCGCTAGTTGATTCGCTAAATTAGTTGAAAGTTTATATCAATTAGCAGGCATTTGAAAAATGGTTAAATTTGCTTTAATAACTAAAATGTTAGCTTCGCTTGTTTACACGCGAGAATAATTTAAACTACCTAATGAGACGACAAGTCTCCTAAGAACTGATTAGTTAAAGCTGCGTTTTTTATTTAAGATGCCAGTGATTACAAGGAAACTTTAAAGGTCAAAGACTGATCAACATTCTTAAATCTAAACAAACAATAGTATTCTATTTTTTTTATTGAAAGGACTTTTTAAACTGGCTGAGAATTTTCTAATATTTCCTCGTAAAGTAAGAATTTCGAATCTTTCTATATTTTCTTTTCCTGCCGAGTTTTTCCAGTATAACGACGAAGAGACCCTCGTCGTTTAAAATAGATAACGAGTAACCCTAGATTTGAAGAGTTTAATATTGTAGTGAACTGAGTAGCATATTCTCGGGATTTTTTTCTATAAACTAGCAGTGCTTGGGAAGAATCTGACTAAATGGATCTTCCTGCTTCAAAAATGTGTAGTTGGTAATATGATTTAAAAAAAATGTATTGCTGGTAATATTTTTCTTTTCAAAGAAATATTTCTGGTAATGGTTTTTCTTCTTCAAAAATTTTACAAAGTATTTCTGGTATTAAAACCTAGTTTTACACTTTCATAATCCTTTTTACCGCAGTTTCGGGGTTAACTATTTGCCTATATATGGAACCCTAATAGTTACTACCCCCCGAGTCAGGGTGGACCTGGGAACACCAGCAATTAATAGGTGGTTCCACGCTCCTCAAAGCCTCCTCATAAGAGGCCTTGCTGTTGGACGTAGTTTATCGCCTTACCCTGGACGCGGATGTAGTTTATCGTCATAGACAGGACGGGCTATGTCACTGACTGAAGTCGAGATACCAAGTCAGGATCGATTACATACAAGATCTTTCCTCGTATTTTGTCAAGAACTTTGAGATGAATAGCAAGAGTATCAGACCAGATATGGCATCAGTATTTGATGCACGGCCGGATGGTAGATTTGTAAATGTGCTGGATGGACTCTGGTGAGAACACAGTGAACCGACTTATCAACTGAAAGGTTTCATAGACAGTTTTTATACTCTATTAAAACTGGAAACTGAAGATTGATCAGTATCTTTAGTATAAAATGAAAATATTATTCTATTTACGATATAAGGATATGCGAGTAGTGTTAAGGGACTCGACGGGAAAACAGAAGAGACAGCACCGGGTCAAATTGCGGATAAACAAACATCATCTTGGAAATATCTTCTTCTTCTTCTACTTATTTTTCGTCTATATACTGTGTCCCTTCAGGACGTTAGCTATCATGGCTATACACAATATCATATTCTTTGTATTTCATAACAAATCATGTCGCTTTATTATCTCTCCTAAACAGTGTTCCATCATCCTTTTAATTAAGCTCCCCATTAAGGTTATGTGCTGTTTTTATCTGTTCTTCCTTTCATCAATCTGTCCTGTGAGTATCAAATTTTACAAGCCGTCTTTCAACATTATGTGCTCTAGATACTTCAGCTGTCAAATTCTGATGTTAAGTATGTGACATTTTTGTTTAGTTTTGTCTCAGACTTCATCACTGCTCACAGGTTCGGTCCACGGTATTCTCATTAGAACCACATTTCTTCTATTCAAGTCTCTTCTTCATCGGCAAATAGATGTCCATCATTAACTATCATATATGAGAACTGATATTACGTAACAGTTCAGTAGTAGTTCCTCTTAGCTTCTGGAAGGTATATTTCGCTATCCCATGCGGCTTCGGATTTCAATATCAAACCTTCCCTTTTCTGTTAAAATACTCCCCAGTTAAGTAAATATTTATACTTGTTTAATTTTGACATCTCCTTTTTTTATTTGCATTTTGGGATGTACCTTTTGCTGGCCGACATACATTTTGCCTTCTTACTATTAATGTTTAATCCCTTTTTTGTCTCTTCCATTCACTATCGTCAGTAGAAGTTCCTATCAAGAGACTGTCATATACATAACTAAATCTATTAAGATTGTGGGTGCCATTAATGAATCCTGGAAAGTCTTCTAATTCTCTCAGATTCGATTTGCTGAATAGCTTGTATAAGTCCGATGAGAAAAGGCATTCTTGGCGTACACTCCTTTCTATTTACTGAATTCAGTTTCAGTTTATATCCGTATGCAAGCGGTTTTCTCCCAGTGTAAGTTCTAGGTGATTCTAATATCCTTCTCAAATATGATAAGGATCCAATATATTTTAGTGCTTAATTTATCTAATGCTTTTGAATAAACTATAAACTTTATTGTTCGTTTGCATTTTTTTTATAGATCTTTGTGATATAATAGGTAAAATACGAGAGAACGGTTAACATTTCTAGGTATGATCAACTTCCAAAAACCTTAAAATTTGGAGGAAGGCGGATTCTTTTTAGATCACATCATGTTGTAGCGTACCCTCCTGCTCTTTGTAATTTATTTAAAATATTTTAAACAGCATTAGTAATTGAATTTATTTGAAAACAACAATAAATACCTGATCTGTTCGATTAATTCAAATTCATAGCTGACCTAAAAAATTATCTATAATTTGCTGTTAACTGATTCAAGTAATGGCTTATGTTAATAATGGGAGAGTCCGCTTTCTGCCTTCTATTAGGTTGGTGCAAAAATAATGACGTAATAATGTCGTTTTTTGACGTATTTTTGAACGTCTAAAACGACATTATTACGTCATTATTTTTGCACCAACCTAATATCAGCAAGGCTGATGCTAACGTCCAGGGGAGTGGCTCATTGCAGCTTGTGGGGCTAACATTCTCCGCTAGAATATATTAGAAATTTTATATTGTATCAATTCCTAGTTCTGCTGCTAAGAATGAAATTACCATATTTTTTTTTCATAGAAATATAAATACAGATAGAAAGATACCACAAAGAAATGGAACTCACAGAAGAAGCACGTTGCCCAGTGATATAGTGGTGGTGGTAGTAGCAAGTTCAATAATTTCTGAATGACCCATTATATGCAGATGACTCAGAGTTGATAGCAGATAGGGTAAGGAAACTACAAAACTTCCCACAGAAGGTAGCGAAGGAGAGCCACAAGAAGAGAGTAAGCATAAATTACAAGAAAAAAAGAATGCATTATAATCAACCAAAAGATGAGCACAAAATACAATTTACACGTTGGGGACACTAAAATCAAACAGTTACAGAAATTTATATATCTGGGAATTATTCTAACAGAGGATGGAAAGTGTGACCCTGAGATCCAAAGACGGATTTGAAGGGCCAAAGACGCATTCCAAAAGCTAAGTATAGTATTGCGAGCCAGGAAGGTATCGTTGGAAATAAAGAAAAGAATACGGAAATATTACGTGATATCCGTCTTCCTATATAGCAGCAAATGTTGGACAAAATTCAAACTGTCTATATTTCTGAGATGAGGTATTATAGACACTATTTACATTATTTGGACTATTATCCTCATCTTTGTCACCATATTTATTAAAACGTTTTGGCCATTGTACGCTCCGGCCTTCTTCAGTTGGTTGGAATGTCACCATATTTATTACAACGTTTCGGCCTTTCAGTATCTGTCTATATTTCTGAGATGAGGTTGGAATGTCGAACTGTACCCTTTATTTCGCACACTGGGGTAGACTGTTCTAGTTCCACTTACCGTGTCTAATGGATGCCAGTTATCACTTATCTTATCACTTATCTCCTATTAATTCCTTTTTCCACGTTATCTACTGCCTTAAACGGGTATTGAACTTACACTCTTTGGGTACTGTCACTGGATCTAATCAACGCCTTTATCCACTGTGCCATTTGTCCTTGAGTTCAATACCTGGTTAAGGCGGTGGAGAACTTGGAGAGGGGAATTAACAAGAGATAACTGATAACTGACATCCATTAGACATGGCACGTGGAACTAGAACAGTCTACCCAAGTGAGCAAAATAAAGGGTACAGTTTGACATTCCAGCTAACTGAAGAACGCCGGAGCGTACAACGACCGAAACGTTGTAATAAATATGGCACAATGTTGAGGACAATAGTCCAATAATGTAATTAATGTACATGATACCTCATCTCAGAAATATAGACAGATACTGAAAGGCCGAAACTTTGTAATAAATATGGCAACAAAGATGAGGAGAATAGCCCGAATAATGTAAATAGTGTACATAATACCTCATCTCAGAAATATAGACAGATACTGAAAGGCCGAAACGTTGTAATTAATATGGCGACAAAGATGAGGACAATAGCTCGAATAATGTAAATACTTTACATAATACCGAATCTCAGAAATATAGACAGATACTGAAAGGCCGAAACGTTGTAATAAATATGGCAACAAAGATGCGGGCAACAGTCCGAATAATCATCAAAGATGCAGAAGAGAATGGAAGCAACAGAAATGTTATTCTACAGAAGTATGTTAAGGATACTATACACCGAACATGTGAGCAAAAACGAGGTTTTTGGAGAGAATGGAAACAAAACAATAAGGAAACTTATATTTAACATCAGGAAGAGGCAGCTGAAATTTCTCGCACTTGTAATGAAGGCTTGGAAAATTAGATACTCGCAGGATGGATATAGAAAATGTGGGACAATGGGCTAGATGCAGAACAGGATCTGGTAGAAATAACAAAAATACAAAATTTCTTAAGAGTAACAAGGGAAAGGAAGATGTTGAGGGCTATGATCGCCTACGACTTGAATGAACCCGACCCATGTTTTATAGTGAAAAAACCTGTTTTCCCTCAGTGCGGAATTATTTGTCCACGTCACATACATTTCACTGATCATTTTTATATTTATGATGCCTGCTGGACATCAATTTTGAAGATTTTCTGGATAATATACAGAGAAAAATGACTTGTAAAAACTGTACATCTCAGCTAATATGGATCGAGTATACCATTATTTTCTCCCTCGCTTTACATGTTATCCATTTTAGATGTTGCTGTTGTTGAAAGCTCACAAATGACGTTGATTCTGATTACTGCTAATGTTCTCTGTTCTTTGTAGCGCCAGTCTGTATGGTTCAAATAAGGATTGTTTTTGTTAATACTTTCAGTTTTCATTCATTCTCTTTAAACCATTTTTCAACATTGATCTGAGCAAGCTGACAGTTTAGATATTTCTGAATGTGTTCGGCGCTACGCATGGAATCCAGATGGATGTCTTGATCTGAGGATGCTATTTAACACATTCTTTCATTCTTTCGTTTCAGATTCACATGCTAAATGCAAACAACTGATCCAAACAGATAAATACTTTTCCTAATCACTTTTTAATCAGTTATAAAGGGCGTTTCATTAAGAAGGATTATATATAAGCGTGTTTCATTAAGACGGATCAAAGTCAGCAGTAAATAAATCAGTGTTATTGGTGAAAATTGATTTATTTCTCTATTGAATCATGTTATTTACGTCTTGGCAATTATGTGTGAAGAATAATGTCGCCCAAATGTCCGCCAAATCTGAAAGAAAAGAAAAAATATCATTGGACGCTTAAACTTAATTCACATTTAAAATCGGTCCAATTATTACAACACCCTTTCTAAATGACATACTGCTATCCTATATGCCGTTGTGAGTGTAAAGTTTTCCAATCCCTCTTTTCTTGTTAGGTGTCCAAATAAATTCTTGTGCCTGTTTTCTGGTTCTGATGATAAGTGTTCTTTCTTATGATATTTTCTTTTAAGACTTCTTTCTTGGTTATTACTTCCGCCCATAGATTTTTCAATATCCTTCTTTGGAAACACATTTCTGCTGCTTCTAGTTTTCTCCTCATCCGCGGGGAGATTGTCCAGCATTTACAACCATATAAGAAGATGGCTAAGACATGGCAATTTTAAGCATATAATGCAAAGGCAGAATGTTTTTTCTCCTTTCATATCACCAGTGAATATTGCCCGGGATCATAGAGAAACCTCGAAGAATGCCATAATGAAACGAGGTTGATATATTTGCTAACTTAATCCGCCTGAAAACAAAATATGGATATATGGATACAATGTACGTTTCGTTCTGGTTTTACAATCTAGGGATGATTCCTCTAAATATCAGTCTTCTTAATTTCTCGAAATATACGAATTGTGGTTTCAATGATCGTCTTAAAATCACATAATTGATCTTGAAATACCTACTTTTATTAAGTTATCCCTTTGAATTTCGTTTTGATCATGATTTGTGCTGAAATCTCATATCCAAAGGCATCATGCCGTTAGGGTAGAAATGGCTGTTAATGTGCCTCTTGTTTGACAATATCTACCTTCTTCTCAGATCATATTTTTACATGCGCCCTATAGAGGAGTTTTTCCTTTTTATACTGACGGACAAAAATATGAGTTGTCCTTAAAAATAACACAATGTCTTCAATATATTTTACTTCCAGTCACCCCTTGGTGCTAATCAGTTTCCGGTGAAATAGTTTTGAATTTGTTTCGATATGTTTTCCTACCGTTACCCAGTTATAAGACTTGCGTATAGGCTAAAGAGACGGGAACACTGAATAGGCTGTGCTCAGCGTAGTTTTCTACTAATCCGCTCGATGCTGCAAAACCAAAACATTAACCTAAATACTCCAGATTACCGTCGCGAGATAGAAACTTTCATATGCATGTTGCCAACATCGTTCAAGAATGTCTAAACTGTCAGTTGCATGCAACTATTTTCTTAGATCAATACTTAAAACGGCTTCCAGACAATGGATTTTGAAGGTCACATCGAGGATCCTGATTAATCGAACCACGTGTACTGGCGCTACACTATCATAAATAAAAGAAAACAAAAGGAACAGCACTTGAGGATTTTCCACACCGATAACAATTAAAGTGGATAGCGCAAATAATTCGACAAGAAAATATTTATATAATCAATTATTGATCTTCCACTATATATCAAGCAAAAGGTTAGTAGGGAAAGAGCGATAGTAATTCTTTCAATTGAGAGGATACTTTTATGGTAAAAAGACTTTCGGAGGAAGATTTTTATGTCATGCCTTTCTGCAATTGCCAGTACGTTGATCGGGTTCTTTTTCGGACCCACTTGTTCATGGAGTTCACATTCAGCCGAACTAATGATCACAAAATTAATTTACCTGCTGAATTTAAGAAGCGGCCTTTCAATATCTGTCTATATTTCTGAGATGAGGTATCATGTACATTATACACCATTAATTGCCATTCTCAGATATATTTTAAAACTGTACGTCATTTATTCCATTTCATTTCTTTCCTCTTAAAGCCCCCCTCCAATACAGAGGCCATGAATTTTCAATTAGCAAGATGTGATCCACGCAGAACATGGGGAAACATTTCTCTTACTTTCGATCCATCATGCAAAAAGACATTTGATCATCTCACATGGAACCTGTATTCAGGTTCATGTAAGGTGATCAACTGCCAAGTTTGGATTTCATGTTATTATCAGAGATCACTTCACACATTCCCCGATCAATACTATCTGCCGTCCTGGGTAAGACGATAAAATGTATCCAACAACATGGCGTCTGATCAGATTTTGAAGAGCATAGGACCATCTCTTAATTGCTGGTGTTCCCAGGTACACCCTAACCCGGCGTGGTAGCACCTGTTAGGTTCCCAAATATAGACAAATAATTAATTCTCAAACTGGGGTTATGTTATGGGATCTTACCCACAACAATAATAATGGACTATTCCATACCTAATAAATACTGCGCCTCAGGAGTAGGCAAGGAGTCAGTAGCTCAAGTTTTGACTTGAACAACTGTTCGGTTATACTCTCATCCTACGGACGGGAGGAACCGGAAGGAGGCTATGCCGAAGGGCGGAGTGTCCTTCGGGGAGGTAGACCGGCCCTGAACCCGTTTATGCCGGTTCAATGGGCTATTTTTGGCCGAGCCTACGGGCTCGGAAAGCCCACGTTAAAAAGGCCTTGTGCCACATGACACCCTCGTCGGGGGTGACTGAATATCGTCAGTCGCTCAAGTTTTGACTTGAACAACTTTCGGTTATACTCTCATCCTATGGTACGGACGGGAGGAACCCGAAAGAAGGCTACGCCGACGGGCGGAGTCTCCTTTGGGGAGGTAGACCGGCCCTGAACCCGTTTATGTGGGTTCAATGGGCTATTTTTGGCCGACGTTAAAAAGGCCTTGTGCCACATGACGCCCTCGTGGAAGGGTGACTGAATATCGTCAGTCGTTCAAGTTTTGACCGACTGTTCGGTTAGACTCTCATCCTACGGACAAGAGGAACCCGAAGGAGGCTACGCCGAAGGGTGGACTCTCTTTCGGGGAGGTAGACCGGCTCTGAACCCGTTTATACGGGTTCAATGGGCATATTTTTGGCTGAGCCCACGGGCTCGGAGATCCCACGTTAAAAGGCTTTGTGCCACATGACGCCCTCGTGGGGGGGGGTGAAGGAATATCGTCAGTCGTTCAACTCTTGAACGACAGATCGGTTGAACTCTCTGCCTTCGGGCAGGAGGAACCCGAAGGATTCTAAGCCGAGGGTCGGACTCTCTTTCGGGGAGCTAAACCGACCCCTAACCCGTTTACAAGGGTTCAATGGGCATATTTTTGGGCGAGCACACGGGCTTGGAGAGCCCACGTTAAAAAGGCCTTGTGCCACATGACGCCCACGTGGTGGGGTGACTGAATATCGTCAGTCGCTCAACTCTTAAGCGACTGTTCGGTTGAATTCTCTGCCTTCGGGCGGGGAGGAACCCAAAGGAGGCTGCGCCGAAGGGCGTAGTCTCTTTCGCGGAGGTAAACCGGCCCTGGACCCATTTACAAGGGTTCAATGGGCATAGTTTTGGCCGCGCCCAAGGGCTCGGAGATCCCACGTTAAAAAGGTCGTGTGCCACATGACGCCCTCATGGGGGTGTGACTGCAGTCGCTCAACTCTTGAACGACAGATCGGTTGAACTCTGTGCCTTCGGGCGGGAGGAGGCTACGCCGAAGGGCGTATTCTCTTTCGGGGTTGTAAACTGACCCTGAACCCGTTCATACGCGTTCAATGGACATATTTTTGGCCGAGCTCACGGGCTCGGAGAGCCCACGTTAAAAAGGCCTTGTGCCACATGATGCCCACGTGGAGGGATGACTAAATATAGTCAGTAGTTCAAGTCGAGTCAGTAGTTCAAGTCGAGTCAAGAGTCGAGTCAGAGGTAGTCCGAAAAAGAGTCGCGCTCAGGCAATATCTGCAAGACATTGGAATAGTGATACTGGTCGAGACTACATTGTTCTCTCTACTAAACCTGATTGTTCATACTAACACTTTCTACTTCTCTGTATATATTACTGTTTGTAATATATCTGTGTTATTCCATACCTGTGTTCGAGTTCTTCTTTATTGTTTCTACCTTAGACTATCACCGTGGTACAAGGAACCGGACCATAACAGGTTAAAACACTGAAAGTGTAAAAATAGGTTTTAATATCAACAATACATTTTTGTAAAAAAAATATTACCAACAATAAAATTTTGGCATTAAATAACTAATTGAGGTTGATATGCCGTAAACCAAACCAAACCAAACCAATATTAAATGGTTGTGAAGGCAAGGCTTCATCCACAAAAATGCGTGAAATATAGTAGCAGGCATGTGTTTGAGTTTTGACCTCTTTTATAAAGCAATAACTGTTAAACCCATCCCAACACTGTGGCTTTGATAAGATTATACAACATTGCAATTTGTTTGACGTTAATTTATAGCAGATCTTTGTATTGTTGACTCATTATGAAAGATTGATCATGAAATGTCTGCCCAATATTGGTTCTACTTTAAATTCCCCCAAAAGATTAAGCTTTTCAAAGGATTCTATAGTTTGTTTCTGAATCGATTTTAAACGCAATCATTCACCATGACGTTGAGGAAATTATTAAGGCTAGCAATATTTTACGCCATCCAATATGTCGTTTCAGCTTTTGAGCAATGTATTTTATTTAGGAGGCTCTGTACACACTTCATCTTTGTCCCCTTCAAATGTTGCTTATTAGTCATAAGTTCTTTTAGTAATTGTTTAAAATGGTGAGCATGACGTTAGAATTGCATAACTAATTTCTTAAAATGGTGATCAGGATCTCAGTAATTACTCCCTTAGTAATTCGTTAAAATAATGACCAGTAATTATTTTCGTATCAATTGCTTAAAATAGTGATACTGGTGTTAGTAATTGCTGCCTTGGTTACAATTGTGATAAGCATGTCACTAATTACTCCCTTAGTCATTGGATAAATTGTGACAAGGATGTCAGTAATTATTAACTCAATTATTGCTTAAATTCGTTAGCAAGCATGCAATAATTTCGCCCTTACTAATTAGGTAAATTTGTGAACAGGATGTCAGTAATCAGTCCCTTAGTAATTGGTTAAAAAGGTGAAAAGTAAGTCAGTACTTACCACCTTAGTAATTGGTTCAAATAGTGGCAAGGTTATCAGTAATTACTCCCTTAGTAATTGGTTAAAATAGTGACCAGGATGCCAGTACTTACTCCCTTAGTAACTGATTAAAATAGTGATAAGAGTGCCACTAATTACTCGCTTAGTAATGGATAACATTGTGACAAATGCGTCAAAACAGCAGTAATTTCGCCCCTAGGAATTATTTAGAATGCTGACCAGGATGTTAACAATTACTCACTTATTAAATGGTTAAAATATTGACCAGGATGTCAGTAATTACTTCAATAGTAATTCGTTAAAATGGTGACGAGCAAGCCAGGAATTTATTCCCTTACTAATTGGTTAAAATACAGTGTAGGATATCAGTATTAAATTGCTTGGTTCGACCTTTCGTGTTGCTTCTCAGTGCTTCTTATTACGTGCCGTGAAATTTATTGGCCATAACTAAAATATTTTCCTGAAGAATTCTTTCATAGAATAATTTTGTAAATTTCAACCGAGAGTAGCACTGATTGCTCCCTTTCATGAATAACGGATATTCCCTGATATGGACACGGGTAATATTATCTTTACAATCTAATATCGCGAACATATATGGTGCTGGTACAGTACAGCATACTTTAGATAGCCTAATGTCGAATAGCTTCCACTCTGCATCCTCTTTCTTCATTGACGCAACATTCTTTAGTATCACCAGTTCATACACTTATATACAAACTTGACTCACCTTGATATTGCTCCAGAGGCATATCACCAATTATTTCTGCCGTGTTTTAAATGTAAGGAGTTATTTCCACTCGGAGAGCTTTCCTGCCAAAATTGCTACTTTATAGAATACATTTGCGCGTGGATTCTAAGTACGAAATATTATCTTCTCCACATCAAGGATCATACAAACTCTGTATTACTTATCCTGATAATAATCCCTTCCTATAATTATTCTATTTTCATCTGTATTAGACATCTTATTGCTGATAATGATTTTGAGGTTCTCATGCGTTGTATTGGAAGATCTATAGTATAAAAATGTTACTCGACGTGATAGAGATATTGTATTGTAACCAATGTATGAATTAGCGAAATACTGTAGAGAGAATCTCACAATTATCAATTTTATGACTGATGAAATTAAAATTAGCATTTTCCATTTTTTTTCATATAAGATTTTTTTTCTGTTTCTGTTTTCATGAGTATATATATATATATATATATATATAAAAGTTGCTCGGGGTTTAGGAGAGTCGATATCTGATTTACGCAGCAATCTCTCTTTTATACATGTTTTGTTAAATACGACTGACAAGGTACTGGGATTCAGCTATTTATTTAATTATTCTTGTGTTCCTTTCTGGAAACAAAGTGTGTGAAGACTGTCCAAAATTTCTGCATTTCCAAGCGTTTTCGGCTATTCTTTTAGCCATTATCAATGATAAAATTTATTTTACACATAAGTGAATATATGAGTCTGCTGTCTATGTATCTAGAGTTATAGAGATATTTTATTTTCTAAAGGCGGTCAGCAGATTGTAGACGTGTTCATAGTTATATATATATATATATATATATATATATATATATATATATATATATATATTGGTATCAGTCGGAGATTTTACCCATAAGCCATTGGCGCAAAGCAAGGCTGGAGGTTAATTTATTTGTAGATAAACACGCCAGTGACCGGAGAACTCGATTCCTCATAACGAAGAGTCTTGCACCAGCAGCAGTATTGTGAGTGAAATTGAGTAGATGGGAGACTAGGATCCGTCGACGTCTGTGTTAGCATAAAGTCACAAGTCATCGTAGCCGATGTTTTCAGTGTGCTGTCGTTATTCAGACTGTTGATCGCATTAGATAACTTACTCTCTCCTGCAAACTGTAACTCAGGTCAGCTCAGCAAAGTTGCAGTATAAAAAACAAGTTGGCTCTGTGGGTGTTGAACAAACTGTGAATAAGTAGGCGTCTGAAGCTGGCCAGCCACCTTACTCGGCATGAATATCCCCATTCGAGTGGCCAGAACATGTACACACACACACACACACACACACATATATATATATATATATATATATATATATATATATATATATATATATATATATATATATATATTACTTATGTGATTGAAGTTACCTTCAGTATCTCTACAGAGTTTCGTAGACGGACTCGTCAGGATTTACTCCGTCCACTCTTCAGGGGCTATCAACAATTAATAGATCATACTTCCCGACTTGTTTTTTTATTTATGCTCTTTTCATTGGTGCGAACATTTTTTCCATAGTTTTTATGTGCGTGATTTTGATATATATATATATATATATATATATATATATATATATATATATATATATATATATCTTATTTTCTCTGTGTGCGTGTCTGCACGCGTATGTGCGTGCGTGTGTTTGTTTTGGTTTTCATCATATTTTCGTATTGTTTCTAGGTTTTATGTATTCCATTACCAAATAATTGTCCGTAGTTGAGAAATTTTATTTATTTTAAATTACTGCTTGTTAATTAAGCATCGTATTAAGAAACATGAGAATTTATTTAGGAACAAAGAATGCAGTACTCATCTGATATTTGATATCAGTCTTCCTATATATATGGCAATAGACTCTGGACTATCAGGAAATTGGAAAAAGAGATGGATGAATATAATGGTTATATTAGCGATTTTCTTTTTGTCACGTTCATTGACTGTATCGCTCGTGCTAATTTCATTTGGGGGTTTATAAAATATTTTTATCAAATCAGTATTTCACCTCCTTTCGAATTCAGTAACTCTTATCGTTATTGATGGGGACTTTTTTTTCTAATCTTTTGTTTGAATTATCCTTGAACGTCAATATGATTATTTTCTCTGTGTTACGTGTGCTATCGATTTTAAATGTTTCCGTTGTTAAAAATGAGTTATTTCTTTATTGTTCTTTGTAGATCCTTAACATCAATCTAAAAAGTTTCAAGGATCTTTATCGACATGTCATGCAATCTCCATTCTCTCGAAGGAATTTTTTAAATATTAATTTAAGAACCCGGTTGTATAAAGCTAAGAGTTTTGATATTTCTGAATGGATTTGGCATTATATATGTCATCCATATAAAAGTCTCAATTTGATGAGATATTTAAGTTTTTGTCCCTTTTTTTACCAGCTCGTGTTGTCTTTGGCGAAACAAAATATCCTGTGTTCAATTTCTTTCTTAATCTTTTGTTTGTCGTAGAGAACGTCAGTAACAGGGATTATAGCATTATTTTCTGGCCGTCATAAATTTGGTTATCAATTTTACTTGTTGTTGTAAGTCTTCACTTAATTACTATATTCCTCCGTGGTGGGAGTTGTAGAACGTCCAAACCTTCATCTTCAAGACTTTTCTTACTCCTTCTACAGCTGTTCACTTTTGCACTGTTGATAATTGTTGTGGCCTTGTTAGGGCCAGAAATAAAGACACAAAAAGAGGAAATAAGTTAAACAGATATATTAAAAGAAACAATAATACAAACGAGAGTGTTACAGCAAGATTGTTCGCTGCAACTGTCAGAGGTGACTGCTGGAAACTTCACCCTCCAAAAGGCAGTTCCTGCTCCTATTTATAGCTTGGAGACTCCATACGTGCGTGAGTAAATTATATAATGATGTAGCATCGACCCCTAATGTAGCAAACATGTCAGCTTGAATTTCCTTGGGGCCTAAAATTTTACCTCACATTTTCTTGATAGCAGTATTATTGCACATTTAGTCCATATGTCATTTTTCAAGAGAAATCACTACTAGTATCTGACTATATTTCTGAGATGAGGTATTATGTACACTATTTACATTGTTCGGACTATCGTCCTCATATCTGTTGCCATATTTATTACAACGTTTCGGCCTTTCAGTATTTGTCTATATTTCTGAGATGAGGTATTATGTACACTATTTACATTGTTTGGACTGTTGTCCTCATCTTTGTTGCCACATTTATTCCAACGTTTCGACCCTTCAGTATCTGTCTATATTTCTGAGATGAGGTATTATGTACACTATTTACATTGTTTGGACTGTCGTCTTCACCTTTGTTAGCGTATTTATTACAACGTTTCGACCTTTCAGTATCTGTCTATATTTCTGACATGAAGTATTATGTATACTATTTACATTGTTCGGACTATCGTCCTCATCTTGTTGCCATATTTATCACAAGTTTTGGCCGTTGTATGCTCCAGCAATCTTCATTTGGTTGCAATGTCGAAGAGAACCCTTTATATTGCTCGCTCGGATAGACTGTTCTAGTTCCACATGCCATGTCGAATAGATTTCAGTTGTCACTTATCTCTTGTTAATTCCTCTCTCCAAATTCTCACTATTGAACTCACCCTGTTTGGGTTCCTTCACTGGATCTAATAACGCTTTTATCCACCGTGACATGTGTCTTTGAGGACATCTGTGTATGAATGTCTGGGACTTACAAATCTAATGTCTTCAGCAAACATTTTTACCAGTGCTCATATTGCAATTTTTGCTGTTATCATTGCATGATTTCACGAGAGCTCATATTGCAATGTTCGCTGTTATTATTGTTTTTCTCTGGCACACCTTATTACTGATTCCCATATTGAATTAATTTCTATGCTTGGTCGGCTGAGGTGATTTTGTGGCCTAGCATATGTGCTGATTCTTTAAGTTTACTAATTTTCCAATGATGTTCTTTGTTTATTATTCAGCCTGATCTAACAGAGGCCGGTGAACTCCCTTTTCTCGCCATATATGGTCAGCCACGCCTGATTTTTCCACTTACCCTCGTGTTACAGCTTTTTGGTGTTCTTGAAGCTTTACCTTATGGGGATAACCTGTTTTCCTTTTATATTCCTTTCCGCGGCTGCACGGGATGGCGTCTTTAGTCATGTCCTCCTCTAAGGTGGGGGGCTTACTCGGGAGAAGTATCTGCGAAGTGACGTCTTTTGGTTAAGGCGGTGGAGAACTAGGAGAATGGGAATTAACAGGAGATAACTGATAACTGACATCCATTAGACATGGCACGTGAAATAGAGCAGTCTACCCCAGTGAGCGAAATAAAGGGTTCAGTTCGACATTCCAACCACCTGAAGAAGGCCGGAGTGTACAACGGTCGAAACGTTGAAATAAATATGGCGACAAAGATGAGGACAACAGTCCGAATAATGTAAATAAAGTTACTACTAGTAACATTTAAAGTCTTCTTTGGTCTCTATGATGCCAGTTTACCTGAAAAGAAAAAATGAGTTATTTCTGTTTATTACAACTAGCAACTGTCGAGGAAGGGTGGTCCTTGTTAATATCACTAGTTTTCAGTCATTCACTTGAACCCATTTTAAACCCTTTATCTGAGTAAGCGATTGAATGACGCTGGCAGTTTAGATATTTCTAAACGACTTTAGAACCAAGCATACAATCCATATGAACGTCTCCATCTGACGATGCTATTTAAATGTATAGAAAAATGAGATGCCACATCTAATTACATTAAAAAAGAAGAAATAAAAAGACAATTGTTTGAGTAACATATTGAATAATTAATTCATATCAAGAAGTGGAAAAACCAAATATATACACAATAATCAGAAATGGCAGGAACAAAAACACTTTGTCTAATAACTTTTCCAAACTATTTCTTTGTGTTAATTCAATTTTGATAAGAGTTCAAATATGATTTTCCTGTTTTTGCTATTCATTTATCAAAAGTTCTATAAAAAAAGGTTCTTGCATCTCTGACGTGTCGGTTTTCGTTAATTCTACAATGCTCGACATTAATCAACATCCATCTGTTAATTGCAGCGCGCTGACATGTCGCTTATCAACGTCCCGTTTAAATTGATAATATATTTTTTGGTCAAATCAATCGCTCTTTCTTGTTCTCTTATTGATTATTTCTTGAATGTTTGAAATCCAACTTTAATCTGGTTTCTAATGGAATAAAATTTACATTTCCTTTCAAAACGCTTCAAGCCGATAGCAACTTTATTGTGTGTTGCTTTAAGAAGTTTGTCCTGGGTAAGACGTTAAACTACATCCGCGTCCTGGGTAAGACGATAAACTACATCAGGCAGCAAAGTCTATGATCAGGAGGTTTTGAGGAGCGTGGAAACACCTCTTAATTGCTGGTGTTCCCAAATCCACCCTGCCCCGGGGTGGTAGCACCTATTAAGGTCCAGAGCTATGGGGAAATAGTTAACTATTACCAGCAATATTTTTTTTAAACAAATTCTTACCAAGAATAAAATATTTAAGGAAAATATTACCAGAAACAGATTTTTGACAAAACAAAATATTACCAGCAATAAAAAATGTAGTCGGCATTAAATAACCTATTGAGGTAGATAAGCCGTAAAACAAAATAGACCAAACAAATCTAAACAAAAGACTACATGTTCTATTCATGCGAATCTATCATAAAAATGTTGTCGGCATGAAATAACTCATTGAGGTTGATAAGCCGTAAAACAAAACAAACCAAACTAAACCAAAACATTAAGAAGTATTGCTAGATTTTGGATAAGACAATTTGGACAAAATAGTTTATTTTCACGTGTCATGGACAATATTATCCCAAAGAAAAAAATACCAACAGAAACGAAATATCCAGCTTTTTCTTTCGCGCCAGACTATGATACAGCCATACTCCACCGTTAGAATTACTACCATCTCTACCACAGATAACGGTGTGGTGGGAAACTGACGACATTCAAATTTCAAAAGCGATCAAAATTACAAGAGAGTTCTAGAAAAATGTTAAGAACAGCTATGTACAATGAATTCAAGCCAAAGCTGAAAATAATAGAATTGGTTCCTTTGAGGTCTGGAAAATATCGAATAAAAGGCTCAATAGAAGAAAATCGTCTGAACCAGCTATCATAAATGTTCCTGAAAATATTAAAACACTATATGAAAAGGCAAAGGTATTTAAAATGATACCTTAAACAATAAAGACCACACCTTATCTAACATCATAACTGCTCTTGTTCCCAGGGTTAGGGTCCGAGTTATGGACAAATAGTGAACCCCTAAACAAAAATCAACAGTAGATTTTTATAAGAATGTAAGCACTTACATTTAATAGCAAAATAAGTATCAATTGAGCATCAAAAAGATATTAAAAAATATGTTTATTGTAAAATTGCCAACAATAAATTTATGACGAACAAACTATATATCTAAAAAACATATCTTTAACTGAAAGTATCAAATTACGTACAGCATATTTAGATTTCAGCATTAAATAACTCATAGATGTGTTGATATGCCGGTAAACAAAATCAACGAAATAACAATTAATCTAACTTTTCTTTGTTCACAGATCACACACTCCGTAATATATCGATCACAGCAAGGGAGTTTTCCAGACTTATAATCTTTGACATTACGAATCTGACTGGACTTTTTGGGCGTTTCATTAAAACAGAGCAGGCTCACGTTCACATCAAGTTGAAACCAAAGTTAAGCAAGGTTTATGGATGACGACTTGGTAATGCCAGGTAATGTAAGCTTGTATGTATGGGTACTGTTATGAATAATGACTCTGAATAGTTAATCGGACAGCCGAGTTCTAATTCCCATTGGTTTCGTTACAACCACTTACTAGTGAATCCACCGTTTCTATCACCAGCTATGGATTAATTAGTAAGACTTGTATCGCTGAACTATTATTATCTCAAAAATATTTTTACAATCTAAATAAATATTTTCTGTCTTCAATGGATTGGAAAACCGTAGAAAATGAATGAATCAATCTATATAGTTCCACGTGTTTCACCGTTTAACTGGTGTCATCAGAAATTTGTTTTATTTTAAGAAAATCTACATTGGGGATTCAAAACATGATGGAGGCTAAGCATCTGAACACTTAAGTATTAATTTCTTTGTATGTCTTATATAAAGTAATGTTTTGACGAACTCCAGCACAATGTTTCATGATGTCTCTCACCCACATTCTTCCCGTAATTAGAATGAAAGGTAAATATATTGAAATAGCCTTGATGTATATTAACCACAGGGGATTTATGGCAGTTTTGTGACATAGTCACTAACTATTCTGTGATTCTCGAAAGTCTTTGAGTGGACCACGCTTGTCAGTTTGCAGTGGGCTGCATCAGTTGAACTTATGCCAAACCCAAAGACTCGCTCTACAGCATTGAAAATTCATAACGTCCATTGAAATACTTAAGACGACTACAACAACGAACTACAGGAAGTACAAAGCGAAACTAAAATGAGTCGATCCAGTAGAACAAGAGACTTTTAAAATGGGCCTCTAATTTTGAGCTGTAGTATAAAAATTCATCGAACATTTATGCTATTAATATTATTTGGACTATTGTCCTCATCATTGTCGTCATTTCCTCAAAGTATTCTATGTATATATTCGCCATTGCTGGTGATAATGACGAGCCCATTGCTAAGGCCTCGTCCTGAGGATATATGTGTGATCCCTTTCCGAAGTGTGTTGTTTGTGCACAAAAAGTCAACATCTCCATCAGATTATCTATTGGAATACTGGCCCATTCTTCTAGGAAAGAGTCAGAGGCCAATCTCTCGCTGACTACTGAGAGTGCCTTCTCCGTGGGTACCGTGGTGACCATACTCACCACGTCCAAGCTCACCATCTGGTTGGATAGGATGGGAGCATCTTTGATTATTTCTACGAAGTGGGCGGAGTTCTGAAGGAGACTTTGCGATCAATA
Organism: Acanthosepion lycidas; assembly: GCA_963932145.1. NCBI lineage: Eukaryota > Metazoa > Mollusca > Cephalopoda > Sepiida > Sepiidae > Acanthosepion > Acanthosepion lycidas. Next base: position 96,777,433 of record OZ010588.1, read on the forward strand.
GGTCAATTATATCTACAAGGAAGCACAACTAACAGTCGCCGTGAGCGGAATACCATCTTTGTGAATGTTAGGGGGACAGTATATGTGAGGTAGCTTGATGTAATGCTGCAATAACTGCCGATACGTCTTAGGTGGGAAGGGATCCTTGTTCCTGATTAGTATTTGTGAGAGTTTGCGTTCCGTGTTTATTGTAGGATCATTTTTTACTTTGCTGTAGCTACCATTGCTAATGAGGTCTTCCAGGTTTCTTTTATAATCTGATCTGTCTATCACTACAGTCGCATTGCCTTTGTCCGCCGGTACTATGATGATAACAATAGTCGGAATAATGTAAATAGTGTACATAATACCTAATCTCAAAAATATAGATAGATACTCATCGAAAATTTGTTTCCTTGTTAATTGTTCTCCTTTGTGTGCCCATTTCGAGAATTAATTTGTCTTACGAAGTACACGCATTTTTATGGGTAATATATCATCCGGGTGCCTGTTTAAAATATTTCACATTATTAAAATTATTGCCAAGGTCGCTTTATTTATGGAAAAAAACAACTAATAAGTATAAAATTATTTATTCGTAAATAACTTAAAGATATAGCTCTAGAAACATATATTTTTATAAAACAACATCCCATATTTGAATGTCTTTATTTTTATTATTAAAAATTGAATCATTCTTTCGCAAGGTGGACAATTTTCAGCATAAGCAGAATGTGAAGAAGCATTGACTTAATCTTCAAATATGAGTTGTCGCAAAATGACAATAATGTTTTCATATGGACAGCATAATCTAGCAGAAACGAGCATCTTTACTTACAATACGAGCCCAACGATTTACAACACCTCCCCACTCTTATGTAAGTCGTCTTTATTGAATAATTTCATGAACGAACCAACGTCAAGCTGTGAAAGTGAGCCAATCTGTTTACATGCAAGCAAATTAATACCGAGAGAGGATCATGAGAAAAGAAGTTGAATTCTAGTCGTTGTATCAAATAAAGAATTTGATCACAAAATACAATTACAAATTACCTCTACGTTGTATTTTTGTTTTTGTTTTTTTATGACTGGTTACATAAGAAAAATATTCGTTTTATTTATTTATTTTTCTTTTTGATAAGTTTTTTTTTTTTCGCGGGATTTTATATTCGAAACCAAATTAGCAGACAATACTCAACGACACAATCCCTAATATATTTCCCACTCGAATTTCATGCTCGGAATTCGTTCCCGCTTTTCTGGCAATTGGAATCCATAGATATAAACTGTGATCCAGTAGAAAATGTAAATTTATTCATAATTATTAGTTATAGCGTATATTCTAGTAATTATTTTATTACGTTTCTTTCTTGTTTTCCAATTAATTAACTTATACCGCATTTCCAATGAATTAACTTATACCGCATTTCCAATGACTTATTTTTTTGGATTATGACTTTCATTATTTGTATTGGTCATTTACTTTACGTTTTCCATTCTTTGCATATTTCATTCATTTTTATTTCAATCTTTCGGGCCTTAGTTCCTTCTTCCATACGACCCTTATTTATTTCATGTTTTATTTCTGCCTTTCATTCTTTTTTCTTTCTTTCATTCTTTTTTATTTCTTTCATTCTTTTCTATGTCTTTCATTTTTTTTACTTCTTTCATTCTTTATTTCTTTCTTTCTTTCATTCTTTATTTATTTCTTTGATTCTTTTTTCTTTCTTTCATTCTTTTTTATTTCTTTCATTCTTTTTCTTTCTTTCATTCCTTTTTTTCTTTGATTCTTTTTTATTTCTTTCATTCTTTATTTATTTCTTTCATTCTTATTTTATTTTTTCATTCTTTTTTATTTCTTTCATTCTTTATTTATTTTTTTAATTCTTTTTTCTTTCTTTCTTTCATTATTTATTTCTTTCTTTCGTTCTTTATTTATTTCTTTCATTCTTTTTTATTTCTTTCATTTTTTCTTTATTTTTTTCATTCTTTTTTCTTTCTTTCATTCTATATTTCTTTCTTTCATTCTTTTTTTTCTTTCATTCTTTTTTATTTCTTTCATTCTTTTTTATTTCTTTCATTCTTTATTTATTTCCTTCATTCTTTTTTCTTTCTTTCATTCTTTTTTCTTTCTTTCATTCTTTTTTCTTTCTGTCATTTCTAGATTTCTTTCTTTTCTTCATTTTAAATTTCATTTTTAATCATTTTAAATTTCTTTCATTAATTTTGCACCATTTCAAATTTCTATCGTTACTCTATCATTTCATTCTTATTTCCTTTCATCATTTTAAATTTCATTAATTTTATTTCATCCTTTCTTATTTTTCATCATTGTAAATTACTTCCATTATTTTCATTTCATTTTTCCTTGATTTTCAACTTTTCAAATTTTTTTCATTACTTTTTCATTTCATTCTTTCTGTCTTTTCAACATTGTAAATTTCTTTCATTAATTTTTCATTTCATTTTTTCTTTCCACCATTTTAAATTTGTTTCATTATTTTTTCATATCTTTCATTTTTTCTTTCTTTCTTTATTTACATTCTTCATTTTTTTTATATGCCCTCATTTAACACTTTCTTTTTCCTGCCCATCTCTTCTTCCTTTCCGTCTTTTTTCTTTCCTTCTTTCTTTCTTTCTTTCATTCTTTCCTTCTTTCCTTCTTTCTTTATTCATAGTGCGAATATTCTAGTAATTATTTTACTACATTTCATTCTTGTTTTAATTAATTAATTCATTCATCATTTCTCATTAGTCACTTATTTTTATTCCTTTTTTAATCTATTACACATGGTTGAGGGTAAACATTTTTCTCTGAAGGGAGCATCGGAATAGCTGTGTTTTACTAATTTGTTCAATTGAAAACAGTTTTGCTCTATTCCGTCGAGTTTTCTTGCTTTCACGTATCCAGCTTTTAGTATATTTCATATATACATAAAATAATATGAAAGGGACAGAATCCGACAATTATTTTAATATATTTTTATACGTTATTTATATAGACACAAATATTTAAGTAAATGCTCTGTTCATAATAAACATTTACCGGCCTGAATGTCCGAGAAATTTCTTAGAAAATATACGTACTCCGACAGGAATCGAACCTGTATCCTACACGGAAACGTCATATAGCCTGACGTGCTATACCAGTTTAGCTACAGAGGAGGATCTGGTTAACGGAATCAATTTTACTGCTCCTGTAGCTAAACTGATATAACACATCAGGCGATAGGACGTTTCCGTGTAGGATACAGGTTCGATTCCTGTCGGAGGACGCATATTTTCTAAGAAATTTCTCGGATATTCCGGCCGGTAAATGTTGTTAATACTGTTTATTATAAGCAGAGCATTTACTTAAATATTTGTTTTATATGAATAACGTGTAACAATAAAATATATTAACATACAATTATTTTATTTCATATATTACAAAAGATATATTAAAGAAAAAAAAACATATCAGACCACTGACAGAGTTAAATACGGATATTACAGGGTGTTTCATAAGAGAATACGCCAAAATCATTGCGCTGTTTTTTCAAGTCTATAGCATTGTAGTGGACTCAATCAGTGGTTATTTGATAGAGTAGTTATCAAAGTTTGATTGGGTGTCATTTTCACCGTATAACTTCCGGTGCAGCTGAATTGTGGGAAGATCAATCAAAATCGCGACTCCTCAGCAGAAGGCGTTTTGGGTGCTTGAGTTCGCGAAAACAAACGCCATTGTCACGGTGCAGGCAGATTCGAATGACTTCATTTTTCAGCAAGATGGAGCACCACCCCATTGGCATCTCGGGGTTAGAGCTTATCTGAATGAAATCGTGCCTCAGCGATTGATTGAGAGGAGAGGTGCTAAAGACCTTGCTCTCTGTGCTTGGCCTGTCAGATCCCTGGACCTCACTGTGTGTGACTTTTTCTTGTGGGGGTATGTTAAAGACCAAGTTTATGTTCCAGCACTTCCAGCAAGTATTGATGACTTGAAAGATTGAATAACAGCTGCAATCAACACGGTGGACCGTGACATGCTGAGGCGCGTTTGGGAGGAATTCTCATATCGGCTTGATGTTGTACACGCTGCCAGTGGTGGCCACATTGAGCACTTATAAAACATGAAATGAAACTTGAATGTATATACAACACATGTGTTCATGCTAGAGGTTTGTAAATTTTTTTATTGACACAGCACGTGATGATTTTGGCGTATTCTTTTTGAAACACCCTGTATTTTTATAATACAATATACGAATATCATAGTATAGCAGATGGTGAGACGTGAGCTTTGGGGATGTCGCGCAACCAACAACTGCCAGACGTCCTCCCATCATGCTTAGGGGTTCACCTTCCCATTATATTGTTCTATATTTTCGTAACTACTTAGTGGAAATTTTCTCCATCGACATCACTGACTGGGGTGTGCAAAAAAGAAATTGAGGTATGAGTGGATATAGTAAATTTAGAGAGGCATACGGAAAAAAAAAAACAAACTATCAGCACCTTTCGGAACTGAAGTCCGATAAAAAATCACCCTACTTGAGGTTAGTAGAACAGGCAACAGAGTGCGCCTGTGTTGTGAAGCTTCTGTCATTCTTGTCCATGACATTCACGGTAATCTTTATTAGACCAAGCATTATATTAAGCTGAGAGAGAAGCATTTTTCACATGTACACCAGAAGAATTTCCTGAATACACCGTTTCCCAGGTATCAAAATGCATCTAGACACACATCCATAACTATCCCATGAACAAAGAAACAATATATCAAGCCTGCTTTCTTACCCATAAAATCTTAGTTAACATGAGAAACTGTGAATAAGGGGAATGCTAGGGTATTTATTCCTATTATGTCAGAGGACAGGATACAGAGCCTCTGAAATTCACTAAATTGAGAGATTGCGCAAACAAGCAAAGCATGTCCTAAATAATTTTGCATTTGCTCAACCAACATTCTATTATGAAGAATGAAGCAAACTCATTGGCCGAAAACTGCTGATCCTTACATCTGCCTTGACAAGTTTCCATCGCTTCATCCCTGATAACAGTATGCCAGGCAAACACGTTGTTCCATGTCCGGAAAATACTGATCCTTAGAACAGCGTTAACCTGATTCCACTGATTCATCCGTGATAGCAAGATGCTAGGAAAACACGTTGATCCGTGTAGTGAATCCGCTGATCAGGACATCAGCCTTGACCAGTTTCCACCGCTTGATCCCTGATAGCAGTATGTTACATAAACTCGTTGTTCCATGTTCGAAAACTGCTGATACTTAGAACTGCGTTAACCTGATTCCACTGCTTCATCAGTGATACAAGGATGCCAGGAAAACGCATTGTTCCGTGTAATAACACTAATGATCAGGGCATCTGCCTTGACCAGATTCCACTGCTTCATAGGTGATAAAGGATGCCAGACAAACACGTTGTTCCGTATAGTGAATCTGCTGATCAGTACATCTACCTTGACCAGGTACCACTGCTTCATCCCTGATAACACTATGTAAGGCAAACTCATTGTTCCATGTAGGTAAACTGCAGATACTTAGAACTGCCTTGATAAGGTTTCACTGCTTCACTGGTGATACCAAGATGCCAGGCAAACACGTTGTTCCGTTTCGTAAACTGCTGAACTGTAGATCTATCTTGAGCAGGTTCCACTTATTCAACCGTGATATCGGGATCGCAGATTGCTGCTTTGATAGGTGGGAATAATAGAGTCATTCAGGATTTTCTGTAGGACTCAACCCCATTTATTACTGAATATAGAGAACTTGTCAGCAGAAGAGACCTACATGGAAGGATTTTCCGCTGACCTCTTTTCCACATCATTACTTTTTTTCTTAGGGCAGGGAATGTAGATAAGGGTGGTATATTTTAGGGTTTTTTTTGTTTGTTTTTTTCTGAAAGAAACATTGTAACCAGTTATTTCTTCGACAAAACATAACAATCATCTTCATGGCTTCGTAGTTCCCTTGAAATCGCTCAGACAGAATAGTTGAAGGACACTATCTTGTCATTAAACCATGCAATTAGTCTATTGTAACAATGAGTTTACAACAGATATCTAAGGCGGGCGTTTTTTCCCCTTTTCTGCAATTTTACAATAAAAATAGGTATATTAAGCTGTTCTCAGGGGGATGAGTAATTGCTTGTCGCTTTGCAACTGTCGCAAAATCCACACATATCTAACAGAAGGAACAACGATTGTTGGTGCAACCTCGGTGTACTGAAGTGCGTGACGCCCTTGTAGATATATGTAACAGCTTACAAAAATCATTAAAATCAACACTGATCGTACACACACGCGCATATATATATATATATATATATATATATATATATATATATATATATATATATGTGTGTGTGTGTGTGTGTGTGTGTACGATGTAATGACACCATAATTGCCCATCTCATGAGACGTCAGAAAAAGGTTTTGCATTTTGTTGACGTTGAAACAAAAATGTATTAGGTTGGTGCAAAAATAATGACGTAATAATGTCGTTTTTTGACGTATTTTTAACGTCAAAAAAACGACATTATTTTGACACCAACCTAATTTCAATTTTGTCGTGGATACATGCATGTTCTAATGTAACAACGCATAATTATATATATATATATATATATATATATATATATATATATATATATATATAGATAGATAGATAGATAGAGAGAGAGAGTGAATTGTGAAAAATCATTATATAATCATGTATGCAACATATAAAACAGTTTAGTTGTATTTGCATATATGTTCGTAGATATTTACATATATATATATTTATATATGTATATATGTGTGTGTGTGTGTGTACGATGTAATGACACCATAATTGCCCATCTCATGAGACGTCAGAAAAAGGTTTTGCATTTTGTTGACGTTGAAACAAAAATGTATTAGGTTGGTGCAAAAATAATGACGTAATAATGTCGTTTTTTGACGTATTTTTAACGTAAAAAAACGACATTATTTTGACACCAACCTAATTTCAATTTTGTCGTGGATACATGCATGTTCTAATGTAACAACGCATAATTATATATATATATATATATATATATATATATATATATATATATATATATATATATATATATATATATATATATATATATATAGATAGATAGATAGATAGATAGAGAGAGAGAGTGAATTGTGAAAAATCATTATATAATCATGTATGCAACATATAAAACAGTTTAGTTGTATTTGCATATATGTTCCTAGATATTTACATATATATATATATATATATATATATATATATATATATATATATATATATATATATATATATATGTATGTATATATGTGTGTGTGTGTGTATGTGTGTGTAAAATAAAGGTGATGAGGGAAAATTGATATCTTCTCTGAAATCAACACCCCCAAATAAGGTTAGATCAGCTATTTTATGCTTCTTTTTTTTAAAATCATTTTGTAAGCCTAAGCTAACCTTTTTGTTTCTGCTGTTCTGATTTCTTTCCTGATTTGTTTATTTCTACACTTATTTCTTTCCTTCTAAGCTTCCATCATTTTTTATTCCTTTAAATTCTTTCTCGTGCTTTTTCTTCTATTGTCCTTACTTTTTATTCTTTATTTACATTCTATATTTAGATATTTTTCTCTTCATCTTTCATGTCTTTCTTTTTCTGTCACCCCTTACTCCTTTCTTTCTTTACGTTCTTTTTCTTTCTTTCTTTCTTTCTTTTTTCTTTCTTTCATTTTCTTTTCTTTAATTTTTCTTCCTTTTTTCTTATTTGTTGTTCTTTCGATTATTGACGTCTTTTTTCCATCTATCCCTTCTTTCTTTCTTTCTTTCTTTCTATGTGTCCATCATTTTTTCATTTCTTTCTTTCTTTTTTTTTCTTCTTTTGTTCCGTTTTTCTTTTTTAATTATTTTTTCTTTATAAGCTTTCTTTTTTCTTTTCATAACATCCTTTTTTCTCCCCATCTCTTTTTTCTTTACCTTCTTCGTTTTTCTTTCTTTCTTTCTTTCCTAACTTTTCTTTTCTATTTTCTCCATTTGTTTTCTGTTTTTTCTTCATCTTTTTCTTTTTCCATCTATCCTTTTTATCTTTCCTTCTTTACATGATTTAAGAATTTATTTCGTTTCCTATATTTGTATTTCCTTCCACCATTTCTTTCTTTCTCCTCTTACTTTCTCTTCTTACTTTCTTTCCTTCTTTATTTCTTTCTTTTCTTCTTTGTCCTCTTTCTTTCTTTCTTTTCTTTTCTCCTCTTTCTTTCTTTCTTTCTTTCTTTTCTTCTCTCCTCTTTCTTTCTTTCTTTCTTTCTTTTCTTCTCTCCTCTTTCTTTCTTTTCTTCTCTCCTCTTTTTTCTTTCTTTCTTTCTTTCTCTCCTCTTTCTTTCTTTCTTTCCTTTTTTCTTTCTTTCTTTTCTTCTTTACATTCGACAATTGTTTTTCTTTCCAACCTTCTTTCTCCATTCTTTCTCCTCTTTCTTTCTTTCTTTCTTTCTTTCTTTCTTCCTTTCTTTCTTTCTTTCTTTCTTTCTTTCTTTTCTTCTCTCCTCTTTCTTTCTTTCTTTCTTTCTTTCTTTCTTTCTTTACATTCGACATTTGTTTTTCTTTCCAACCTTCTTTCTCCATTCTTTCTCCTCTTTCTTTCTTTCTTTCTTTCCTTCTTTCTTTCTTTTCTTCTCTCCTCTTTTTTCTTTCTTTCTTTTCTTCTCTCCTCTTTCTTTCTTTCTTTCTTTCTTTTTTTCTTTCTTTCTTTACATTCGACATTTGTTTTTCTTTCCAACCATCTTTCACCATTCCTTCATTTTTCGTTACGCTTTTCATTATTTTCTATATTTCTTTCGACTTCATTTTATTTTTTTCCTTCGCCTTCACATTCCTCCCTTCGCCTTCACATTCCTCCCTTCGCCTTCACATTCCTCCCTTCGCCTTCACATTCCTCCCTTCGCCTTCACATTCAATTTCATACTTTTTCATCTAAATATTCACCTGCCTCAGATTTATTGTCTTTCTTCTCGTCTTATTTTTTGCGTTCCTGCTTTTTTTTTCCCGACACCTCATTTGTTTTTCTTTTTGTTTTTCTCTCAGTTTTTTTTTGTTTTTTGTTTTTTTTACCTCGTTTACTTCTTTCCAATTCCGCACTATCTATGTTCATTCTCGCCATCTTTTTTCGCAAAATTAAACACGGCAACACACTGGACGGACATAAACTCGTCTCTATCAACACGTTTTCTCCATTAGATTAAGAGGATAAGTGATAAATATGACGTCGTCCGACACCGAAAGCGTGAATGAAATTAGATTTAAATGTCTGCACAGAAAATGGCGGGATATTATGACGGAATGGGGTTGCTTGATATTAGTGTCTATTCCTGGACACTCAGCCCATTCCTTCGTTTCCCCACGGAGGAATACTTGACGAATTTCTTGCACTCTTGAATTAATTCAATTAGACGAAGCAATAGCTTTTTTTTTTCTGGGGGAGAAAATAGGTTGTGGATAGTAAAACATAAGTAATAATAATAATAATAATAATAATAATAATAATAATAATAATAATAATAATAATAATAATACCGTCTAGAAAACAGCAGCATCAAAAATATGGATATTTATAATAATATGAAACCCACACATACAAGCAAAAGCACATACTGACACACACACACGCACCCGCACCCGCACAGATACTGATACGTAAAAAAAACAAATACACTCACACAGAGACAAAAAATGAAAAAAAAAAAAAAAAGAAAGGAAAAGGAAAACTTATATTAGGCGTCCCGATTCGCCCTCTGAAGGACATTATCAAGGTAAATTAAAAAAAAATTATTTTGTGACAAGTATTTATATACATGAGCAAAACTATTATTTGGTTTTTGGTATAGGAGTCCTCATGAATGCCCATTACGTTTACGGATATTTTGATGTATGTATATATGTAAATTAGCATTTAAATTATTTTGGATTGATATTGAGTTTTATATGTTCTGAATAAAGTTCCTCGGAGAACGAAACGCGTCGTCATAGATAAGTTTTTGTCGATGAGACCGAATAGAGTGCAAATCCAATGGTTGTAACATTTAATTTATAAGAGGGCACAATACAAATTAGATCAATATTATATATTTTAGGATATTACACAGAAAACATGTAAAAATCGCTACACAATTGCAATCGTGTTTCAATGCGTATCAATGCATCTCATCAGGGGATTGTAAATTACTGGCGAGAGAACGATTTATTTAGATGTAGAGGTTGTATTTTACTTTTAAATCAATATGAATCATTCTCTCACCAGTAAATGAATTGTAAGGCATCGTAAATCGACTGCAATTTGCGTAACGATGTTTTCGGTGTAATTTTCCTCATATATATATATATATATATATATATATATATATATATATATATATATATGTGTGTGTGTGTGTGTGTGTGTGTGTGTGTGTGTGAATATGTATTATACAGGATTAATGTATTTGTTTTCAATCCGAATACTTTATTACTCCAAAAATTCAGAGGATAGCCGAGTTTGAAATAGACGGGTTGATTTTTCTGTATTTTTTGTTTTGTTGCAAGAGTATCACATTTACCTCTCTGGGCACTCGATAAAAAATAAAATGAATTTACTCCTCAGCAGGGTTCGAACCTGTGCTCCTTTTGCATAGGAAAGCCCTTTAATTCCGCTTCCTTTATATGCTCGAGGTTGCCACAAGGATGAGATGGGTAAATTGTCACAATTTCATATTTTTAATTTCGTGCACCCACTTTGCTTGATTTTGTCGACTATACAGTAGGGTCAATTGGGCACTATCTGCGAGAAAAAGAGTACCATGATGCAAAACACTCTGCCAGATATTTGGAAACGGCCTGCTATAGTACTTGCCATTCGCACGGGAACCGAACCTTTCAGATTGTTTGGATTTTAATCTGATAAGAGCGCACTGGATTCGAAAAAGAGTTAGATGAGTCTAATGGTGATTATGAAGGTGTTTGCAGTGATCTCTAGTGATGGCAATGTTATGCCTCCATTCATCTACCCACAGGGCCCCACACTCAACACAGAGGACTATATAAAGTGTCTTGAGGCGTTAGTGCTGCCCTGTGTCAAGAGAGTAGCTGTTGGATGACGCTATGTCTGGCAACAGGACTCAGCACCATACAACACAGGCAGGAGAACCCATTTCTGCGAGGATATGACACTTTACATCAGGCCAACCAACACCCCAGACTTCAATACCCTGATTATTATGTGTGGTGCGAGAGACCAAAACAAATCCTTGTAACTCCAAAGATGAACCGAAGTAAAGATTATGGCAGCATTCAACAACCTAAACACGAAGAACATCCAGAAGAGGAGGAAGTAGATCCTGAACTCTTCTGGAGAACGTGGTTGGAGCCAACAGTGATTTTATTTAATGCATTTACTCTTATACCACATACGTAAACCTATTCATCCGCTGGTTCAACTGTTAAAAATTGTTGTAATCGTCATGCACTTCTTCCGCCGTTTTGATCGTATTTAGTCTAGGCCCTAGATTTCGACCTGAAATTTGAATTAAATTGAATTAAAGTACTAAGCTCTGTTCCATCTTCAAGCGAAATTTTTTTTTTTAATAACTTATTTCTGAAATTTTCGTGTTTTATAAGCATATTCATTATTGAAATAAAAATGTGTATGGTAACGGCTAGAGCAATTGTTTAAAGAAAAAGGGGCGTAAGGTGTTAATAATTTTTATCAATATCTCAGTTACATTCGCAGATGTCAAGTCAGGGTAAAATTGGGGTGTCGAAATTTAAAGAGGAAGATAACAATGCTAGTCTGGTTAAATGTCATGGAGATTTTTTATTTTTTTCTGAAAGGGTTTTGTGTATATAAGAACTGTCGTAAATCGCTAACATGTGTTTATTGACGACTTCATAAAGGGTTATCTTTTTTGTAGGGCATTTAAAATATTTATTCGGACTATGGATTTTAAAAATTATTTTATTGTTTGTTAGTTTTTTATGCTAATTATTCATTGCAAAAAATTGATGATGTCGGCAAAAAACCGCTAACTCACGTCTATTGTTTAATAGTTTTTATTATTTAGAAACTTAATAATCTGTAGTTTTTCATGTAGGCATGAAGGGCATGGGTCATCCCAAGTTTTACAAGTTCTAGTTTTGTTTATAATTTTCCATTTAACTTTTGGTGTTTTATAAATTTCCTTCAAATGCCAAAAATATTTAGATAGAGATGCCTGATTTCTTTTATTTATATTGTTGAAAGAGCACTTATGCTGCCTCCATCTGGCTTTAAATTCATTCTTCGTAGACCCAATCAACTTTATAATAAATAAGCTTCATTTGCTTGAATATATGCCTTATGCTGCATTAATTACTTACATCTTTTTGCGTAATTTTCTGACTTTTTAACTTCATTTCTTTTATTTTTTATTTTTATCTTGTGCGGTTTTATTTGAAGACAGCATAAGATCACAAATTTTAACCTCCTCATCGATATATATACATATATATATATATATATATATATATATATATATATATATATATATATATATATAGAGAGAGAGAGAGAGAGAGAGAGAGAGAGAGAGAGAGATAGAGAGAGAGCTTCTCATCCTAATATAAAACTACATATTTCGTTAAACCAAAACTTAGTGATAATTGTTAATGGGTTAGGAGAAAGCTCTCCGATATATATATATATATATATATATATATATATATATATATATATAAGAGAGAGAGAGAGAGAGAGAGAGAGAGAGAAAGAGAGAGAGAGAGTTTAAAACTGTTTAAATGTGAGTCGAAGAGCTTTCTCCTAACCCATTAACAATTATCACGTAAATTTTGGTTTAACGGAATATGTAGCTTTATATAAGTATGAAAATCTCTCTATCTACTTACCTATATATATATATATATATATATATATAGTGATGAGGAGGTTATAATTTGTGATTTTAATGAACTATCTGTTAATTAAAAATCTTAATCCTTCCATGTTACCGCTCAATCACCATTGTTCCTGTTACCGCTTCTCCCTCGACTAAACGCAGTTGCAACCCAAATATGCAAATGACGAGCAAATATTTTTTTTTTTTTTTTAAATAACAATGTGTTGCATGTTTTGACGGTAGTAACTGAGCAAGTGGGCCTGTGTGTTTCTAAGTATTTAAAACTAGTTTTTAAATTAGTTGCAATCTGGGAATTGAAAAGAATAGGGAAAAAAAGAAGACATGTTTAAGGGAGGTAACCTACGTCCGATTCATACGTTCCTGTTTTTTTTTTTGTTTTTTTTTGTTTTGTTTTGTTTTTTTTCATTGTGGTTTTGGTCCCTCTCTCTTCAGTACTAATTGGCCACATAATCTCTCAAAGACTTTTACTGCCAATTACGTCCATATCATATACCTCATTCAGCAACTCTCTACATTGATGAGATCTTGAGACTTGCATCGGGTGAACTTAAAATCGCCTTCATCAATCATTATGTCGAAAATTATTTTTTTTTATTGACATGCAATAAATCAACGATAAAATTCAGGGAGGAAATAGATAAAAAATTATATTTAATTATACTTACCTCTCACTATTTATATAACTCTCCCTGTCTTTGTCTCTCTCCCTGACTCTTTCTCTTAATTAGACTATATTAAGGTCGTTAATGGAAAATAAATATAGCTTTTGATGAATAAAGGGCGCGTCTACTCAATTATGGGTATCCACTAAAAATAGCGTAAAAGTGATGAATATCTGTCGTATTACTAAAAAATGTAATCTTTCTTTAAGAGTAGCTTTGTTTACGTCAGCATACGAAACTGAGCAGATATGGACGTTTCGAGAATCTTTGAAGAAATTTGCGTTTAAAGGCACTTTTTGGTTTTGCCCGATAAGAGAGACACTTTCTAGCTGTGTAGGTCTAAAGAAATTCAGATCGAACGAGGGCTTCTCCGCTTAGATTACTATAGATTATATATCTCTTCCATTTAACATATGCAAATAGGTAAAATCCTATTTATCAGTCCACTACAGTCCTGATGGGAGATGAAATACCCGCAAATCATATTTGCTGTGTCTGTTGAATAAGGGGTAGTGCCCATACGTGATACCAATTTCATAATACGGAACACGTAAACTGCTAGACCGGATTAATATTTTTATTCACTTTTTCTACTATCAGTGAGGTAAGCAATCTTCAGTTTCAGAGAATCCAGGTTCATAGTCTGTCTACATATGACATTCAGTGTTTTGGACTCTCTCCCTTGTTGTAACATTGATTTCATGTTCTCCTTCTTGAAACGTAGTCCTGGATATGACGACAAACTCCATTAGGCAGAACGATCTACGATCGGGTGATTGGATGTTTTGAAGAGCGTAGAACCACCACTTAATTGCTGTTCTTCCCAGGTTCACTTTAACTCAGGGTGGTAGCACCTGCTGGGGTCCAAACTATGGGCAAATAGTAAGTTACTAAAACAAACAGGAAATGCCATAAAAGTATAAATCAATACAATTTATAGTAAGTATACCAGCAATACATATTTATTTATACTATTTACATTGTTTGGACTGTTATCCTCATCTTTATAGTCATATTCACGTCGTTTCGACGGTTTGAAGCTCCTTTTTAGAAATACGAAATGAACTCTTTATTTCATTCATTGGGGTAGATTGTTCTAGTTCCACGTACCATGGCAACTCCTGAATTCTGAGTTATCTCCCTTTCACTCCTCTCAAATTTCGTTCACTGCAGTAGCCTGATAATGACAACACTTTGGGTCAAGTCTCTGGATTCAACCAACGCTTTTATCCACTAGGTCAATCACCTGAAGAAGGCCGTAAAGTACAACTGCCAAGTGTGTAAATTACTCTCGATTAGTTTGTAACATTCTATCATCTCTCGGATGTGTCTTTGTCTTTGGGCAGAGTGCGCTCAGGTGCAGCTCTGTCAAAGGAAAATTATACTGAGAAGTGCTGGCCCTGCGGAACAGCTGCACAAGTCTGCGTCCTCTCATTGCACTGGAGAGCGGGATCGGTGTACGCACCGAAGCTAGAGCAACGGACGGTTCTGGTGGCTCTGGCAAATTGTTCCTAGACTGGTTCTACGCACTCGGGCTCTACACATTAAACCGTCCTTGTGTCACAACCTGACCTCTTTGTGGTGGGTGAGTAAAAGTCGAAACGTGCTTAAATTTGTTGCCATTTTAATATGGTAACAAATATGAAGACAAGAGTTCGAATAATGTAAATAGTTTAAATAATGCCAATGCTTCATCCCAGAAATATAGACAAATACATAAATATATATGATAACATTTCTAAGCGAAGATATATTCCAAAAATAACTTCAACAAAACTAAAACATTGAAACCATATCATCGACTCTAGTAATTTTATACACACAAACATATATATGCTCAAAAGCTGAGAAACATCTATGTATTCACCCGTGAAAGCCGAATACTATATGATATTATTAGGTTGGTGCAGAAATAATGTCGTAATAATGTCGTTTTTTGACGTATTTTTTAACGTCAAAAAACGAGATTATTACGTCATTATTTTTTAACCAACCTAATACTTTAAAACTACAAAGAAAATTACACTGCGGCATTAAATTACCTATAAAAATTTGATCTGACGTTACAAAATCACTCAATCATTCGTTAAAATGCTTGTGCAATCGAAAAACTGTCGATGTCATAGTATTTTGACAATAAGCCATTTTTATTCAGAAATTTTAAATATATTAACAAAAAACGCAATAAAAATAACGTTAACTTCTTACCCAGCGTAAAAGTTTATAACTTGTATCTTACGATTATAATACGCGATAATTTTGAATAAAGCATTTTGAATAACTCGAGTACAATTCATACAGAACTGATACAACGTCACGACCAATCAGAAGTTATCTAATGTTATTCTACAGAGAATATGAATAACAAAATTTAACCTAAAGCATCTTTTACATAGAATTCGAAAGAGAGAGTTGAGATTTCTACGATAGTATGAAAAATATATTTGTTAAACCCCTGAAAGGGAAGATGAGTCCATTTATCTGATAATAAGGGTAAGGCCCACATTTAGGTGCTAAAGGGATTAGAGAAACCAAACTAAAGGCTTCAAAACCACCGACTTGATTGGATGTATTTGAGCCTTCTTCGAAAAACAGGCTATGCTGGCCATGAGCAAACCTGAATAATACATCGACAAGGAGCCATCGGAAAAAAGAGATATCATCAAATTCAGGGAAGTGTTTTATACAATTTCCAAAAGCTATTTTGGACCTCGAACCGATGCCATGACATTAACTGCTAAAATAATATGTTTAGCATTTCTCTCTTCTCTTTCTCTTTGTATAATGGATTACTTACATAAAGAATGCCTTTTTAAACCGTTTACTAGTCTCGTCCTTTGTTAGACTTTCAGGACGCATATATATATATATATATATATATATATATATCCCAGAATACAAAAGGAAGAATGTGTGCTTGGGGAATTTGACACTCATTGGGCATACAGCAGTCAAACGGGATTGATGATAACGTACCTAAAATAATATGTAAATGAATGGCAAAACGTGACTTGGAAAGTTTAAAATCGTGTCAAATATTGTTTACAACTACAGAAAGTAAGAGGATGAGGATAGCTATGGCCGACCATTTTCGGAGGAGTAAAGCACAAATAAGTTTCAGAAGGTTACAAGAGAAACTTTAATAAGGTAAATGTTTTAACGCTATCTTATATATAAATTACAGTGTCTGTGCACGTTCAAGGAACACCGCAACTCCCATTGGTCCGATTTCAATGATTCATAGCTCATTGAAAAGCTCTACAAAAGTTACTAGAATGGAACGATTTTCATTGAGCTCAAATTCAGGGTTGCCAGATTATGAGAGGTTACAAATATATATTAATATATTACATTAGCCATTATCGTTGCAGTGTAGCATAACATTTTAAGCTAGCTAAAAAGCCACCATATCGGCTGGCATTTAATTTAGCTCCTGTGGAGGACGTTTACGTTGGCCATCATCAAAATAGGTAGGAGCAATAGACGTGATAGGCAACAATAAACTACAGAAGAACTCAAAATTGATCGCTGCGTTTGAGTATTGAATTAATGTTTAAGCTTACCTTTTAAAAAGTTCAATAATAATTCTTCTGCAGCCACTTAATTTACAGACGATTTCATGTACGTAGATCCTTTCTTTCCATACAAACAATTATTTTTATTTAATGGGGGAAGGATCTGCAGATAAAATTAATATAGTTTAAAGATAGGAAAACAGAAATTACAATTAGTTATACATTCAACATTAGAAAAGTTAGAGAAACATAATAGCTAATTAAGGCCCACTAATTCTGAGATTTAAATATTCCAACGCTATTTTATAGTAATTCACGCGGTATTTACTTGACACCCCTCCACGAGGTCATGTTGTGTCGCAAGATCGGCTTAATGTGAGGAACGCGAGCGCGTGCACCTGGACAAGGAACAAAAATTCCCCGAGCCCCCGAAACCCTAGGTTGCGCTGGCCTCGATGCGTGCACCGATCCTTCTCTCTAGTGCAATAAGAAGGCGCGGCCTCGGGCAAATGTTCCCCAGGGCTAGGCACCTCACAGTATAATATTCCTCAGTGGCGACTGTCCTTTGACATAGAAGCCCCTGAGCGCACACTGTCAAAGGACAGATACGCAACTGAGAGATGATAAATAATGTGCATAAATTACTTGTAGTAAATTACGCGGTATTTACTTGACCGCCCACGATGTCAGGTTGTGATACAAGTTCGGATTAATGTGGGGAGCCCGAACGTGTGCACCCGGGTAAGAAGCAAAAATTTCCCGAGCCACTGCAACTATCGGTTGCGCTGGCCTTCGTGCGAGCACCGATCCCTCCCTCTCGTGCAATGGGAGGGCGCGGCCTCGGTCAGCTGTTCCCCAGGGCTGGGCACCTCTCAGTATAATTTTTCTCAGTTGCGATCTGTCCTTTGACGGAGTCGCTCCTGAGCGCACTCTGTTCAAAGACAGAGACATAATTGAGAGATGATAAATAATATGTACAAATTACTTATAGTAATTACGCACAAGCGGCTCAATATCCGTAATATATATTATCTATTTCTATGTAATATCACTACTCAGATTCAATTAATTTTCATATTGATTTAAAAAAAAGGTTATTTCATTAATTAACTGTCCTTCATTACTGCTCTTTTATTCGAGGAGTTTTTGATTTTCATATCATAAAAACTTCTGTTTAGAAATATCGCAATTTGCATTTTACTTGGCCTTCAACAAGTTGGCATCTATTTGTAAATTTATGGATGGAATTTTAATTTACAACTTTTGCTTCAAAGGTTTCAAGTAGTGAATATATCTTACTTTACGAAGCGATAGAGCGCGAACAAATCCTGCTAGTATTTCATACGGAGAAGTTCAGCTTGAGCTTATATAACTCTCCCACGTAAAATATTTACTTTCCTTTAGTTTCATTGCAATGTATAAGTGAACATCAGCTTATCGTCAATACATAATTGATATTCAAGCAATATAAAGTTATAGAATACGGAAATTTCGAAGTAAGTATCAGTTATAGTGACCCATCTATAAGCGAGCTACAATTCCGGTGAAAAAGTTAATTAGAAATTTGCCTTCTTTGCTGTTTTGTATTACGAAGATTCTTTTCTCTTGGCGTCTAAAAGGCGGTAAGTGATGTGACTACAGCCTTAAAATTATACGAAACCATATATTTCTTTTTCTACATATATTCAGAAATCATGTTTATTTTTAATATCGTGGTTTTTATAGACGCATTAGGAGAGCGATTGCTGATATATCAAAAAACTGGTTCTTATAATATTTACTAACGTATTCCGATTTAGATTTTTATAGAATTTTACTTTAACAGAAATATCTTTTTTTTTTAGTATTTTTTAATCATGGAGACGTAATTCAATTTTGTATATCTTCAGAAGCACGTTAAGCAACTTGGAGCCGAATGAGGGAAAAAAATCATTTATTTATTTTATGCAAAAATAATTATTCAGCTTCTACTACTTTCGAGGCAATGCACATCATACATTGGATAATATTAATCCTTTAGATGAAACATACTGTGAACATTTCATATAAAATTCACCTAATCATTATATGTATGAAGAGGAAATATGCGATACATGATATGAATATGTATAGATAGATATATAGATAGACAGATACATAGATATAAATAGGTTGAAATAGATGGATTAATAAGAATGGGTTAAGATAGATAGATAGATAGATAGATCGATAGATCGATAGATAGATAGAAATAGGTTGAGATAGATATAAATATGCTGAAACAGATATATAGATAAGAATAGGCTTAGATATATATATACATATATATATATATATATATATATATATAGATAGATAGATAGATAGATAGATAGATAGATACAAATAGGCTGAGATAGATATAAATATGCTGAGACAAATAGATATATAGATATGAATAAGCTTAGATAGATATCAATAGGTTGAGATATATATATAGATAGACGGATAGATATAAATAGGCTGAGACAGATATAAATAGGTTGAGATAGATGAATTGATAAGAATGGCTTTAGATAGATAGATACATAGATAGATAGATATAAATATGTTGAGACAGATAGATATATAGATAAGAAAAGGGTTAGATAGATAGATAGATAGATAGATAGATAGATAGATATTAGGTTGGTGCAAAATAATAACTTAATAATGTCGTTTTTGACGTTAAAATACGTCAAAAAACGACATATTTACGTCATTATTTTTGCACCAACCTAATAGATAGAAATAAGCTGAGATAGATATAAATATGTTGAGATAGATATATAAATAAGAATAGGAATATATGAATAGATACAAATAAGTTGAGACAGATATATAGATAAGAATAGGTTTAGATAGATAGATAGATAGATAGATTTGAATAGGTTTAGATAGATAAGCAGTTTTCCCTGTAGTTTTGCACTCGATTATGAGGTGTTTATCTTCAACAGCAATTGTCACTCTTTGTTCTTTTCCCGTGTGCCAGTTTCTAACTGCCTTTCTAATGAATATTGCACTTCATGTCTAGAATTCTTCAACATTTTGGTAATTCAAGTAGCCTTCACGAAATAAAAGTTCGCTTCATACACCCGCCTCAGTTCTTTGTGGCTTTGATCTTGCCATTTGTTTCAAACATCAAAAAATATAAAAATAATGAAAATACTGTCGTTACGGCACAATGTTTTTTTTTCTCCCACCAGAAATACTTACATATATTTTGTTTACATTTTTTGTCCACAGCTTACATTATTCGGACTACTGTATCCATCTTTGTCGCCCCATTTATTACAACGTTTCGACTGTTGTACGTTCCGGCCTTCTTCGGGTGGTTGCAATGTCGAACTGAAACCTTTATTTCACTCACTGAGGTATACTGTTCTAGTTCCACGTGCCATGTCTAATGGATGCCAGTTATCAGTTATCTCCTGTTAATTCCCCTCTCCATGTTCTCCACCGCATTAACCGGGAATTGAACTCACACTTTTTGGGTCCTGCAACTGGATCTAACTAACTAACCATTTTATCCGCTGCGCCATGTGTCCTTTTTTGTCATTGCTGAGTTAACATTTTGAACCTCTATCTTTATCTATAAAAGGCAGGATGTGTTAGTGCGTGTGTGTGTGTGTAACGAATGCATGGCCGAAATTTTCGACGGATTTCCACCAAAATATACATACACATCCTCCAAGTTAGTGGGAAGGCCAAGACCGATATTGCATTTCCCAACTCCCATCGATAGTGGAAATAGTCGATTTTTCATGGTTCTACGGCAGTTTTCATGTAGTTTGTGGCTATTTTCTAATGGCCAGAGTGAGAGCGTATAGCTGGCTGCCACAACTAGGCAGGAAGATTCTATTGGCCAGCATGAGATCCAACAGCTGACTGACACGAATGTTAACTAGCATGCTAGCATGCAAAAAAAATCGATAGCTGCATTCGTCACAAGTAGGAAAAATATAAATCTGCATGGCACTTTACTCAAATTGGCTCATTCGCTTGCTTAAACTCAACATTGATCCTGATTCCGCAGAACTGGGTTGGGTGTGAAAAGTAATTGTTTTTAACATTCTTTTTTCATTCGGTTTTTCCAGTTACGAGTCCTTTTTTTCAAAGCTGATTGTTTTGTTTTCATTTTGTTTAGTTCTTTTTTCGTAACAAATTCAATGTTTAGTATAGAGCTTAGAAAAAAATCGCAGTGTGAGATAGGCAAGAAGTAAAGCATGTAGCAACATCAGCACGGCAAAGGGCACTCCTTTAAAGGCAAGGAAGGGCAAAAATATTCTAAGTCAAGTGATAGCGATTGCTGAATGAGTCGTACGATTTTGGAATCAAGCACGGGCAACGCAGGGCCATGCTGCTAGTTAACATTTAACTGAGTTGAAAACTTTGGCAATATCGAAGAGTCAACTGAGGAGTAATTGCTGAAAAGAAAATGTGTTTCAGATACAAAATATTCATAAAATGTATTGTGGAGAGATGAATCCAAATTTGAAATTTTGGGTAAGTAAGAGGAAACTGTAAGTGTTTTTGGCAAACACTTAAATGTTTTTTTGTTTTTGTTTTTTGTTTCATGAATTCGAATCCTTATGTTGTTCTTGCGTGGCCAATGTAAGAATCTATTTTTTTTCTTTTTGATTATCAATGTTTCTCCCAAATAAAAACTAATTTTCTTCTTGTCGGGTGTTGAATGAAGGCTAAAAAAGACGTATGAGACGTTATCAATGCTATGAAATGTTTGGTTAATATGTGCAGAAAGAGGAAAATTTCTACAAGAAAGATGCAGACCAGAGTTAAAATAGATTTTCAAAAAAAAAAAAAAAAAAAAAAAACACGCTAAGTGATTAAACTGGGATTTCTGTTGATTCAGAAAATATACTTTCCACAGGGAACCTAGAACTGATAAAACGTTCCTCTGTAGACTAAAGTCTATTTGTTTTATTCGAAAATTCTGACTTCAAAATCTTTCTCTTCGTGCTTCAATTTAGTCAAAAGGCTAATATTTATATATATCAAATTGTGGTCTCTGGCTGTCTGTTTGTTATCGAACGCCTCCTAGGGATTTGGTAACAGAACTCCGTAACCTCATATATTCTGAAACTACATTACCCAGGGTACATGGACAAGTATTTTTCATTTTGATCAACGGGAGTACCCAGGAAGCACACTCGCCACACTGAAATTGTTCTCCCATTTGATTTAAATTAAATTTAAATTTGAACAAGGGAATGAATCCTAGTGCACTTTAATAAGTACATTTCATTTTCATCAAAGGCGGTCTCGGGGGTACATCCCGCAATGAATTTTTTTCCCTTTGATTTAAATTAAATTTAAATTTGAACAAGGGAATGACTTCTATCCATAATATAGAAGAGGAAAGCCAGAACATGGAGGTCACTTCGGCTAGATCAAAATGGGATAATATGGATGTTAATTTGCACAAGAAATCCCCAGTCAGTGGATAGCGCCTTACAATACATATTTGTTGCTGCAATTCAACTGTTATATCAATATAGAAATCTGCTAATTAATTCATTCAATGATGTATTGCATCAAATATGTGTATCAAAGAAGTCAGATCAAAATGTTCCACTGAAAATGTTTCCCTTTTGATTTAAATTTAATTTAAATTTGATCAAGCGAATGACACCTATCGAAAATATAGGAGAAATCCAGAAGATGGAGATCACATCAGCAAGATCATTGAATAGAATTTTCTCCACATATTATAAAAATGACTTAAAATCAATCATCATTTTCTTACAAAAAAAAAAAAAAAAATAAAAAAATGTTTGACACGTCGCAAAGCGCGGGTAATTCCGCTATTATATAATAAATATCCTAAATTTTATTGCCAATATTGTTATAATTTTGCTTGCATTTTATTCCTCATATTTTATTAACCGGTCTAGTAAATCTACATATTATAGGAATCGCCCGTTCACAATATTTCCTCATATAGATATATATATATATATATATATATATATATATATATATATATATATATATCGATTATAGGTGCTGTTCAACATATAATTACATGAATCATTCATATAAAACAAATATAGAGATTAATGATTTAAATGGCGAGAATACATCTTCGCAAACAATTTCAATAAGTTACACTAACCCCGAACCTGTTTATAAATCATATCATTCATATTTGTTTATCGTGTTTATCGTTGCTTAGAAATCATCTATGTAAACATTGACAGACTATCATCACTGTCTTGTCCGTATATTTCTTAATATGTTGTAATTGACATATTTGGTAAGAGCTTATGGAAGCCGAATGCTTAGATTGTATTAAAAAAAAAATGGATCAATATTGTGAATTTCTTTC
>OZ010588.1:96803340-96828340 GCA_963932145.1 Acanthosepion lycidas
TGTACGTTTATATATTGGATCGGATTTCCTACATTTTACAACCGATTTCAACAAAACTTCACAAAAGTACGTAAAATTACATTGCGCTGGATCTGTAAGCATCATAAATTGGAAAAACACAATTATTTTGGCACGAAATCAATTTGAAAACACGAAGATGCATCGCGAGAATGAAACGGGCACAACTCATATCGAGTTATACTTATTATAAAACCCAGGTTGTTTGTGTGTGTGTATGTTCGTTTATATATGGGATCGTATTTCCTACATGTTTCAACCAATTTCAACAAAACTTTTTTTTGACAGGTAGTGTTTCTTATTGTCTTGCACACTTTTTTGTTTATATTTACATTCAGAATGCTTTAAAAATTCCATTTACAAGACAATTGTTTATAATAAAATTCTATTCAATCGGTAGACTCATAACGATTGAAAACAATGTTTTTGTTTGAGTTTGGGTTTGACCAATTCGTAAAAAAAAAAAAACTAATTAAGACATGCGTGTCCGTCAACCTTAAACAATAATCTTTGTCAATTTTATTTTTCAGTTTTTATGATGGTCGATACTTGATCTATCTCTTACTGTTACATCCCCGGGCAATGCCAGGCTCTCCTGCTAGTATTAAATATTGATTGCTACTTACACTACGTTTTTTTAGCTTTCAGTTATTTGGGTTTTCGTTTTGTGTGAAAAACTATTGAAAAAAAATGAAATCTTTTCACACGACACATTAATGGATAAGATATTCTACTCGGCCATCGAGACCCCTGATCGCACTTCCGTGCATCTCTGATTGTGACTCTTACTCTCCCAGTTAGAGAATCGTTCTCACAAGCCGTCCGTCACGATATTATAGAATCAGTTTTATCAGAGATTGTGACTTTCACTCTCAATTCCACTTTCTTCATCTCCCACCGCAAATCTCCATAAAACTGATTCTATAATATCGTGACGGAGGGCTTGTGATTACGATACTCTAACTGCTATATGACAGGCCGCTCACATCTGCCGCTCCCTGTCCATCTCTACATCATGACGGACAATTTGCCATTCCACTAAATCGTAGTCTGACTCTGTAGGCCAGAAATACCCTATATTCGGGAGAAGTGACATTTGAACGGGAAAGACGTTATTTACGTATTGCAATTCAGTTTTTCCAGACATGTGAACAGAGGGTTTTGGCAATGAAGATCCCATATCTAGATTTTACTGCTGGGTGAGTATTTATGTGCAGTGTGAAAACATCCTGGAAATATATCTGCAATGTTATAGATCCTGATCTGGCTTCTCGACTTCAGTTATTTCCTCACCGTGAGGTTGCTTTCTTCTGTCCTTTCTACACATATTTTCCTGCCAAATTTTGTGATGAAGTTTTCCATTAGCGTCTCGTCTAGACAAATTTAAAAGTGTCAATAGAATGAAAAATAGGTCTCACTATTTCACTGTTTAAATAGTTAGATGTAACCGCCACTTGTATACTAACAGGTTCTTTTCCCGCACTTCTCACCTGTGTAACTCCCTTAAGATTTCTTATTTCTATGAATACGACAATCTTCAAAAATTTAAATCTAACATTAATCGCCATCTCATATTTTCCAGAGTCCTGAGCTTTTATTGGACATTTCCTCACTTTTTCTCTTCTCATTTTCTTCCAGTCCCAGTAAGCCCCTGCATCGTGTATAATTGAAAAGCCAATACTGACCGCCTGATGACATCTCGCATTAGGGTGTACGAAACTGGAAGTCATAGCCGGTTTTATGTACACTGGATTATTCTATAATATACAGTCCCCTCCAAAATTATTGGACCGACAAGGAAGTGTTCATTTATTCTTGTTGTTAACTGAAGATATTTGAGTTTAAGATCAAAAGATGAATATGGGACAAGAGTTCAGAATTTCAACTTTTGTTTCATGGTATTTACATTTAGATGTGTTAAACAACTTGAGACAAACCACCTTTTGTTTCAACCCATCCATTTTCAAAATGAGCACAATTACGGGAAAACGTGACTTACACGTGTTTCTTTTTTTTCTCATGTGCTGTTTCTTAGACTGATTCTTTGAAAACCTAAAAAAACACTATATGACTACTCTTGGGTTTCACCTGTAAAGACTGTATTTATTGTTAGAAACTATAAATCAGCATGAAGATGAGTGAGCTGTGTATGGAGAAAGTCCCCCATTTTGAAGCTGAGAAAAGAGAAAAAAGAAAATCGATCAGAGCCGTTGCCCAAACTCTGGGCTTAGCTAACACAAAATTATGGAATGTCCTGAAAAAGAGAAAAACTCATCGTTTACTGAGCAAATGACATAGAACAGTTCGGGCAAGGAAAACAACAGCAGTTGATGACAGAAACATTGTTCGATCTGTGAGCCCCCCCCGACCCGCCCCCCCCAAAAAAAATCAGTCAATAACATCACAAACACCCTCTACAATGCAGAGGTAAAGGTTTCCCAATCCCTCATTTGAAGAAAACTTCAAGAACAGAAATGTAGAGGCCATGCCAGAAGATGCAAAGAACTCTTCAACACTAACAAACGGAAGACCAGATTGGAATTTGCAAAATGCAGAGATGAGTGAAAAATGTTCTGGAAGGTTTTATGGACTGATAACACCGAGATTATTCTCTTTCAAAGTCATGCAATGACCAAAGTGTTGAGAAAGAAAGGATCTGCTTTTGATCCAAAAAATACAAACTTTCCTGTGAAGCATGGTGCGGGCAATATATTAGACTGGGCTTGTATTGATACTTCCAGAACAGGTTCATTCATATTCATTGATGTAATTCATGATGGTAACAGCAGAAGGAATTCAGAAGACTACAGAAACATATTTTTTTGCCAATTTACGGAGAAATGCATTCAAACTCATCGGGAGGAAGTTTATCTCTCAAACCATACTGCCGACACAACAAAGGGTTACATCAGTTGAAAAAGTGGACAATTTTAGATTGGTCAAGTCAATGACTGGCCATAACCGAATAGAGCATCTCTTGAAGAGGGGACTAAAGAAAGAACCCCCACACTGAAACAAACAATAAGTGATAGAGGCTCCGTTAAAAGTATTGGAATACATCACAAATGAAAAATGCAACAGTTTAGTGGGGTAAATAACTCATAGGCTTGATGTAGTTATTGCAAGCAAGGGTTATGCAGCTAAATATTAAATGTTATTTACTCTAAAATTATCTGTTCCATTACTTATTCTCACCTAAAATTGGGGGGGGAGGTCTGATACGAATGTTGGTTAACAAAGTTAAATATAAATTTAGGGATATAAAAACTTAAATTCCGAAGTTTGGTCTCATATTCATTTGTTGATCTAAAACACAAATGTATTCAGTTAGCAACAAAAACAAAAGACTTGGACTTGCTGTTCTAACATTTTTGGATGGGACTCTCTATCTGTCTTTCTCTCTCTCCTCTCTCTCTTTCTCTCTCTCTCTCTCTCTCTCTCTATATATATATATATATATATATATATATATATATATAATAACATCCAAAAAAAATTCATAATCGTACCCTCTATCACTCTAGTTAAAAATTGAAAATAAATTATCACAAGTACTAAGGTCTTTACATCACGTTGAAGACAATGGAAGATATAATAAGATAAGATAGGATTAGAAAGGAAAATAAATCCAACACAACTACAGTTGCCAGGATATATTATGTTAGTGAGATAACACTGGATAAAAGCCGTATCTACGAGCATAAAAGAAGTCCCTGTTGTGACAACCCATTAAATTCGCTCGTAATACACAGTAATAAAAACTAGCCATAAATTAGAATTAAAAATTGCAATACTAATTAAAAAACCACATAATGCTTTATGTCGAAATATTTAGAGGGGATCCTGCTAAAACAAAATATTGCATCACGAACTTTTGTTAAATCTATTCTTAAAAGAAAAATAACTAATGTATCTGTATCTAGGTCAAAAGATCTATATGTACAAACGTTCACAAATCAACATATGGACAACAACCAAAAATATATTATTTCTACCAGACACCTACAAATCACACGCACCTAACAATATATATTACAATCCGAATACTACAACGACAAATTAGAATTATAATATGCTTAAATTCATAAAGCAATGTTTACGTTTTTTTACGTAAGACAAGTGGTGGCTCCCTGAATTCATACCGCTACAAATTATATTAACGCTGCTTAAGAAGTCAAAGGCGAGTGAAGCCTGATCAAGAAATGAAAATCAAACAACGCAAAAATACAAATGACGGAATTGCATTTTTCTCGAAATAGATAACATGTGAGATTGATAAACATTTCCTATTTGTGATTTATCCAATCATTCATTCCTATATATATATATATATATATATATATATATATACAGCGTCCCTTTCAATTTTAATTTCACCCGCTCCATCTTTCTTCCCCACCACTTCTTTCCTTACCTCTCCCTCCTTCTTTAATATTTGATCGGCCATGGTGTGTGTATGTCACCACGAAATGTATCTTTAATATATTAGACATCCGACAACAATCATTTTCCCCCTTCCACTCACACCTAGTTTTAATAAAAAAAAAACCTCTGTTAAATTCACTCGTATATTACCCCTCTCTTTAGAACTAACATTCGTCCCACACTCTCATACTTACACTCTCTAAATTCTATTTTTATTTCCGGGGTAGGTTTTTTTCTTTTTTCTTTGTGAATTTGGAGGTCTGGTGAATTGGATCGTATTTACGATTCCAATGGAATAAATTATGACCATGGAAGCCATAAGACTTTTTATATATATATATATATATATATATATATATATATATATATATATATATATATATATATATATATATATATATATAAAATTAAACCTAGAGAGCCAGATGAACCTACGAAGGTTTCACCTACACGGATTGTCAGGGAACATATATATATATATATATATATATATATATGACGTCATCCACAGACAGACTGTTTCACCGCTCATCAGTGTGGCTAGACATCCGGTTGCCTCTAGCTAGGATATATATATATATATATATATATATATATATATATATATACATATATAAAGTTAAGTTGTGAAGAACTTGGTAATCCGTATGGCTAATCCCAAGGAGGATAAAATCCTCAGATCTCAATGTAAATCCAGAGCTAATATTTAAATGAAAAACAGACCACTTTAAGGTACCATTATAATAATATATATATATATTTTCTTTTTCGTTTCATTTCATTTTTGCAAGTGCTATCTGATGATCCGGCGTCCTTTAAAAGGACTCTGGTGAAATAAATTATTATAATAGTACCTTAAAATGGTCTGTTTTTCTTTTAAATATATATATATATATATATATATATATATATATATATATATATATATATGCGACCTTGTAAGGGCCAGAAGTAAAGACACAAAGAGAGGAAATGAGTTAAACATATTAACAGAAAAAGTAATAGAAATATGCACGAACGACAGTGTTACAGCAAGATTATTCGGTCCGACTGTCAGGGCTGACTGCTGGAAATTGCCTCTGCAAGAGGTTGTACCCTCACCTATTTATAGTGGGAGAGTCCATGCTTGCGTGGGTAAATTACCATAATATACATACATACATACATACATACATACATTGGGATGTAGATTTTTTACATTTTCAAAAGATAAACGAGAAGTATCTAAGGAAAATATATTTCCATGCCACCCCGACATTTCAACGCACTGACCGATATGAAAAATTTCGACATTAAGAAAATTTTAACTCTATCTGTGACCAACAATGATATTTACATTTTGGACATATTTAAATAGCAAACATGTTTAATCGGCATAGTTTCAGTCGACTGATTGAGTTGCTATTTACGGATTATCAAACTTTGCAGGTCATTTAAAGCCAGAAAATACTGTTATATTGTCAGAACATTTTAGATAATGACGATTTACTAGTAGAAGATAAAGCAAAAGAGAAAGAGAGAGAGAAAGAGAGAGAGAGAAAGAGAGAGAGAGCAAAAGAGGGAGTGAGTTTGAAATTTTCTATATATGTTAATACTCCTATTTGTCATCTGGTGTTTTCTAAGGATATTGTTTTTTTTTTCTTTTTTGTGGGACCACTCTTCTCCAATTGGTTCATTCTGCTGCTTCCGTCTTCTTACTGACCGGATCCATCTCTGTTTCAGCAATAAGTTTTTGACCTGATCTTTGAATCGACGTGTTGAACCTTCACGCAGTCTCTTGCCAGATGCGACGTCTCATAACATTTTGCGGCTAGGCGGAGGTTTGGCATTCGAGCAAGGCTTCCGCCTCATCGAAGACGATGTCGTGTCATAATGGTTTCTAGCTACTCCATCTTTGCGAGGAGGGCAAATTTGATGTTCGTCATCCGGTCCTGCCACGTGTTCGATATTATAATACTGATGAAATATGTGCGCACATTTATATCATAAGCATAATGTATTAATCATTATCAACCAATTTTGTCTTAGTAATTCTTTAATTGCGGTCAGAAGCATAAAACATATTAATATAATTATCAATTTCGTTAAAAGAACGAATACTAACATATTAATATGCAACAAAAATTTTCTTGCCATAAGTTTCTCTCCTAAAACACCTTATTAAAATTGTCGAAAGAGTTTGTGGACACCCTGTATATGGCAGACTACTCTAAAATAATATTTAAATAATTCAGATAACGCGTAAATTGGTTTTAAAGTTCCACCATTGTTACGCAGTTTAGCGTGCTTCATGTGTGATAATAATTCAATTAAATCACATATGATCAACCAACATTAAGAAAAAAAATATAGCAAGTCCATACCAATAACAAAAATGGAGAAAAACATAAGATTCTACATCCCATAAAAAGTAAACAATAGACCGCAAACACAAGAAGTATTAAGCATATAAACAAACGGCCCACCATAAAAAAATGGTATCATCTATCGAAAATATCATGCTAAATATAAAAATAAAAATAAAAATCAATTATTGGCGAGTTAACACGCAGAACGTGATATATGACATCGAAAAACCCCAACTGCGATATTTGAAAATGAAACCGATGACATAAAAAAATAAATAAATAAACCAAAATGTCTACCGCTAGACGAAAGTCCTTAGACACTGGAAAATACGTTTTTAAATGTTAACCGGAAACCAAGGAAAATAATGATGAATATCAAAAACTTAATACGAATATAAGTAAGGAAGCAGTTTTGACAATGGTTGACGCTAGCCGAAAACCGAAGAAAATAACGAGAAAATTAAAAAGAAAATAATGAAAAAGACAGAAGATCGTGTTCAAGCATGAAACTGACTTTCATAAATATTTAAGCTCCATCCCTGATAATGAGTCCTCCCACACATATTCTCTCTCTCGATACACACACACACGCATATATATATATATATATATATATATATATATATATATATATATATATATATATATATATATGGGAGACGTGAGACCAGGCTTTGGAAATGCCTGAAAAACATGCAACTGTCAATAGTCGTGCTAGCACGAAGTCGCTTAACAAACGCAGATGTGTTTGAGCAGGCTACACACACACACACACACACACACACACACACACACATATATATATATATATATATATATATATATATTTCATTTAATAATTCATTACTACGTTTGTCTACTTATTTTAAATTAGATCCATTTATATTCAAGGACAAGTTTTTAGCGTCATTATTTAAGGAAGAGAGAAAATTACAATGTTAATACATATTATTTCTTCTGAGTACTTTCGACATTAGCACAATATCATCATCAGGTTGATATTTTAGTATTTATCATTTTCAAAGACAAAATTGCTGTGTTCATCCGAAAATTAAAATATTTACTAGTGAAAGATTTGGTTGTGTGGGATAAGCTTGAGTAACTCTTCAGGGGAAGAAACTAAGTTATGAGGTTGTTGAGAGATTTCTTTTTGTTATTTTAAATAAGGATTAAGAATTATTGGTGCAATCATCGATATATTAATTTATCTACTGTAAATATTTTAAAATATAAACACAAAATTATGACATGAAATGGGACAAATACTCAATGACCACACAAAATGGAAAAAATACTCAATGACTGCGCAATATGGAATAAATACTCAATGCCCACACAAAATTGGACTGCACAAAATAGGGGAAAATATAGAATGCTCACACAAAATGGGACAAATACACAATGACTGCGCAAAATGCGACAAATATTCAATGGTCACACACCAAATAGAATAAACAATCAATGCCCACACAAAATGTTAGAAATACTCAATGACCACACAAAATGAAAAAATATTCCCTGTCCAAACAAAATAGAACAAATATTCAATAACCACACAAAATGAAACAAGAAAAAAAAAACTCAATAGCCGCAGAAACTGGAACAAATACTCAATGCCCACCTAAAATGAAAAAAAATACTCCATGGCCAAACAAATTTGAACAAATAATACATGGCAAAACAAAATAGAACAAATATTCGATGTCTACACTTTTTAAAAAAAAATCCCCTGGGATCTTAATAACTAACTGAAATTAAAAATTAATAAACTCGTCACAGCTAATTATGCTGAACAAAACAATTTTTAACTTCCTAATTAGTACTGGTTACATATATGGCACTATGAATACTCGAAAACAAAATTATTTATCCGGCCTATTATATCCTAAATACCCACTCCTGCATATTAATTAACAAAATCATGAAGCAACTTATCACACCATAAATTCCCAGTAAATATAGTATAAAATCCACTCTTGAAGTAATTCAAATTCTAAAAAAAAGAAAAACAATAATGGAACCATAGCCTCACTAGATGTTGAAGATTTATTCACTAATATCCCAGTTAGCAAAATATTGATATTATTATAAGAAATCAACGCTGAAGTGGTTTACCACCTTACGTCCAATGATCTGCTCTCAGACAAGTAATATGGTTTCTGCTTTGCCCGATCTACAGCTGGTGTACTTACGGCCATCACTGAAATTGTCTACCAAGCCCATCAAAATAACGGAGAAGCTCGTTCCGTGGCTCTAGATATCTTCAAAGCGTTTGATACAGTTTGGAATGGCGGCCTTCTTCGCAAATTCCAGGGTTATGGAATTACAGGTCGATTGTTTGATTTAATACAATCATTCCTATCCAACGGTGAATTGAAGATCGTTCTTAACTGATTCTCCTCCAGCTACTATCCTACGAACGCAGGTGTTCCCCAAGGCTCCTTCCTAGGCCAAACGCTGTTCCTTATCTTCATCAACGATCTTCCTGGTGTCATAGATTCCCAAGTAGGCATCTACGCGGACGACACTACAATTTACTCCTGCCTCAAAAACAAATTTAGTCGCTGATAAAACTAACCTGACCGTTCGTTTCGAAAAGGACGTCCAATCGGGGCAGTAATTGTCTGGTTAAGTTTAACGCTTCAAAAACAAAACTCTTCTCTATTAATCACCACAGAGATCCGTCCCCCACCATTAGAATGTCTGACGCTCAACTTCTCGAGAGTGCCTCTTTGCGGCTGCTAGGTCTCACATTGACTGCTGACCTGAGATGGAACAAATACATTGAATCAACTACTTCGTCCACCGCAAGAAAAGTTGGCTCCCTGCGCAGAAATTTTTCGATCCTTCAAATCTACAAATCAACCATTCGCCCTTGCATGGAGAATTGCTGACATATATGGTTTGGAGCCCCTTCTGTTTGCCTCGGGGTTTTTGATAAGATCTAGAGACGGATATGCAACGTAATTGGCCGTGAGCTGGCATCCCGTCTGCAGTCGATCTCTCACAGACGTGCCGTCGCTCTCTCTGTCTTTTTTTTTTTACAAATACTTTAATTTTAATTGCTTCGATGAGCTTCTTTCTCTGTTTCCCAGACTTCATGAGTTCAAGCACCCTACGAGGCTGGCATCCCGCTCTCACACTTTCACTGTCGAAACTGTTAAATGTAGCTGTCTCTTCTACTCCAATAGCTTCATATCTCGCACCTCTCGCCTGTGAAAGTCACTTCCCTTTTCCTGTTTCCCTGATAGCTATAATCTCCAACTATTCAAATGTATTGGCAATCGACATCTTCATTTGTTTTGATCTATCCACTATACTTCTCCCCATTCTTCCCTCTATCATTTCTATCTGCTCTCGCTCCAAATCCTCTGTAACACGTTGCGTACTAGTGGCTTTTAGCCTTGCTTAGGATGAAATGCTTAACAAAAAAGCAACATATACAATAATCCAGCTCTACTTCCACTTAAAATCAGACCTAGTATATTACGGAAACTACTGCTAACTTGCACTACCCAAGTCCCATTCACAAAAATAATATGTATATATTCAATGGGATGCCGTCTGTATGGGTTTAGTTCTGTTTTAATATAAAACAAAGAGAATATAATCTTTTTTCAACTAATCCCAAACATATTAATCTTTTATATGGCAACCGAATACATTCTAATTATAAACAAGACGAAAATATCCTAAAAAGTTATAAATACTAATATATCCAACAGAGATCTTAGTCAAAAAATAAAATTAATTATGAAACCACTATTTCTAATTTAATTATTCTTCCACACCAGCTAACCTATTACAGAAAACCAACATTATATATAAGTTTAAATGTCCTCTGTGAGATTGTATCTCCGACGGAAAAAAAAAAAATATATATATATATATATTTATGTTGGTCACATTAAGACCACGTTGTCTCGGCGGTTGAGTATTCATTTGAATGATGCGTTCAACATATTAAAACATTTACACCAGCATACCTCTCAACATTCAAATATAAAACAAAATACTCCTTAAAAATACATCTATATATGTTCATGAAAATAATAATGATATCAACATTAAAATTTGAAAACAAACCTTAAAAAAATGTTTGAATACTGCAAAAGGCTTAAAAATTTTTGCAGTAGATAGTTTAAAATATCACAATTTGTATCTATAGTTGTTCACAGTTAATTAAGAAAGTGAAAATTCTCGACAATCTTACGACATCGTTAACTCCTCCGAAGAATTACTCAATCTTATCACACAGTACTAAACTCTGCGTTCTTCAGTTCACTAGTAAAAATTATAACTTTCATTTGAACGCTTCAATTTTGTCTTTTAAAATGATGAACACTGTAATATTTGTCTTGACAAAACAACATCCTACTCATGACAGTGTGCTAATGTTGAAAGCAATCGGAATAAATAATATGTATAAACACATAAATATAAGGCGGCAAAACTTGTCTAAATTATTCAAGGAAAAATGTGTAAATGAAGACATGCTGCATATATATATATATATATATATATATATATATATATATATATATATATATATATATATATATATATAGCAAAACAAAAAAAAAATTAAGTCCACATACAGGACAGTCTATTTCAAGCCGTTCTATTAGCAGCTGATGCTAGCCCCCTCCAGAACGGCTTGAAATAGACTGTCCTGTATGTGGACTTAATTTTTTTTTGTTTTGCTCTCTCTCTCTCTATATATATATATACATACATATCTCTCTCTCTCTCTCTCTCTCTCTATATATATATATATATATATATATATATATATATATATATATATATATATATATGAAGAGAGAAAGAGATAGACAGACAGACGGACAGAGACAGAGAGAGGAAGATAGAGTTGAAGTACACTCCTTTGCTTAAATATATTTGAGTTTTCTCAACATCCACTGTGTGGTGGAGTATACAGCATCTGTGTTTAGTAGACCCTGATTAGAGTTTCTTGGACTATGCGGGTTTCATCAAACGCTCGGCTACCGGTGAATTGATGGTCCCAGCTCTTTCCACAAATACGATGTATCTTTTCATTTACTGTAGTAAGCGTAAAGTCATTGTGCATTAATGTGGGTACCTCTGATGCATAGGGGCAGAACCAATTGTGTTGCTGTTTCCCAGGGAACTTTCAACAGGTCATCTAAAAAGAAGGAAAATAATGATATAATCAGGATTTTGATTTTCTATTCTATTATAAACAAAATGTTAGGAAAGAATCTCCTCTCAATAATTGAAATAATTATAAGACTTAATGGTTTTGACGAACTTATTTTCTTGCTAAATTCTTTTAAGAGAAAATTACAATAAATTTTAACCGAGAGCAACACTAACTTTTCTGTTAACGAATTTCGAATGTTTTCTTATCAGGCCAGGTTTGGTTTGTTTTGTTTTACGGAATATCAACCTCATTGAGTCATTTAATTTTTTTTCCTGGTAATATTTTTGTATTTTCAAAAATCTATTTCTGTTAATATTTTTTTTCTGAAAAACGTATAGCTGGTAATATTATTTTTTTCAAAAACGTATAGCTGGTAATATTATTTTTTCAAAAACGTATAGCTGGTAATATTTTTTCAAAAACGTATAGCTGGTAATATTTATTTTTCAAAAACGTATAGCTGGTAATATTTTTTCAAAAACGTATAGATGGTAATACTATTTTTTCAAAAACGTATTGCTGGTTATATTTTTCAGAATAGTTTATCGTCTTACTTTATCTTACTTGATTATAAAACGCAGGATGAAGAGGCATCACGAGAATGAAAGGGGGACAACTCATATCGAGTTATACTTTGTATTATAAAACCCAGGTTGTTTGTGTGTATGTGTGTTCGTTTATATATGGGATTGGATTTCCTACATTTTTCAACCGATTTCAACAAAACTTCACTTTTTTTTTGACAGGTGGTGTTTCTTATTGTCTTGCACACATTTTTCTTTATTTTTACATTCAGAATGCTTTAAAAATTTCATTTACAAGACAATTGTTTATAATAAAATTCTGTTCAATCGGCAGACTCATAACGATTGAAAACAATGTTTTTGTTTGAGTTTGGCTTTGACCAATACGTAAAAAAAAATAATTAAGACATGCGTGTCAGTCAACCTTAAACTTTGTCAATTTTATTTTTCAGTCTTTATGATGGTCGATACTTAATCTATCTTTTACTGTTACATCCCCGCTCAACGCCGGGCTAAACTGCTAGTATATATATATATATATATATATATATATATATATATATATATATATATATATATATATATATATATATAAAGATGTGATCGTATAAAGAATTAATTAATAATGCTAATATAATTTATGGCGAAATCTCTTCGCTAACAATAATTAATAAGTCATTAACTTACCACCAATTTATTGAAGAATGCGGTCTTTATTTTTGAATTCTTGTCAGATAGATTTGATGTTTTGATGTTGCTGGACCGAGTATTTTCAAGAATTCCACATTTACATCTTCAGGGCGTATTTTTTCCATTTTCGTGTAAACTCCAAGACGAAATAAAAGTAGTGTAGACCGAAAGATGTTTTTTTCTTAAAAATATATTATTTATTGACAGTTATATAATATTGTAACGTGCAATACCGCAACGCTAGAGTTCTAGTTTAAATAATTCAAGTTAGAATTTTGTTTGAATTTATTAATGTGGTAAATCCACGAATTTTTTGGTTGTATGTATTTTTCAGTTAAATTTACATGGACTAATGTATAGTCTAGTTAATAGAGTAAAATGTCTTAGTAGTTTTTTTTCCTTCACAGAATTTCGCACTTTTGTAAGAAAATTAGTAAACAAAATTCTCACTCTCATTCTCTAAGCAAACATGGACTAAGCTCCTTCGCAGACTCGCTTACATTTGTTAAGAGTAGTAGCAAATAGGCACCTGTTATGACGAGAGCTGTCATGCTGGAAAAGCCGGAAAATATTGTTTCTTTGAGCTATACCGCCCGAGCATGATGGTATGAAAGATGTAGAGGATTTTTGTTTCACTTGGTACTTCCGAGAAGAGATGAAAGCGTCTATGACGGCTTTGACCCAAGAAGAAACTTCAGTGGCGCATTTTCAATTAGGAGGTTTAAGATGTTAGTGCAAGAAGCGTCACGAAGTACATCCCGTAATGAGTCCCAATCAACATGCTGGTACAGGAAATAGGTCTTATGGGTGGGAGCATCCATGTTTAATGGAGGCTTGGAAGGAGATATCAATAGCTACGACAGAGTGGGGCGAGTTACCAAGAAGACAGTATTGTGAAGAATGGCAAGATCGGGGAGAGAAGGTAATAAATCCTGTAGAGAACACGTTTCTCGGTTTGGCTGGGTTGATGAATGAGGTAATGCAGGATTTGATTTGAGAGAATAGGCAATGGCAAAAGTGTAATGTCTGTATACCGGCAACGTCAGTAAATTTAGAATGTTTCAGCTACGTGTGGTGGTAAGCATTATATTCAAATATTCTCAGATGAATGGAAGAAAGTGCCTTTTCTATACTATCAACTATTTAATCTAATATACTGGAGTCTTTAGAAAAGGAGGAGTGATAAAGGAATTATATATAGCTAACAGACTTTAGTCAGGCAAGACGGAGGCACATGAAAATGTAGTCAGCGGCCTTAAGAGACATTTCCTTGACTATTAGGAAGATTACCCCGGATATAAACACCAAGGTTATGCCTGTGACTGCTGAATTCTCTTCGGCAAAGGGGGAGATAGCCAAGAATTAATTTATCGCAATGGATGAATTCAAGACGGTTTCACAGAGGGCAAAGGTATCTGGCGACATTTCCTCGGACAAAAGTTTCAACGCTGCAGAAGTTGGAAGAGATGCCATGAATATTGGAGAAAAAAGATTGTGGTGGATAGGTGGATTTTGTTAGCTATTTTAGTTTTATTTCTTATTGTGATTTTCATGAGATATGATTTGAAGAAGGAGTAAAAAGACCACCATAATTGTTACTATCTGTCGTCACTGGCAATAAAAACAAGCTTGGGCGTAGGTGTGTGCAGAGCATAATGTGGCCTTTGGGTTGCCCACCGGAAATACATGCAGGGAAACCTATCAATGCGATATATTACGCTAGATATCGCGATATTATGCAACTTTTGATCAGAGCAGCCTCTCTAAGCGCTAGCAAAAAGATCGGGCTGCTAATATGCAGTCCGAAGACGAAGCCAGCAAACAGCCATCACAGTGCCCTCATAATGGAAAGTCAAAACTAATGATCTCTAAAGAGTTAAGACAGCTAAATCATTGTGGCACTGGTGAGAGAAACGGTGAACAATATCTTGAACAGAGAACAACGGTTGGCCCTCTACTCCTGTTTTAAAGACATGGAAGTTCAGTCCGAACAATAGGTAAGACTATCTACTAGTAACCTGTTAAAAATTGGCAAAGAATTCATATGAAGTAAGGATTAGTATAAGTTCAGATATCTATTGCCAATTAAAAATGGAATGGTAACACATAATACACAATTGTCGCGTAAATTCTTTTAGCATTAATAAGCAATATTATATGCTACTAGCAGCATGGCCCGTCGTTGTCCGTGCTTGATTAAAAAATCATACGACTCATACAGCAATCGCTATCACTTGACGTAAAATATTTTTGCCCTTCCTTGCTTTTAAAGGAGTGTCCTTTGCCGTGCTGATGTTGCTACATGCCTTACGTCTTGCTTATATCACACTGCGAATTTTTTTTAAGCTCTATAGTAAACATTAAATCTGTTACGAAAAAAGAACTAAACAGAATGAACACAAAACGATCAGCTTTAAAAAGGACTCGTAACTGGAAAAACCGAATGAAAAAAGAATGTTAACAACAAATACTTTTTCACACTCAACCGAGTTCTGCGGAATAAGAATCAACGTTGGGTTTAAGCCAGCGAATGAGCCAATTGAGTAAAGTGCCATGGAGATTTAAACTTTTACCATTTGGGACGAATGCAGCTTTCGAGTTTTTTTCATGCTAGTTAACATTCGTGTCAGTCAGCTGTTGGCTCACACGCTGGCCAATAGAATTTTCCTGCCTATTCGTGGCAACCAACTATAGGCTCTCACTCTGGCCTGTAAAACATGACCGCAAACTACATGAAAACTGCCGTAGAAGCATGAAAAAAATCGATTATTTCCACTATCGATAGCAGTTGGGAAATGCAAAGTCGGTCTTGGCCTTTCCACTAACTTGGAGCATGTACCTGTAAATTTTGGTGCAAATCCGTCGAAAATTGCAGACGCGCATTTGTCACACCCACACACCCACACACCCACACACAGACCACACACACACACACGCGCACACGCACACACACGCGCGCGCACGCACACACACACACAAACACACACACGCGCGCGCGCACCCTCTAAAACACACACCACACACGCACACACATCCTGCAATTTATAGATAGAGATTTATTCAATTTTTCTTTTGTTCAATCGAATGTCTCTTTTTCTGGACACAGCGTGTGTAGGTACTATCCAAATATTTTGTAATTTTGAGAGCTTTCAAGAATGGTTTTATATTTACTTTTGATATTGATGTATAGGTAATATGCGCGTATAATGAGTAACTGGATGTATTATTCTCTGAACACAGACAGCAGATTTTGGCCGTGTTCGTAGTAAATGTTATTGAGTGTTGGAATTTCTATTTATAATTAAAGCTTCCCTTA
The DNA here is from genome assembly GCA_963932145.1 of Acanthosepion lycidas. NCBI lineage: Eukaryota > Metazoa > Mollusca > Cephalopoda > Sepiida > Sepiidae > Acanthosepion > Acanthosepion lycidas. The sequence goes on from OZ010588.1 coordinate 96,819,847, forward strand.
TTTGTAAACATTTTTTTCGCATAGGGATGATGTTATTATGCTAATATTCTTTACTAGTATGTTCTGGATGGAGTCTGGTAGATTTGTACGAGTGTTTAAATGCGTTTTAATGGATCTGTGATCGGATAGGTGTAACCTGTGTAGTCTGGATAGGTATATAGTAGAATAAATAACGGTAAGAAAGCGGGAAAAACAGAAAGTCAGGAATAAATAAAGGAAAAAAAGGAGAAAAGAGAGAATGGCACGCCTAAATAATGGATAGAAATCGAGAAATACTAAAGGACAGGAAAAAAAAGGAAAGTAAGAGAAAATGGAAGAATGGTATGTCAAAATAAAGAAAAGAAAGCGAGAAAGACAGAATGGTACGAATAAATAATAAAAAGGAAGGGAGAAAGACAATGATATGAGGAAAGAAAGGAAACGAAAGGAGAAAGAAAGAATGGAAGGAAAAACAAAAGAAACAAAGCATGAAAGACAAAATGGTACGAATAAATAAAGGAAATACACCGGACTGAGAGAATGCCGAGGATAAATAATGGAAAGAAAGTGAGAAAGAGAGAATGGTACGAATGAGTAATGGAAAGAAAGTGATAAAGAGAGAATGGTACGAATGAGTAATGGAAAGAAAGTGATAAAGAGAGAATGGTACGAATGAGTAATGGAAAGAAAGTGAGAAAGAGAGAATGGTACGAATGAGTAATGGAAAGAAAGTGAGAAAGAGAGAATGGTACGAATGAGTAATGGAAAGAAAGTGAGAAAGAGAGAATGGTACGAATGAGTAATGGAAAGAAAGTGAGAAAGAGAGAATGGTACGAATGAGTAATGGAAAGAAAGTGATAAAGAGAGAATGGTACGAATGAGTAATGGAAAGAAAGTGAGAAAGAGAGAATGGTACGAATGAGTAATGGAAAGAAAGTGATAAAGAGAGAATGGTACGAATGAGTAATGGAAAGAAAGTGAGAAAGAGAGAATGGTACGAATGAGTAATGGAAAGAAAGTGATAAAGAGAGAATGGTACGAATGAGTAATGGAAAGAAAGTGATAAAGAGAGAATGGTACGAATGAGTAATGGAAAGAAAGTGATAAAGAGAGAATGGTACGAATGAATAACGGAAAATGGGGAAAGAAAAAATGGCACGAATAAATAATGAAAGCAAGAAAGACAGTATGGTACGAATATATAAATGATTTCTCTCTTTTTTTGTGATTGGGAGAGAATGTCATTAATGAAAAAAGAAAGTAAACGGTTATGGCAAGTAAGCTAGAAAGACAGAATGGCAGGAATAAATAAAAGATATAAGGCGGGAAAGGAAAAATGGCACGAATGAATAATGAAAAGAAATTGGAAAAGGATGAATGGCCCAAGTAAATAAAGGAATTAAAAAGCCAGATAGACGGTATCTCATGAATGATTAAAGGAAGCGACCGAGAAAGACAAATCAAACGAATAAATAACAGAGAGAGACAGAGAGAGAGACAGAGAGAGAGACAGAGAGAGAGAGAATAACAGAATGGTACGAATAAATAAAGGAATGAAAGCGAGAGAGGTACAAGTGCACGTATAAATAAAAGAAAAAAGCTACAAAGTCTGAATGACACAAATAAATAAAGGATAGAAAGAGAAAAAGAGAGAGTGGAATTAATTATAAAAAAAAGAAAGAAAACAAGAAAGACAGAATGGTACAAATAATTAAAGGCAAAAAGCTAGAAAGACAGAATGGTACGAATAAATAAAGGCAAAAAGCTAGAAAGACAGAATGGTACGAATAAATAAAGGCAAAAAGCTAGAAAGACAGAATGGTACGAATAAATAATGGGAAAAAAGGCAAGAAATGCAGAATGGTGCGAATAAATAAATGAAAAGAAAGCTAGAAAGGAAGAATAACACGAATAAATGGAAAAATGAATACATAAAGGAAAGAAGTCGAGAAAGAGAGAATGGAAGGAATATTATAATGGAAAGGAAGCAAGAAAGGAGAATGACATGAATTGATCTAGGCAGGAAAGCAATAAAATCTAATGGCACGAATAAAAAATAGGAAAGACTGCGAGAAAGAACGAATGATACGAAAAATTAAACGAAAGTAAGACTGAGAGAATGGTAGGAATAAATAAATGAAAGAATGTGGAAAAGGAAGAACCGCACGGATAAATATTGGAAAGAATTCGAGAAAAGCAAAAAATAAATGAATGTAAGCGAGAGCAGCAGAATGGCTCTAAACAATAATCGAAATGAAACGAGAATTATAGAATGACAAGAATAAAATAAATAAAGGAAAAAAAAACGGGAAAGGATGAATGAACGAATAAATATTAGAAAGAATGTAAGAAAAGCTGAAGTTCAAGAAAGTAAACGAAAAAAAGACAGCGTGGCGCGAATAAATAAAGGAAAGAAAGTAAGGATTCCCGAATGGCCTAAATAAAGGAAAGAAAGCGAGAAATTCAGAATGTCACGAATATAATAATAATAATAATAATAATAATAATAATAATAATAATAATAATAATAATAATAATAAAACATGTATAAATAATTTATAAAATGTCATGAAGAAAATAAAGTACTTAAATGAAAGAAAGACAGTCATATAAACCACAAATAAATGTTGAAAAAAAAAAAAAAAAAAGAAAATACAATGGCGCAAATAAAGGAAGGAAAAGAAGAAGGTGAATAAAAACAAAACAAAATTAAAGACAACTGAAAAAATACGAAGGAATAAAATATATCGTCGTGAAGAAAAATCAATCTGAAATGAAAGACATTTAGCTAAATTTCCATCAGAATATATTAATGCAAAATTCAAACTATTCTTTTTGTTAGTTTCGTCTGAAGACTGATTGGTGAGAAGTGGCGGAAAATGAGTGATTGCAATTTTCGTGAACTTTCGCACCGATAAAGCAGAAAATACCAATCTAGAGAAGGAGAAAAATAGAAACACCCCCCAAAAAAAACAAAAACAGAATCTTGGAAAAACCTAATCAACATTAACGATGCACTGAATTTATTGTAGTAAAATGTGAAGTCAACATCAAGCAGAAGTTGATTGCGTTTTTAAAAGAAAACATCCATCGTATTGCAATAAGAACCATGTCATGTGAAGGAATAAAAAAAAAAACTAAACCTTAAATATACCTTACGAAAAAAAAATCGCATACAAACATATATCCCCGCTAAACCTTTGTGTCTCTCATTCACTCATTTTCATTTTTTTTTCTTCTCTTTCACAATGACGTTCAACGTGTACAAAGAAAAGGACCACATATTGTCGGGTGTTACAGAGTAAAAGACAGTTTATGCGAATATATGTGGAAGATAATGAAGCTTGAACCGGTTACGATTGTACTGATCGAAGAAATATATACTTAGGATTCGATTCCACAGAGCAGCGGATTGTTGGAAGACGCTGCTCGAGTGGAAGTTATATCTGGAATACGAAGGAAATGTGTTTGGCTACGCCACATGGAGGGGTTTAGCCGTCAAGGTTAGGACCGTTAGAACTAGGGAATATAGATCGCCTGAACACTCTCCATTGAAATTTAGATGCAGTATCGGGAGGCTTGCGACTTTTCGTCTGTGAAAAAGAATTTGTAAGTTAGAAAATAATTCGTCACACACAAAAGAGGCGCTTTTGAACTTTATCGTGACAGGAAAGTTAAAACTCGGTAGCATCTGTCCTTATACGGCAGCAGTAATCTATTCTCGGCCTGATGTGGATCTTTAAAAAGTAATGGATAGCAGAAGGAGTCTGGTACTTACTGAAGCGGTCAAGAGAACTGGCTATTTTGCCAGCATCTTTAGCGATGGATGAGATTTACGAGTTCCACGTACTGTCTGGGTTGATTTTACACACACACACATATATATATATATATATATATATATATGTATGTATATATATATATGTATATATATATTGTCCTATATTTGTGACTCATCATCAGTGCGCATCCACTGCCGAGAATTGAAACCTGGACAGTTACGATATGAGGCAAGCGTCATGCCAACTGTACCAAAGGCTTCGGAGACAAATAATTACTTAATTATGATCATCTCGTAGGGACACAGTCCTATGGGTAAGGGAAATTTGGTTGAGTTCTACCACAGAATATGTGATTCAGCGGCCCTATTTCGAGTCTAATTAATTACCTCTTCGTCACCGAGGTTTCATTTCGATTTGTCAGGAAGGAAACTTTCTGATAGTTATAGGAATGGATCGACGTCGATCCCAGCGTGTGGAACATTTGGGAAGTGCCTGAAAAAAATAGCGCGGGTTGACCCAAGCCTTGTGTGTGAAAATTGGGTAGACGTCGATAGCTGTGCTAGCACGAAGTTACAAGACATCGTGGCCGAGTTCTTGAGTGTGCTGGCCTTGTTCAGATTGTTGATCACGATAGATAATATTGCTCAGCATAGTTGCAGTATTGATGTACCTGAGCGAGCGTATGCAATATAGATTGTCCAGCCGCCCTAATAGACGGGTATCCTCGAATATGAGTGAACAGCTATATATATATATATATATATATATATATATATATATATATATATCACATGAATATAGCATACCTAAAAACTGATTATCATAGAAGGTGATTGAAAATAACTCCCTATCTTAAGTATTAGTGTCCATTCGGGATTTCTGTCTTAACACACGGAATGGAGGTGGGTGGTTAGGAGCAACTCTACTATAGCAAACGAAGAATTTGTAAGAAAATGGAGGGAGAATGCAAGAAGTTATGTCGTCCATATCACAAGAGTTTCTGGTGAAATCAGTTGACACGATTCCTGGGTGGCTCTAGAAGTTGGTAACGAAATCTTGTGCCCATTTCGAATTTAAAATAAAACCTCATGCCAAACGCTTTCCGCTCATCGATATTTCTTGTAAAAATTATAGTTAATGAATAAATTATAAGTATTTTAAAATGAAGAGTTAGTTTTCAATCACCCTGTATATATATATATATATATATATATATATATATATATATATATAGTTTTAAGATGTGCTATATTTATGTGATAAAGTGCACAATATCAGATATAAGCGTATATGAATATAAAAGTGAACATTGAAGTCAATACAGAATCGACAGAATCTGGAACTTCGACTGGACTTAGTCTTTAAATGAAACAACTCGTCAACCGAATCCATGAAACCCAACTTCCTCGCTAAAAGTTCATTTTTATTAACATCAAGCCGGCTTGTAGAATTCAATTTCTTTTTATCATCACCTCTTCTAGTGACGAATTCAACCAAGACGAGATTCATCAACCAACTCACTCAATATCTTAACATAAAGGAAATCGTGACTATATCAGTCGAAGCGAGACAACTCTACAATAAGTCAAGCAATCTGTTTCATTCAATTTCACTATCTGCATATTTTTTTAATTTCTTACCAGATATATAGCATAATACCCTTTCATATTACCCTAGATAACACAACCGAGATCTTTAAAGTGTTTTAAACAACTTTATTATATCGTGTGTATTTGTTGTTATATAAAATATTTGTTAAAAAAAATATCTGTCTATTTGATTATTTCTTTTGTTGTCTTTGTTGCATTTGATTTACTAAAATAGTAGAGAGCCAGTTTAATTTGTATTTGGCACCGATAGAGATTGGGTAAGACATTACAATATGAAAATTCTTGGGGTATTAGAGGGTTCTGAATCTATTTTCAACATATTTCTCCTTTTCGTGTACTGAGAGTATAAAATTCTGAGTGCTCTTCTGATGATTATTTAGTAGATCATTTTGTTCTTTTGATAGGAATAGAAATTTATGAGATCATTTAAACATCTGTTAACGCAGTGTAGCATGTTATCTAGGAAACGTAGTGTTGTTTCTTTTTCATTTTGCATGTTAATTCTGTTATATGCTTGACGTTGTTTAGTTTATCTACAACATCCTGTAATTCCGCTTCTCGGGGATATATTAATAGTCCAGCTACAATGCTACATGTTATCCTCAGCATCCTTCAGTAGAAGTACATTTCATGTTTCTTCTTCATCTGTGATTAGATGTTCCAGCATTCATTGCTAAACATATGTGAATCCCATTTTCTTTGTTTCTAACTAGATTTTCCTGTTTCTTAATACATACAGTCTGGTAGGTCTACATCTTCTCCCAGCACGAGTTGTTAGCAGGTACTTTATTTCGAATACACTTCCAGACCTTCTAGAGGATGCACCACTGCTAATAGGAAAACGCGTGTCGTTAATGCATGATGGGACTCCAGCACATTTTATTCACATTGTTCACGATATAATGGCCGACATCTACCATAAAATTTGGCTTGGTAGGGGAGAACCCTTTCCATGGCCTGCACGTTCCTGTGACATCAGTCCTTTTAATTGTGGGACCACCTAAAATATTTGGTTTATGCAGCAGATATTAATGTACAGACGCTTCATCAACGTGTCATTGGGCCCTGAGAAACCGTGTGGGGGCATTTGAAAGTGTCCACCAGTGAAATATCTGACGGTGCATGTGTGTAGAATCATGCCGAGGGCATTTTGACCTTTTTGTTATGAATTGCCGTGTTATGGTACAACGAAGGTTTTTTGGATATATGTTTACATGTTTACATTTTATCTTGGTTCAGTGTCAGGAACATGCTCCAAAAGTTTGTAAAAGTATTTTGGATTGAATCTTGGATTGTATATTTAACAGCGTCTACCATAAACTTGAATCTTAATGACTCAAAAATGAATGATTTCCGGATATATGTTTATATGAAATTTTTCCTTTTGGTGTGAGGAACCCGTCCCCAATATTTGTAAAGACAAAAGATGTTCAACGTTTGAATATTTTTTATTAAATTGGTCTTTAAGCATTATTTGAAAAACATGGCCATGTACATAATACAGGTTGTTTCAAAAAGAATACGCCAAAATCATTACGATGTTTTTTCAGGTCTATAGCATTGTAGTGGACTGAATCTGTGGTTATTTGATAGAGTACTTATCAAAGTTTGATTGAGTGTCAGTTTCACTGCTTCCGGTGCAGCTGAATTGTGGGAAGATCAATCAGAATGGCAACTCCTCAGCAGAAGGCGTTTTGCGTGCTTGCGTTCGCGAAAACAAACACCATCGTCACGGTGCAGCATGCTTTCAGAACAGAATTCGGCATTGATCCGACCCATCGGGAGAGCATTCGACGGTGGGTTAAACAGTTTCAAAAGAGTGGGTGCCTGTGCAAAGGAAATAGACCTGGAAGACCACGTGTTACAGAGGAGCAAGTGGAGAGGATTCATGATGCATTTGAGAGTAGCCCACGTAACTCTGTACGTCGAGCAAGTCTTCAGCTTGACATCCTTCATACCACTGTCTGGCGTGTGTTAAAGAGACGATTACACATGAAACCATGCAAAATAAGCCTCGTCCAAGCACTTCCTAATTATGACAATGTGATGCGGAGGACATTCTGTGAGTCAATGCTGGAGATGGAGGAAGGTGATGAAACTCTCTTTTCACGTTTAGTTTTTAGTGACGAAGCGAATTTACATTTGAGAGGGCACAGTCAATCATCACAATGTGTGCATTTGGGGAACAGAACATTCACATAAAACTGTTGAGCATGAAAGAGATTCCCCTAAAGTGAACATCTTCTGTGCTGTGTCTCAAGACAAGGTCTATGCTCCCTTTTTCTTTGAAGGAAACACCGTTACAGGACAAACCTATCTCGAAATGCTCCAAAACTGGCAATTCACTTTACTGCAAGCAGAAACGAATGACTTCATTTTTCATCAAGATGGAGCAACACCCCATTGTCATCTCGGGGTTAGTACTTATCTGAATGAAAACGTGCCTCAGCGATGGATTGGGAGGAGAGGTGCTAAAGACCTTGCTCTCTGTGCTTGGCCTGCCAGGTCCCCAGACCTCACTGTGTGTGACTTTTTCTTGTGGGGGTATGTTAAAGACCAAGTTTATGTTCCAGCACTTCCAGTAAGTATCGATGACTTAAAAGATCGAATAACAGCTGCAAACAACACGGTGGACCGTGACATGCTGAGGCGCGTTTGGGAGGAATTCTCATATCGGCTTGATGTTGTCCCCGTGGCCGGTGATGGCCACATTGAGAACTTATAAAACATGAAATGAAACTTGAATGTAAATGTGTTCATGCTAGTTTCGTTTTTGACACATCACGTGATGATTCTGGCGTATTCTTTTTGAAACACCCTGTATTAGACTGATATTAGTTGATAACAGAATAATACTCACGCATGCACATAGTAAAAAAAGAACCTTTAGATATCGGAGGCTATCTACGTAAAAACAAAGAAAACCAAACTCAACGAAATTACATTTCAAACTAGTTACAACACGTTACATTACATTTAGACATATGGTTCTTTGATAATATTTCGGTCACTCACGTGGTATGATGTCATAAAACCGCATCTAGAACTTACGGCCTGGGTCTGGTATTCAGCAATCGTTATCGTCGCATTGCTATCTTCTATGTCAACATCATAAAATATTAT
>OZ010588.1:96833340-96908340 GCA_963932145.1 Acanthosepion lycidas
TTCCTACCTGCGACTACGACGCGTACCAGTCGATTACTGCTACCGTATTCTACTTGGTTATAATAGCCAAAACCACTTAGCTACTTCGTTCTAATATATCCCTTTCAGGGACATATCAATATGTTATAGACGAAAACGTTTTATATGCAATACCGAAATGTCCATATTGGTTCGAAAGTCATATTAATCCTGTATAATATAATTTCAGATGGCTGATACAAGCTATGACAGTTTTGAAGAGAGGCTTCTCGGTGTGTGACAGCGTCACTGAGAGTGAATAAACTGAATCCAGTACATGTGCTTTCTAATCCTGTATTACTTGTTCTTCTATTATTCACATTACATTTTGGTAAGGAGTGACCAGGCGTTCTGTACAAATGACGGTAATATTGTATGTACAACACAGAAATCCGCAATCGTATATTAAGATGAAAAAAACACACAATTTTATTTCTTTTCTCGACACTCAGTATGCAGCAACAGTCTAAATGTTCTGTGATTTCGAGCGATTTCAGCTATACTTTTGATTATTATCAAGGATAATTCTATTTTTACTTTTAAACTGGGTGTATGGGTCGTGTGTATGTATCTAAAATTATAAGGACGTTTTCTTTTCCCAACACAGTTAGCAAATTGTGGCCGTGTTCGTAGTTAATATTATTGAGTGTTGGCTTTTTTCTTTTTTTATTATTGAATCTTTCATTATTTTTAATCTCTTTTTTTAACATGAGGATAAGGTTATTATACTTGTATTTTCTACCAGTATGTTAAGTTTGTGTGTTTATTTATATGTGAACACCACTAGAACTCATTTAAACACATTTAAATACACCCAAAAACCCATACATTCAGTTAAAAAGTAAAACAGAAAATCATCCTCGACAATCGCTAAAAATTATAGCGGAAATCCCACGGAATTACAGAGTATTTAGACAGTTTCTATAAACGCGTGTCCAGAAAAGTAAACACTTGTTCGAACACAAGAAAAATTTAAAAAAAAAAAAAAACTTAATCAACACGCGCACACACACACATATATATATATATATATATATATATATATATATAAAGAAAAATGTAGCACATAATTTATATTTGGTTGTGAAAATGATGGAGCGAATCCTTATAAATGACCTTTTTCCGTACAATATTTTTTAGAAACATTCTTTGGAACATAATTCAAAACAACCAAACCTAAAAATGTAAACCAGGTGTGTGTGTGGGGGGGGTAAATAAATAACTACTGCTACAATAAATTTCTCACTAAAGACAAACACAAATTTTTAGTAATAAATATATTTTAGTCGTTCCTAGCAACTTGCTACTCTTTCGAAATTTTACTTGTTCAGTAATTGACATCTTGGACCCGATATCCCATGTTCTCTGTGACGAATCCTTGTCATTTCCGTCGTATTGACAGGAAGGAAGTAACATTCTGACAACTTCTTCCCAAGATTCACTGCTGTATTAAAAATCTCCCGAGCGGATGCTTTGATCGCTAAAATCTTAGTCTTGATAAGTTTTCTCAAGCGTTATCTGTCCTCTGTCCTGCATAACCTTAAAATCCGCACGTATTAACTCCTCCCTTTACGCACGTCAACAAACTATTTTAATAATGCTTTAACTTGAGTGACTCTTTAGTCACGTATTTGGGAATCAATATTATAAAAACATAGAAGAATTGAATGAGCATAGAATCGTTTCGAGCATTATCACTAAAGAAAATAGGTAATGCTTCCATCATTCCCAGAGCAGTGGAATCTATACCAAAAAACAGGGGGAACTTGAAATTCGATAAAGAATCGTGACTATGCAAAAGAGCGCTACTTAAAACAGCTTACACACTGTTCAGGCAGGAAAAAAAAACGATCCAGGCGTTTGAAAAAAATATATATTTCAGGTCGATCTACCGCATATAACACTCGTAATGCAAAAACAAAGAGCATGTACAGAGAAAAGTCAAATGTCTCTTTGGTCGACAGGAATCTCTCCTCGCCACTATTAAGCGTCGGAAGATCTCATGTTTTTGCCAACGTCACACGGTATAACAGGCACTTCAAGACCATGACGGAAGGCTTTGTTTAAGGCGGACGCAAGGGGGGACATCAACTCAACAAATGACGGACATGACAACTCCAGAGAACCACTGCAAACATCATATTGAAGGAGGTTGTCAGTTTCTTCTACGTTTAGGTAAAGAGACGGATGATGATGATGATGATGATGATGATGATGATGATGATGATTAGAATATGCGATTACTTGTTCTTCATTGTAATCCATTATTTACGACTAGTATTAAATCTAAAATAATATTTTAAAAATTAATTGTAAAAATAGAAAACCGGTAGCATAATGATAAAAATATAATATTTCTCAAACCACCAACCGTTTCGACATCGAATTAGACTATTTTATATTCAAAATGGCCATACTAAATATGGTTTTCTTTTCCAGAATCTCATGTTATGTTTTCTAAATACTGATCACATGACAAATTATAGTTGACAATAGGTTAACGTCTGAGGCTATGTTAAGTTTCAAATTGAGATTTTTTTAGGTACACTTACAAAGAGCAATTTCAGAATGGAATTAAAATGATCCAGTAACATTTTTAATATTTATATACACATACGCAAACACACAACTAAAAACACACACAGTTATCTACACACACACGCATATATATGTTTGCATGTTGTATGTATGTATGTTATATGCATGTAAGTCATGTGCATGTAAGTTATATATATATATATATATATATATATATATATATATATATATATATATATATATATATATATATATATATATATATATATCTGTGTGTGTGTGTAAGAAAAATATATAGAAAATAGGAAAGAAATCGTTAGGTAAATAATGAGAAATATATATATATATATATATATATATATATATATATATATATATATATATATATATATACAATGAATCAATTAATATATATATATATATATATATATATATATACAATTTGTGTATTTAGGCAGAAATCCTGCTTTCATGCACATTTTATTGAAAACAGCAGAAAAGGTGTTTTTATTATACAATTTCACATGCGATCTAATACATTTTTTTCTTTTCGGATGTTAAATTATATAAAGTCTGTCCGAATGTTCTTTTTATCCGAGCGCTTTCGGGTATATATTTAGTCATTTTCAAGGATTAAATATTTTAACTGTTAAAATAAGAAATAGTTTCTTGTATGTATGTTTTATAAAATGTTTTAATTTTTCAAAACACGGTCAAGATATTATGTCCATATTCAAAGTTAATATTAAGTGTTATATATATATATATATATATATATATATATATATATATATATATATATAAAAGTGAACATAGAAGTCAACACTTAGAAGCGACAATCTGTTTCATGCTATATGCAATCGTTAGGCCACATGTGCTCTGACAATTGCATATACCATGAAACAGACAGTTGCCTCTAAGTGTTGACTTCTATGTTCACTTTTATATTTACACACGCTCTATCTCTGATATTGAGCACTTTATTCCATAAATATAGCCCACCTTAAGACTATATTTCTTCATATATATATATATATATATATATATATATATATATATATATATATATATATATATATATATATATATATATTGAGTATTTAGAACCAGTATTATTCATTTAATATGTCTTTTTTCTTCTTTGATAATAATATAACGTTTTTTTCTCTCTATATATCTATCCACTAATATAAATCCAGCTAAAATTACTTATCCTGTCTTACGTCGTCCTTGTTTAAATATCATTTCGATTTTGAAAGATTATTCATGCTATACCGGGGACCAATTTGAATTTTGACCGAACCCTTTAGCTGGATTCATATAACGTTCTGAAAATAAAAGAGACGCACTTCTTGAAGTAACAGCTTCGGCACACAACCTGCATGTATTTGTACGGAAATAAAAATATTAGATCCCTCGAACACTTCCGTTAATTCTGCACACCGCAGACATTGTTCCAGTTCTAAACCGATTTTATACAAGGACAAGAAAAAAACCGCCTTTGAGAAGGCAGCCATGTATATAGATATTCCTTACTATTGATTGATCGATACGGTATTGGTTTTTTTAAATTACTACTTCCGAACTAGATCGAAGTATTGCTTGTTGTCTCATTTAAACCGATGCGCAAATTTTCAAATTCAATAATCCCAAATGCTTCGCAGAAAAACCCAAAGGAAATGAAATAATCCTCCTCATCGATTTTCTTCTATATCGAATGAGATAATATCGATTTCATATATTGACTTTCACGATTATGGCATGTGGATAAAAACTGTTTTGATTTTTTTATATATATTAAATAATTTCACTCCAAGCAAGGCATTAAATCGACGAAGACTCAAGGGGTTACTGAGTTTGAAACAATAAGATAAAGAAAAATACATTATTATGGCCTTCCTGGGTATGACGACGAACTGCATCCAACATCAAAGTCTGTGATCGGGAGATTTTCAGGAGCGTACATCCACCTCTTGGTTGCTGGTGTTACCAGGTCCGCCCTGACCCGGTGTGGTGTCACCTGTTGGGGGAAGAAGTTACACCCTTGGCTGGAGTCAAGGCGCAGTCAAAGTGTAAAAATAGGTTTTCATACCAGCAATGAATTTTTTAAAAAAAATTATTACCAGCAATGAATTTTTGAAGAAAAAAATATTACTAGCAATACATTATTACCAGCAATAAAATTTTGAATAAAAAATTATTACCAGCAATACACTTTTGAAAAAAAATATTACCAGCAATATACTTTTGAAAAAAAATATTACCAGCAATACACTTTTGAAAAAAAATATTACCAGCAATACATTTTTAGAAAAAATATTAACAACAATACATTTTTGAAAAATATATTACCAGCAATACATTTTTGAAAAAAAATTACCTACCTTGTCCGCATTAAATAACCCATTGAGGTTGACATACCGTAAAACAAAACAAACCAAACCATTATTATAGAGAAAGAACAATAAAAATACACGAATTCTGAAGACATATAACAATTGTTATTGCATTTAAAGTGAACACCAAAGGTAAATTTAAAGAAAGGAACGGGAAGAGAGGTATAAAAGTATCTAGCTATTTCAATTGTGAAAATATGAGACCTATCCGCCAATCATTCACTCGCTTAATTTCGTAAAGGGTAAAGATTATTAGAATCTACATTACGGCGATGGGAAAGAGACTGAAACTGAGATCTCTTATAAACTACACAACAGAAGGACCAGGTCCGATTTGGCAGCAATATTAAATGCACGGCTGAGTCGTAGGCTTAGAGATACTTATACAATATTTATAGATATTTATAAATATGCGTTGCTGCTCTTCACAAATGTTCAGTTGTTTTATAAATATCTGTTTATGAGACGAGAAGAACTTATACTTTTATAAGCCCATATTGTATTGGTACAAACCATTAACATTTTTACTGGTCATGAGAGAGAAGGTTAGATACAAATATCTTAAAGTTTGTTCTTCAACTTGGCTGTAAATTTAACTTGATAAGCATATGTCTTTCTTATCTGATTGATTTGACATCCCCACCGAATCAGGAAGATATAACGTTTATTCTAACCATAAAAAAAACTAAGAGTCGGGTATACATCGTCTTCACTTGACTCCAATTCCCGAAAGACTAGATGATTGAAAATAGCTCAGATTTCTTATCTTTTGAAATTACTTACTTAAAATGTTTGTATTCTAGTTGTATCTTTTTATTTTTCCTCCTCTTTGAATTTCTTGATTTTATTATTCCATTTATAATTGTCCTCGTTCGTCCTTTCGTTATTTCGCACGACCGTGACCCCCTGCCAATATCTAATAAACAATGGACTATTCCGATTTGATCGCGAGAACAGAAGGGTAAAAACGCAACTTGGTTTCAATGAAAAAATTAAAGAAAGAAGATTGGTTTGTTTTTTTTTTTGTTTTGTTTTACAGCATATCAAACTCGGTGGGACATTTAATGCCAACAACTTTTTTTTCTGGTAATATTTTTGTTTTGTCAAACATCTATTTCTGTTAATATTTTTCTCAAAAACTTACAGCTGGTAATATTATTTTTCTAAAAACGTACAGCTGGTAATATTTTGCCGAAAACGTATTACTGGTAATAGTTTTTCTCTTACAAAAACATATTGCTGGTGATATTTTTCTTTTTCCTCAAAAATTCATTTCTGGTAATAATTTTTTACAAATTATTTCTCGTATTAAAATATATTTTAACACTTTTATAATGCTTTTTACCTCAGTTTCTGGGTTAACTATTTGCCCATAGCTGGGAACCTAAGAGGAGCGATCAATTCGCATCAGGGTGGACCTGGGAACACCAGCAATTAAGAGGAGGAACCACGCTACTCAAAGCCTCCTGATCAGAGGCCTTGCTGTTGGACGTAGTTTATTGTCTTACCCTGGACGCGGATGTAGTTTATCGTCATACCCAGGACGCCAAAAAAAAAAAAAAAAAAAAAAAAAAAAGCAAGAAGAAAGAAGAGAAGACAGAAGTGGAGAAAGAGAATGGAATTAAGCTGATAAAAACTGATACTACATTTTGATCTCAGACCGAGAAGCGGTTGTATTTTCTTGGCGTTCCACGATGGTAGGATGTGGTTCCATTTAATGCTTTTGAAACCAAGCACATGCGCCGGAAACAGGTAAAAAAATTGGCTCAGCTCCCGCATCTGTTGGTTTTGCTGACTTTTGTATTAATAACGATACCGATCTTTAATCCAATGAAGGAGGTGCTAACCCGGGCAACTTTCAATAATTCTGTCAGTTCCGCTTTGTCCAAAGACAGAGACATAACTGAGATATGAAATGTAGTTTATCCGATCGGGGACATCTACTCTTCGTTAATCCCGATCAAAAGGCCGAGAAGTCATGGCGCCTGAGAAGGCCTGCGATAAAAGTGTGATTTTTGAGACGCACGATACACACTGAGTTAGCCTAAAGAAAATGACATCGTCTGCTCAATGATTTTGAAACTATTATTTAGACAAATGTTCGTAAGCCCAATCTATGGATATAAAAATGAATAAAACAGAAAAAAAAGAAAGAAGGAGGAGGGAAGATAGAAGTGTTTCATGTCTCCTGACACTATCTCATAAATAATGGACTATTCCGTTTTGATTGCATAGAAAAACAAAATACATACGCTACTTGGTTTCAGTGAGAAAATGAAAATAGAAATAGGTAACGGCTGTTTCAGTGAAATGGAATAGGCATTCTTTGGGAAGCTGGACGTTTTGAGATGGTCTAACATGACTGCTAATGAAAAATACCAGGAAGCAGACAAAGGAATTCTAATTACCACACAGACTCTACATCGTTTCTTAATCACGACGGTGAAAGTCGAATATACTTGATCAAAACAACAAAATACTAACTTCGGACTATTTATCCTTAACTTCGAGCACAATAATCAACAATAATTATTTTCTTTATTTCTAATTATTCTGTTTGTTAATAATAATTTGCTCGGCTTTTGAAAAAACATTTTTCGCTAAATCAAGTCGTTTCGGGTTTCAGTGTTTTATGCACAGCATTATAAGAACGATTTTTCTCCACGTTTTAATCAGTTGGTTGATTCTTTAAAACTGGAGTTGCAAAACAATTCTTTTTTCGTTTTTTTGTGACTAAGACATCGATACATATCCTTCCTATAGACATTTTCATAAAACTTATTTCTCTCCATAAAATTTGTCGCCTCCCATATAAATATATGTACCTTTTAGTGTGCATCGTTTCTGTCGTCTGTTTCTCTTGATAGAAACCGAAAAAAATGACAAAAATATATTTTTCAGAAAGCAAACGAAGATGTTATACAATATTTCACGAGGAAAAATGTCTATTGAATTGAGAATATCAAGAAATGCACGTTATTTACAATTTAGATCGCTATCAGACCAGAAATAGTTATTCTAAAAAGAGCAGACAGTGATGAAGAATTCATTTCCCAGTTACCACTTTTTTAACTTTTGCAAATGGCCGCTACTTATGTGAATGTCGTTGTTCGATTTAACGTAATAGATAGATTCTAAGAATAAATTCGAGAGGCAGTCAAGTGGATGTGTTACTTTCAGAATATTTGTACACAACCTCTTGTGTTTTTCCCTATTTCTACCAGAAATCTATAAAAGCGGAAGTCTTGATTGCGCCATTTTGATTTCTGTGCGGACAGATGCCGACGCGTTTATAGCCTTACTTTCGCCAACCAATCGTATTAAGTGGATCAATCAGTTCTATTGTCACCGACTAATCACTTTGATGGCAAAATATCAACTCTCAATGTTTCCTTTTTACAAGCTATATAGTTTTTTTTGCCTTTTTTTTTTTGATTCGTCGATTTAGACATCTTGGTCAGTGACCTGCTTGTTATTCTATCTCTTCTGTTATCGCGTTTTTCATATCTAATACAACGTCATCATCTCCGTTCCGTGTTGATTAATTGATTCGTTTTCTACGGTTCATCAGTCGTTTCCAGATTTATAGATTGTAAGAACTTTTTTTTTAAAAGAAAATAATGGTTTGCTGATACAGTTGTTACTAATTAGCCCATAGCACCGGGGTAAGAAGTGAAGTCATAACATTTTGTGTATTTTCAAGCAAGTGAATATAACGAACAGAAATTGGAACTCGGACCTACGATTAGCAATTACGAGCCATTATTCATTACGCCACCTGCACATCCAAGCGCACACTACCTGATATTCTCAAGCGATCACCTATCTAAATACTGACGAGGTCCACGTTGATTAAATTTGGTTAAGTCAATACTTTCACTATAAAATTGCTATCAACTGATGTTGGGGAAAATATACATTGTTTGTGACACCAGTCCCGTAACTTTTCAGACAAACCTCGTATGTGTTCTCGCCTTGTCCTGAAGCAGAATTGAAAATCCTTGATTAATAAGTACCGGTCTCATTTTGATTAACTGAATGTTCTTTCATACAGTTGCTGGTAGTGATTCTCTGGTTATATTCCAGAAATTTGTAGCAGATAACGTCAATGGCGGACTAGCAGACAGTCGGCATAACCTTCTGCTGGTAGAATTTCTGTTCTGGAATCTATTTGGCTCCTTCGTCAAGATCAAGCCATCGCACCGATTGTTTGGTATTGTCCTAAAGCATCCACTTATCACTACAAGTCAATATTCGATCGAGAAAGCGATCATTCAATTTTCGCAGATGGGACCTCGAACATACTTTAAAATGTCGAACACTTTAACTTTCACTTATGTAATATTAAACGTATTTATTGATTTTTTTCACTTTGACAATTTTTCTTGAGATGATCCGATATTGTTGAAATGCTGACATCTGAATTGAAAACACAGTGCGAAAAGCGAAGAAACAAATAATTTAAATATTATTGTACAGTATATGTTTGTTTTTTCCAATTTTAAGAAAAGAACTAAAAAGATCTTCCCAAACAAAGTCTCACAAAAATATGTTTGTATTTATAAAAAAAAAAACATATTTCCTTTAGTATGACAGAAAAGCAGAATGTGCCTATTTAACGAGTGTCACAAATTTACGATGTTTCATGAATGCGTGTAATTTTCACGCTGTCGGCAAATGAAAGCTGTGTTATTACTACTATTGATATTTTTGCTGACATATCTTCGTTCGTATGTTTTTCGTGTTGCTATATTTGCTTTAAATTTGCGTGTCTACTGCAAGGAGTAACTCTATAAAATATGTGAAACGTTCAGTAATTAATTATACGAAAAGTAAGTAATCCGTTTGTGCACAACCCTGATCAAAGGTTTATTGAAAACTGACTTAATATATATTAATGAATATTTATAAGAAAAGTGTGTACATGTACAAGGAAGCTAAAACTTATATTTATTAAACTCTGAGGTTTATTGGTTTATAAATATTTTCCCCAATTTTTAAATATCTATTTATAAGAGGGAAAAATTTTGTTGATAAATTTCTGGAGTGAGCTCTCAGATTTAGTAGCAGACAACAAACAGCATTGTCTGATTTTTCAAAGGCTTAAGAGCGTTTTAAATAACATCGCTGATTGGTTAATAAAGGCGAATGTGGAAATTCAAATTGGAGCCTACTTTTTTTTTTGCATCAAAACTAGTCAATTTCTGTGCTAACCGATGTTGGTACATAACTGAGATTTTTAATGATATTACTTAAATATATTATTTTTTTCTACAATTTTTAACTGAGTCCAACACATTCATCAACTGATATTTATTATTCGGCTTGTGTTTTTTGATGTTGATTGCCAATTGCAGATAAACGTCTTCTGTCGGCTTGATCGTGAAAAGTCTTATCCCGAATGTGGGACTTTAGAAACCAGCCACGTACTATCCAAATAGATGCAATTCCTTTCACGCATTTTTCTGTTCTTATTGCTAGCATTTTGAGAAGCATTATGAACAAGCTTGAAATGATGCAAAAAATTAAACGCAGTTCTTTGTTCAGGTTCAAGCTGAGAGATATACAAGATTTACTTTAAATTCTAATATTTTACAAAAATGACATATTAATCACTAGGAATGAGTAATATATATTTGCGCAAATATTGTTATAATCTGTTTATATTTCTGATGAGATGAGTTATTATAATTATTTATATTCTTTAAAATGTTCGAACACGGTTGATCTAATCTTTGTTACCATATTCGCGACATTTCGGACGTTGTACGCTTCTTCAAGTGACTGGAATTTTCCAACCGAATCCTTCATTTTGTCCATCATGGTAGATTTTTCTTGTTCCATGTGCAGCCCCCCCCCCAAAGGACACATGGCCCAGTCGATAAAATCGATGGCTGAAGTAATCCAGTGACTTGACCCAAAGAGTCGTGAGTTCAATGCCTGGCTACAGCAGAGGTGAACAAAAATTTGGAGAGTTGAGTTATTAAAGGAAGAGGCATGTCACGTGGAACTAGAACAATGTCCTCCGCTGGACGAAATAAAGAGTTCGGTACCAAATTCCAAACATTTGAAGAAGGCTAGAGCAAACAACGGCCGAAACGTCGTGAATATGGCAACAAAGATGAAGACAATAGTCCGAACAATGTAAATAATATAAATTATTAATCTAATATATTACAACATAATTAAAAGTTGTTGTTTTTTTTTTTTTTTTTTTTTTTTGTTATTTTTCTGAAAGACCTAATAAAACATTAGGTACAAGGAATTCAAACAGACTTAATTCGTTTGAATTCATTAATGGCGAAATTTTTGTTTGTAGAATTAATTTCCTATATTGAACAGCCAGAATGAATAACTTTTCACTTCATGTCTTGATGTTGGATGTTTGAATGCGTACATTTCATTGGAATTATGATATCGGCAGGGGTACTTTAACATAAGGCTAATCGAATTGGACTGACGGTAAACAAGACAAAAACTGAAGGGGTAACAGTAATTAATTGTGATGTTCTTTGTACAATTACTATTTCGGAAACGTTTGAAGAATCGAATTGCCAGAAGTGAAAATGAAAAGTAGATTTGAATATCTTGAGAAGAAAAAAACGAAATTCATGGTAAAAAGAAGAATGAAACATGGGTGGATAGAAACTTTGAAAGCTTTAAAAAATGAAAAAAATAAAACAGATAAGTATGAAGAAGAAATAAGAAAATACTGAAAAATATTAAAAGGAATGTCGGGGAAGGAAATTAAGAAAGAAATTGAAAGAATTAAAGAAGGAATACGCAAATAAATAAAGGAGTAAATGAAAGATAATTTTGTGGGGGAGAAAAGAAGCGTATCAAATAAAAGAATACGAAAGAAAGAAATCATAAGTTGGGTCAAGGAAAGGAATACTGAAAGATAAAAGAACACAGAAGGTGATGAAATACGAAAGAAAGAAAAAAAAAAGAAAAAAAAAGAAAGACAACATATCGATAAGTGATTAGAATCAGTAAAGAAAATACGAAAGAAAATAGAACGAAAGAAAAGAAAAGAAGAAAGAAAGAAATAAAGAAACAAGGAAAGAAACAAAAAAGAAAAAGTCGGCAAATGAAAAGAAATATTGAAAACATATGAAAGAAAGAACAAATGAAAGTAAGAAAAATAAAAAGAAAGAAAGAAATGAACATTTCAGCGGACAGTGCAGACGATTTGGAAGGGGATGGATGAGTCTATTGGTACGGCAGCTATGAAAGCTCGCTCTGATCATTGAAAATAGAATTGAACTCCAGAATTTGTTGCTGACGACGTCAGACACAACACTGAGGCCTACATCAAGTGACTTTAGGAGGTAGCGCTACCCTGTGTCAAGAAGATGGCGGCTTGAAGTTCTGTGTCTGGTACCATGGCTCTGCACAATTTCACACAAACATTAGAACCCATTTCTGCGATCAATTCACCGCTTACATCTGGCTACCTAACTGACCATACTGCAAACACATTGGTTATTATGTGTTGGACGCAGATGAGCAAAAGACCAACAAAATTGCTCGTAACACCAAAGATGAACTGAAAGCTCAGATTATGACTGCGTTCACCAACTTAAACAAAGAGAACATCCAGAAGATTTGCACGAGATTCCGAAGTCGCCTGAAGGTCGCGATTGGAGCCTATGGCTATTTTATTGAATAAATTAACTGTTTTCTAGTTCAAGATATTTTTGCGTAATTTTGGCAAATATATTACTTAAAATGAGAAGTCAGTGTTATTTTCATATTTTTGCTATTTAGATGACAATTTATCCATCGCACATTGTATATTTGTAAAAATGAGATGCCAGGGTTATTTACATTTTTGCTATTTTGATGACAATGTATCCATCGCACACTGTATATTTGTTAAAATGCGATGTCAGGGTTATTTCCATTTTTTGCTATTTTGATGACAATTTATCCATCGCACACTGTATATTTCTTAAAATGAGATCTCAGGGTTATTTTCATGTTTTTGCCATTTAGATGACAATTTATCCATCGCATATTGTATATTTGTTAAAATGAGATGTCAGGGTTATTTTTATGTTTTTGCCATTTAAACGACAATTTATCCATCGCACACTGTATATTTGTTAAAATGAGATGTCAGGGTTATTTTCATTTTTTGCTATTTAGATGACAATTTATCCATCGCTCACTATATATTTGTTAAAATGAGATATCAGTGTTATTTTCATGTTTTTGCCATTTAGACGACAATTTATCCATCGCACATTGTATATTTGTTAAAATGAGATGTCAGGGTTATTTTCATTTTTTGCTATTTTGATGACAATTTATCCATCGCACACTGTATATTTCTTAAAATGAGATCTCAGGGTTATTTTCATGTTTTTGCCATTTAGATAACAATTTATCCATCGCACATTGTATATTTGTTAAAATGAGATGTCAGGGTTATTTTTATGTTTTTGCCATTTAAACGACAATTTATCCATCGCACACTGTATATTTGTTAAAATGAGATGTCAGGGTTATTTTCATGTTTTTGCCATTTAGACGACAATTTATCCATCGCACATTGTATACTTGTTAAAATGAGATTTCAGTTTATTTCCATTTCTGCGTCATTTAGATGACAATATATCCATCGCACGCCGTAGATATATACTACAAAACTGAAGCAACCATCAGAAAAGTGTGACATATCCACTTAAAAGAAACATGCATACACGTAGAGCCCGAACATCCCGAGAACTAGTATCGAAAACAAAGGTAGGCAGTTTCGAGAAGAAAAACAATAAAAGCAAATTAAAGATGAAAAAGAAAGGAAAAGTTTGATAAAAACATGGCCGTCAGAAAAAGGGCAGCGTTAAAAACCAACTTATATATTTATAAGCGGATCTTTTGTGGCTCAAGATTGAGAAAGATCTCCCTATGACCCGAAGACAAAAAAAGGTGAATAGGAATATTAATGCTCCCAAAGTGAAGTTACCGTTTTTCGATTAGATTCAATGCAATTCTGCACGTCTGATACTCGGGGCCCCTTGAATAAGAGCATATATAAGTGCGGAAACGAATCGCTCTCCCGACACGGATGTGTAAGCCACACATCAGTAAAAGTATCACGAATAATATCTCCATTTACTTAAAGTTTACGCTGTGTTTCGGCTTGACATTGTTACTCTGCCAAAAGCTCTCGCAGAAACTTCGAAAAGATACTGGTGATAATGCATGTAAAGGGTTTGCACACTTTCAGCGCAAGCGCACAGACAAATTTATATCTGATAAATGCTAGAATGAAACGTCTGATGAGAGCGTTCAAGCATCAGACTGTCGCCGCACAGTGTTGACGTCACTGTTCATTTTGATCTCTCTCTCTCTCTCTCTCTTTATATATATATATATATATATATATATATATATATATATATATATATATATATTATAAATTAATTGATTTAAAATATGTTTTCTCGCTACACAGTTCTAACCATGTTTTAAAAATGGAAGCTGAAAGCTCCGAATTTAATTTTGTAATTAAATTAAAGACATTAGTTTCATTTCATCCTCAAGCGAATTTTGGAGTAAATTTTAAAATTACTGGATTTTAAAGACACAGCAAAAATCATAATTCACGTTTTCAAGGATGCAGAGAAATCCAATTCCACTAGACAAGGGGTGTTTGCGTGTTCATTATCGCTGTATCAGTTATTAGTTACGTTTTGGTAGGGGTAGGATGTATTTTTCAATGAAATCTGACATCCGTTAAATGCATGTCGTCTGGATTTTTTTTTTAAATTATTGTTAACGGCAAAAATTCTTACGGCATTTTTTTCTATTTGTATATTTAAAGACTTTGGTTAGAATACGTTTTATTTAACTGCGATTTGAAAAACATTTTCACTTTTAATTCTTAATATACTATATTACTTTTAAGAACAAGTAAATGCATTAGAATCCCTTACAGTATGTAGAATTATTTTCACATCAAGTATACTATTATATGTATATTATTAGGTAACGATTTTTTTAATTTCATATTGTGGCACAGGAAAATGTATCTTTATTCAGGTTAAGCACTACGTACCTTACCTACCTAGATGATAGGCAAGTACAGAACAGCTTGATATATATATATATATATATATATATATATATATATATATATATATATATATATATATATATATATCCTTGTGCAGGTATGCAGAAAATAGAAAAGAACACGTTGGGTGCATAATCCGGGGTTCCTTAGTATTTTTGTTTTTATTTTTAAAAAACAGTGCTCCATACAGAAGTAGAGCTTATATTATAATAATATTTTTTGTTTAAAAATATGATTCCTTCGCTACATAAGAGTTCTCATGTTTCAAAAACGTGAGCCGAAATCATCCAAATAATTAATAAAATTAAGTTGGATTGAGGTGTTTAGTCACGTTTCATCTTCAAGCGAAATTTTAGGAATAAGCTATCTCTCGGTTTACGTGTATTTTTACAGAATTTGTTATTGTGGGAGTGGCTATACTATTTTCATTCTTTAAGTGGTCAGGGAGTTAATTCTTATCAGTAGATTCATCATCCTCTGAGAGGTTTTGCTAAGGTTGGGTAGGGTATCCATTTCAAGGCTAATGTTTACGGTCATCCTTTAGTTGGTTCCCGGTGAAGGATATTTTTATGGCACGCCTACAGTCGTTCTGTGTCTGGGGAATTGTCTCTTATTCTTGTCCATCTGATTATCTATTTATTTATTTGTTTATTTAAGTGGGTGTTTAACAGAGGAATTAATAAGAAGAATGAGATGGAAAGCATTCTTCTTCCTACGAGGGAATAACCTAACAAAAAAAGAGCACGAGGTTTACGGATTTAAAAGCAAGAAAGTAGCACCATACAACAAAAACCTACAGGAATTCGAAAAGGACCTACTAAATATAATCAACAATATTTCCTTTCAGGAAAAGAAAAACAACTTCCAGAAACGTCTGGACAAAATAGTCAAAACCATAAACGACAGCGACAAAATACTAGTTAAATCCGATAAGACGGGAAACTTTTACAAATTAACGGCTGAAGACTACAACAAATTAATTAAAAAAAACTTAACGAAGACTTATAAAAAAGCCCAGAATAACAATATAAATATGGTTGACAGTATCAATAGAACAAGTAAAATGATTACTGATAAATTAAAAATAAGTGATAGAGTAGGCAAACTGGCCGAAAAAGAGTGCTACATCACCCTTAAGGACCACAAACACGGTTTTGAGGAAGACCCTACTACCAGAATGATAAACCCTACTAGACCCAACATAGGAAAGATAAGCAAAAAAATCCTGGAAAGGATCACTAGCCAAATTAAAAAACAACTTGGATTAACACTCTGGATCAACACCAAAGAAGTCATAAACTGGTTTACCAACATCGAAAATAAGCCCGAATGCACCCTAATCCAGTTCGATATTGTCGATTACTACCAGTCAATATCAAAAGACCTCTTCACGACTGCCCTGGAGTTTGCTACGGTATATACAGACTTAACTGAAGAAGAAACAAACATTATTCTCAATGCAAAGAAATCTGTCCTCATCCATAATGGGGACCAGTGGATAAAAAACACCAATGACAACTTTGACATTACCATGGGATCTCTAGACTCTGCAGAATCTTCGGACCTTGTCGGTCTATTTATACTGTACAACCTAACCGCCCACCGTGAACTGGACGTGGGGGACATCGGGCTGTACAGAGATGACGGGCTCATGGTAGTGAGGAGCTCCACAAGCTTTAAAACAGAGAAAATTAGAAAGGTAATTTACAATGAATTCGGGAAACTAAATTTAAAAACAATAGTCAACACTAAATTAAAAAAAGTAAACTTCCTAGACGTAACCCTAGACTTAACTAACAACGTTCACCTACCTTACAGAAAACCTAACACTAATCCCTTGTACGTACATCCTAAGTCAAACCACCCCCCATCTATAATTAAGCATATACCCACATCAATAGAGAAAAGAATAAATATGAACTCAGCAAATAAAGAAATATTCCAACAGCACAGTAGTTTTTACAACACGGCCCTGAAAAACAGCGGATACAAAAACTTTGACATAACCTATAGAAACGTTAGTACCAATAATAAGAGAAACAGGAAAAGAAAAATCATCTGGTATACCCCACCGTACAACCAAATGGTCAGCACCAAACTAGGCCATAAGTTCCTAGCTTTAATTGAAAAGCACTTTCCCACTAATAGCAAACTTAGCAACGTCTTTAACAAAAACACATTGAAACTAAGTTACAGCTGCACTGAAAATATAGAAAGAATCATAAAAAGACACAATAAGAAAATCCTAGAAAAACACGCATACCAAAACAGTAATAAAACACATAAACTAAAACTAGATAAAAATAACGAAAAATTATGCGATTGTAGAAACCCTAAAAACTGCCCGTTGGAAAATAAATGCCTCACAAAATCCGTGGTATACCAATGCACTATCTCATCTATTGAGAGCCCTAACACTGACAGGATATACATAGGATCAACAAAGAATAATTTTAAAATTAGATGGAGACAACACAAGAGCTCTTTCAACAATATTCAAAATAGAAATCAGATATCTCTATCCCAATATTTCTGGCATCTAAAGGAAACGAATAAAACACCAAAAGTAAAATGGAAAATAGTAAATAGAGCAAGAACCTGTAGAACCTGGGATGACCCATGCCTCTTATGCTTACAGGAAAAACTACACATCATTAAATTCCTAAATAATGAAAAATTATTAAACCATAGGCAGGAGTTAACGGTCTTTTGCCGACATCAACAGACTTTCGCATTAGATAATTAGCATAAAAAAAAAAAAAAAAAACATAGCTAAGTAAAATTCTAAAAAGCTCAGCCAAACCCTTAAATAGGAAAAACCCCTTTTTGTCGTCGTCAAAAAAAACAAAACAAAACAAAAAAAACCGAAATTGAATGCAAAGCGATCTGTATATTAAACACCCACTTAAATAAACAAATAAATAAATAGATAATCAGATGGACAAGAATAAGATACAATTCCCCAGACACAGAACGACTGTAGGCGCGCCATAAAAATATCCTTCACTGGGAACCAACTAAAGGATGACCGTAAACATTAGCCTTGAAATGGATACCCTACCCAACCTTAGCAAAACCTCTCAGAGGATGATGAATCTACTGATAAGAATTAACTCCCTGACCACTTAAAGAATGAAAATAGTATAGCCACTCCCACAATAACAAATTCTGTAAAAATACACGTAAACCGAGAGATAGCTTATTCCTAAAATTTCGCTTGAAGATGAAACGTGACTAAACAACTTAACTTTATTAATTATTTGGATGATTTCGGCTCACGTTTTTGAAACATGAGAACTCTTATGTAGCGAAGGAATCATATTTTTAAACAAAAAATATTACTATATTATATATATATATATATATATATATATGTAAAGAAATATAGTCTTAAGGTGTGCTATATTTATGGAATAAACTTCTCAATATCAGAGAGCGTGTGTAAATATAAAAGTGAACATAGAAGTCAACACTTAGAGGCGACAGTCTGTTTCATGCTATATGCAATCGTCAGGCCACATATTCTGTTATTTTTCTCGGTTATTTATATGGGTTAGTGGTGCATTGTGGGTATTCTATTATGGCGGTTATTTTACCAGAAGTCGTTTGTTTATTTATTTGCGTCAAATTATATTGCTTGTTTTTATTTTTTTTTTTTTGTTTCTTATTTTATTTATTTATTTATTTATTAACGTAGTAAAAATTTGTTTATATCACTTATTTAACAGTTTTGTTTTGGTTTGAGAATTTAATTAAAGCTATTTGTTCACTTTTGGGGTCGATTGTTCCAGTTCATTCTAAGTATTATTTTGGCGGGAACTGTTTTTAATTGATTATCTTTATTTGAGATGGGTTTGTTTACTTACTTGGAGGTATTTAGGTCAATTTATTTTACTTGTATATTTCCTCTTTTCGGTTTCCGATTTTTAAGAACATAGTATTTATTTATTTTTTATTTCAATTTCTTTTTTTGTTTATTAGTATATTTATTTGTTTTTATTTTATTTTTTCCGTTTTTCATTTTTTAGGTTACGTAGTAAAAATTTATTTTCATATCTGCATTTTGAGATGAGCTCGGATCTTTTATTTAATAATTTATTTTTGTCGGGGAAAGTATGATAGATATTTTTTCCTCCAAGCAAAGTTTTCAAGTTTTTGATTGGTTGTTGTAGGCTGATGATTTTTTCCTTATCTTCAAGAATATTTTTGGTGTGATGTGCGTTTTGTTTTTAATTTCCCAGATATACTTAGAAAGTATTGTACTGTTCGCATATTTACTATTTGTGAAAGATGTTTTGTGTGTATAATTTCTTTGTTTCAAAAAAAGAAATAAAAACAAGCAATATAATTTGACCCAAATAAATAAACAAACGACTTCCGGTAAAATAACCGCCATAATAGAATACCCACAATGCACCACTAACCCGTATAAATAGCCGAGAAAAATAACAGCATACGTGGCCTGACGATTGCATATAGCATGAAACAGACTGTCGCCTCTAAGTGTTGACTTTTATGTTCACTTTTATATATATATATATATATATATATATATATATATATATATATATATATATATATATATATATATATAAATATATATATATATATAATGTCAGTTTTGTCGGATTTTATTAAAATTTTATCTGTAGATTTCTTTTTTGGACAGAGTTCCGTCTAACCATTAACATCCACAAGGCTTGAGTGAAAACGTGGTATGATTTTCAGGCACTGGCGCAAACTAAGATCGAATCCTCTAGTCTGATAGCATCAGAAAGTCTCCTTGCTGTCAAATCGACCTTGGTCTCCTGGTCAGATTGTCTCATGGGCACATAGGCTCACGGCCACGTGCCCATGTATGTGTAGCAAAGCTTATAATCAGCTAAAAGCTTAAAAAATAAAATGAGCCTAAATCTGGCATGAATCTTTCAGTATCAGATATTATTAGTGTTCTATTAATGATAGTATTATATATATATATATATATATATATATATATATATATATATATATATATAGATAGATAGATAGATAGATAGATAGATATAACGTTCACGTCCTGAACAAGTTGCTCAAATTAGACGATGATGTTTCATTGAAAATTTTAATCATCTTATGTAAACGTGTAGGACTGTGAAAAGGACATATCCTTCGCCGAAACTGTGGATTCGGGATGCTGATGGTAACATCAATCAGCTAAGTGACAAATTTTTGATTATATTAATGATATATATATATATATATATATATATATATATATATATATACTAATGACATATATATATATATGTGTGTGTGTGTGTGTGTGTGAAAATATATAGAAAATAGGAAAGAACGTGTTAGGTATATAATCCAAAGTTCTCTAGTAGTTTTGTTATTATTTTTAAAAAATTGTGCTCGATACAAAAGTAGTATATATATATATATATATATATATATATATATATATATATATATATATATATATATATATAATTATTTAAAAATATGATTCCAACAGGCTACATTAGAGTTCTCATGTTTCAAAGCAAGAGCCGAAAACTTCAATATAATTATTTGAAATTATATGGAACGGAGGTTATTATTTTAATTCAATTTAATTCAAATAATTATATTGAAGTTTTCGGTTCTTATTTTGAAACATGAGAACTCTTATGTAGCGTGTTGGTATCATATTTTTAAATAATTATATATATATATATATATATATATATATATATATATATATATATATATATATATATATATATATATATATATGTTTGTTTATATGTTTGCTTGTTTGACAATTTTATGTGACCATAATCTGAATGCTCCACTGTATTCACCTTACGCACTTTATATCAAGTCTTAAATATAATTACAATTTTCTTTCTATACACACACACACACACACACACAAACACACACACACACACATCTATCTATCTATCTATATATATATATATATATATTTGTGTGTGTGTGTAGATTGAGATTTCGAATGTATTTTTGCTACAAGGAAGTCAATCGATATTTTTCCTTGATCTCATGTGATAATATTCTTCAGAAATCCTTATAAACTTTTCTGAAGCATTCGATATTTGTGGCTGTGCATGTCTATGTCTGAATAACCTGTCGTGTCGATTTCTATCTGATCGATGAAAGCAAATATTGAACGAATAACAAAGCGATTTTCCCCTTTGTTTGAGCGATTTTCTGTTTCCTTTTTTTCTACATTTTCCCCTGTTTTGTAAAGAACCAAGTAGCTACTTTGTAAAGCAGGTTATAAACTGACCAGAAAGAGAATCAGACAAAATCGGAAAACAGAAACAGAAAAAGTGTCCATTCTTTTAGCAAAATAAATACAGAAAATTGCGTCTTCATCAAGTTGTATTTAATAACAGAAATATACCACCGGCCCTTCCGAGCAATAGAGTAATTGGAATTCCGTTTTAACCACACCAATGACGCTTCAATACCATCAGTGAGGCTATCACAATAAAGAACATGATAAAAAAATGTAAAGATATAATTATAAAATTATATTAACGTATCGTCTAAAGAAATATACGCCTTTTCTAGATAATTCTAATGAAAAAAAAAATAATGTTTTGTATTGATTTCTTATAATCATTGTAACATATTGATATTTGTTTTATATATTTCTATCACTATTTTTATGCTACTTGTAGGGTCAAAATGACAGCCACGTACTAGGTTTACAATTGCATTGGTTTTATTTTTAAGCGTTGGAAATCTAGGAATGTTTTAGGTCCAACCTAAGAAAAATATCTACTTTTCACAATGAGAATATCTAAAGAAATGTAACGTGAAATATACAGTAGAAGAAGTAACAGCAATATCTTGAAAGTGGGCTAAATGGACTCATCACGTTGAGCAAGGGTAAGCCTGGTCCCTACCTAGATGGGTGACCGCTTGGAAATACCAGATTCTGAAAGGTTGTATGCGTGTAGTGTATTGGGCAACAACTCGGAATTCTTATACGCAGAACCAGGTTTCAATTCTATTAGGTTCGTGCAATAATTATGACGGTTTTTCACGTAGTTTTTAACGTCAACAAACGTCATTATTTTTGCAACTACCTAATAGTTGGATTCGTTATATTCAAATTTTTTTAAGCAATTCACCCTAAGACATGTTGGAGTGCCACTATTACGCATTCGGCTACAGCGAGTGCAAGTAAGGGAAAAGACTGGGTATAGAGGGCGGTGGGTTGAGGAAATCATAAGAAGAAGAAGGAGGAAAAGAAATCAAGGCATCAGAGGATGTCGATTGACATTACATTTAATTTTTTGAAGATTATAGTTATCAGGGAAGCAAACGCGGAAATATACGTAGGAAGGGTCTGGCTGCACCTACTTTCCTCCAACTATAGCTTAATTAATAAGACGTGTATCACTAAACCATTATTGTCTAAAAAAATAAGATAAAATAAAATCTAAAAATGTTTTCCGGTTTTGAAAAAAACTTCAAATGGTTGATAAGTCGTAAATAAATAAATGAATCAATCAATATAAATAAAATATATGTTTATTAAATTTTGTCAATATACCACGAGAATCCAAATTAGACTTAATCAACTTCAATTCAATAAATTTGATAAAATTTACATATTAGTTCCGACTTACCGTAAATACACTTATATTAGGTACGTGCAAAAATAATGTCGTTTTCTTGCATATTTTACAATGTGAGAAAACGACATTATTTTTGCACCAACCTCATATAATGAGTTTTTTTTTTATACTTTTAACGTAAAAACGGAGGGCTCATTGTACACAGGTAATTTTTTCAATACTGGCTTTGCATTCGTTATATGTTGCACATTAATTTTTCAGAATGTTATTTACACATTTAACTCTTTTGAAGTAGTTAGAAAGAATTCTACTTCTTCAATTAAAAAAAATAGGGAAAGTATCCAGCAATATAGAAAAGAATACAAAATAATTAAAAACAGTATATCAGCAACTTCACCTCCCGTTATTTGTAATGATATATACTCTTGTGATGTTCTTCGGTCACCATTATATATATATATATATATATATATATATATATATATATATATATATATATATATATATATATATATAGATAACTAGACTCGTTTCGAAAAACCCTCGAATTTTTGATTTGCCAATAATCAAATCAATCTCGAGGGAAAAAAAGGTTTTAAAAAAAGAAAGAGCTACAAACATGAACTACTGTCGAACAAATCGCACAGATGCAGGTCTGAAGCCCAAAGAAAAAACCCCGATACGAGTAAACAACTAACTAACAAAAGAGCTCAATACAACCGTAGAGCAGACCTAGATACACCTAGTGAGCCAGACAAACCTACCTAGGTTTCGCCTAAACGGATCGTCAGGGAAAGTTCGGCTAACGAGGCAAAGATAAACGCATATTTAAATATATATATAAATTTAAATATAATATTTTAATATTTATATATATAAATATGCGTTTCTTTTGCCTCGTTAGCCGAACTTTCCCTGGTATTGATCACGTTGACCATAACTATAGCCTAACTTAAAAGTATATTTTTCTCATATATATATATATATATATATATATATATATATATATATATATATATATATATAATTATGTGTATGCGTATGTATAGATGGACACTTGTATTCCAGAATACCTGTCTATTATGGCGACTAGACAATTCCTATTGCAGGCAACGACCCAGGCGCATTTGTGTTTATTCAACACCCGTGGTATGGTCTTCAGGCATTTTCCAAAGGTCCCGCACGCTGGGATCGACCCCTCCATTCTGATGACACCAGGAAGTCTCCTCTGGTTTCTATAGACCTTTGCTCGATTTTCTGGGAAAGAGCGTGTTAGCTAGCTTGATCAACAATTTGAATAAAGCCAACAAGCTCAAATGCTCGGCCACGATGACTTCTGATTTCGTGCTAGCAAAGCTATCGACGGCTCCCAAGGGTTCGTCTACCCAATTTCAGTCACAAAGCTTGCATTCGTTTTATTTTGCACATAAATATTTCAGAATCTTATTTATAGACTTAACTCTTTTGGAGTAGTCAGAATGAGTTCTCCTTTTATAATCAAGAAATCTAAAGAAAATATCCAAAAAAAACAAAATGGATACAAAATAATTTAAAACAGTATATTAGCAACTTGAGACTCGCGTTATTTGTAATGACATATTCTCTTTTGATGTTCAATCATTAGTTGGTTTGGGGTTGAGTTGCTGGATTTTCCGTCATATCAACCCATCCTTCGCTATTTAATGCTTTCCTTATTATACTTAGGTCTTATGTGCATTATACTTAGTTTAATATATGACCCTATATGTAAAAATCGGTCACATTTATACTTAAATCCACAAGACAACTAAGTAGATTTTATGCTTGACCCCATAGTTAATGATTGCTCAGATTGGTAGGTTTTTTGCTTGATTCAGTGAGTAGAAATCGGTCGCGTTGATAGTTGAATTGACAAGAAAACCTTGGCAGTTTTATGTTGTGTTTACAAGGATCAATTCTGAATGGTGTGCCTTCAAGGGAGGGGATTTATGTCTCTTTAGGAGATGCATTTGATGTACTTCAGAACCCACAAACATGACCGTATTTTAAAGACTTCTTATAAGCATCGTGTACTCTCTTTTGTTATCAAACCCACGGAATATTTCACTATGATGACCAGCACTCAATATCGTCAATATGATTGTTAGTAAATAGACTTTATGTTTTGCTGTTAAATTTCGATGCTTCGTCTGCATTCCAATTGCCTGTTTTAAAATTTATCTAGCAGACATTTCGGTTATAGGCATCAGAACGTTTCTTGATAAGTAGTTTTAATTTAGATTTTATATGTGGCAATCTTTTTATAACAGTTTAAATATATATTGCTTTTCCATATGTTATGTGCTTATTACTTGAAACTACGTTGTAGTAATTATTCCCAAAACTTCAGCACCTCCCCCAGTATCCTCTTACAACTTACAAATAGTATTTTCTTAATTCAACTAATATGGTTATTCTGGTAAGATTTCAACTATATCTCCTACTATAATAAAAACGATGAATTCCTTAGAATTCAAGTTGTATCAATTCCAGATTATAGCAGCAACCTATTGTAAACATGGGATTAGTCTAGGTTAACCTGTTTTAAACTATGGGTAAAAGTTAGGCTATGAGATTTCATGGCCCTGATTTTATAAGAAGTATTTATACTATTGTATTCCATATTTTTTGTGCAACACCGAAATGCGTAGGTGTATCGGTATATTGAAAGTGGTCTTCCCAAAGCCAAGCAAAATAAGGTACAGGAAAAATTCATTAGAAACAAATAAAAGGGTACGAATTAAAGAATAATGTGATGTGGTTTTACGGGTTGAGAATAACATGAACAAAACATGAGATCAACAAGGAACACTTAAGAGAAATCGGAAATATAAGAAATGAAGACCCGACTTGAAGCATCAGAAATGATCTTCTACAGAAGGAAGCTAAGAATACGATAGAGAGATGACGTTAGAAACGATAAAGTTTTACAGAAAAATGGAAACAAAAGAAAAAATGGTTAGCACCAGAAAGAGAGAATTGAATCGTTAGGGAACATAATGAAGTAAGAGGACTTGAAAAATATGACACACATAAGACAGATCACCGAAGTTAAGATACATCGAACCAGGTCAGGATGTAGATGGGTAACCGCTTGCAAATATCAGGTGCTGTAAGCTTGGATATGCGGTTGATCTAATGGATAATGGCTCGGAAATCGAAACTCGGATCTACGATTCCAATTCTTAGCATTCGCATCTATCTATCTATCTATCTATCTATCTATCTATCTATCTATCTATCTATCTTCCATAAGGGGTCGGCGGTATAGGTATCTATATCTATAATTCTCAAAATGTGTGTATGTATGTATGTATGTATGTATGTGTGTCTGTGTGTGTGTGATCGGATGTTGTTTATGCATTTCCACAGTTTTCATCCGATTTCGATGAAATGTTTTTGTTTGATAGATAATACTTCATACGTCCAAATTTTTGGCGACAATGGCTCTCCACTATTTCCTGTCCATTATAACTCTCAGCAACGTTTTACTATTTACTATCTGTTCTTGGATATATATATATATATATATATATATCTTTCAAAAAAACTTTAATAAAAATAAATATTTTAAATTATTATAATAATATAATTATTTTATAAATGTATATTATTATACAGTTCCCTTTTCCAGCCTCACACCATTCAAATTGTTAACCCCCAATTTGGAGATGTGTCTTAGTCGCACCCAAATGTTGTTACTAATATTGATTTTCGGGTTGGTTGAATTTAAACTTAAGCTGCTCCAAGTGAACTGCAAAAATTCCCAATAATGAAAGACGCGGTCATAGACGGGTTATACTGGTAGTTAGGAGATATAACAAAAAGACTACATTCATTAACAGCTAGAGAAGACAGGAAATTATAGAGAGCCATAATCACATAAACCCTGAAGGGACATGAAATAACGACGAATATACCATACTTTTCCTTATTCAATTGGATGAGTCTTAGTGGATCCAAACAACAGAGACTGGGATACTACGCATCATGCACTGTCACATATCTTTTCCACTGGTGTGCATTCTACAGGTCTCAGTTTTAATCCGGATATAAAGTTTGCACATAAATGGCCAAAAAATCTGGCTGCCTATCGGTTTTGGTTCAGATGATTAGATAGAGGTCATTCAAGTTATTGGGATCAGTTATGTTCTTCATACAATCGATAGGCAACAATCTACTTTATTATAAACGCTTTTGTATAGTGTACATTACTCGACCTGCTTCTATCCAACATTATATTAAGAGACAGGGGTGCCCGGCGGCAGTGTAATGGTTATCAAGCTTGTCTCGCTAGCATAATTACAAATGAGTAGTGAGTTCGATCCTCACTAGTTACCCCATACATTCGGCCTTGTGCCACATCTAAGCTACGCTTGGAAAATCGTTACTTTGGGGCACCTCGGCGTGGTGTAATGGTTAGCAAGCTTGTCTCGCTAGATCAATTACAACTGAAAATTGAGTTCGATCCTTACTAGATGCCCCATACGTTCGGTCTGGTGTCACATCTAAGCTATGCTTGGAAAATAACTATTAGGAACGTCGAGGTGGTGTAATGGTTAGCAAGCTTGTCTTCTGGCACAATTATGACTGAGTAATGAGTTCGATCCTCACTGGGTACCCCATTCTTTCGGCCTTGTGCCACATCTGGAAAATCACTATATTGACAGACAGGCGGATAGATAAATAGATCGGGACAGTCGTATATTCCACCTATCCGACCACAGTTCTATCAGAACCCATTTAAACGCATACAAACTTAAACTCCATCTGAATCATATAGACATAATAAACTCATCCATATGTAAAAAGAGATTAAAAATAATTCAAGCCTTAATACTAAAATAAGAAAAACTAACACTTAATAATACTAATTATGAATACGCCCGCAATGTTCTATGTTCGGAAAATAAACCAAACCTATAATTGTAGAAACAATCACGCAACACATACATCCAGATAAAATTAAAGCTGAAAACTTTCTGAATTACAGAACATTTGGACATTTTCTACGCACTGTGTCCAGAAAAGAAAACACTCGTTCGAACACAAGAAAAATTAAATAAAAAAAGACTAATTGCAGTACCTTGTCTGTTGTCTTTAATGAAACATGTATAAAAAATGTATTACTGCCTAAATATACTGTTTTTATATATATATATATATATATATATATATATATATAGAGGGGGGGGAGAGAATGAGAGCGTCTAGCACCGAAGAGAGAATGTCTTTGTAATGTATGAATAATTTAGATAGATAGATAATTAAAAGATGATTAATATATATATATTGATGACTACAACAACCTAATTGAGAAAAACTTAACCAGGACTTATAAAAAACTTGCAACAACAACATAAATATTATCGACAGCATAAACAGAACAAGTAAAAAAAATAACTGATAAATTAAAAATTAGCGAAAGAGTAGGCAAACTTGCTGAAAAGGAATGCTACATAACTCTTAAAGACCATAAGCATGATTTTCTGGAAAACCCTACTGCTAGGATTATTAACCCTACCAGACCCAACATAGGAAAGATCAGCAAAAGAATCCTCGAAAGAATCACTTGCCAAATAAAAAAAAAACAGCTTGGATTAAAATTATGGATGAATACCAAAGATGTAATCAATTGGTTTAACAATATTGACAATAAACAGAACTGCACCCTGATACAATTCGATATCGTGGATTACTACCCATCAATTTCGAAGGATCTATTTACGACAGCCCTGGACTTTGCTGCTGACTATTCCAACCTAACAAAGGAAGAAACAGATATAATCCTCAGCGCAAAAATATCTGTCCTCATTCATAATGGGGAACAATGGATAAAAAACAATAACGACCTATTTGACATTACTATGGGATCATTAGACTCTGCAGAGTCTTCTGACCTTGTTGGTATTTTATTGCTATACAATTTAACCACGCACAGCGAAATCGATATTAAGGACATCGGGCTGTATAGAGATGACGGGCTCATGGTGGTGAGGAATTCTACTAGTTTTAAAATAGAGAAAATCAGAAAAATCATATTTAATAAATTTGCAAATCTAAACTTAAAGATAACGGTATGTACCTCATTGAAAAGGGTAAACTTCCTTGACGTAACTCTAGATTTAACAAGCAACACATACCAACTCTATAGAAAACCAAATACTAACCCCTTATATATACACCCGAAGTCAAACCACCCTCCATCCATAATTAAACATATACCATCAGCAATAGAAAAAAGAATTAGCATTAACCTCGCCAACAAAGAAATATTCCAACAACACGATAGCTTCTATAACGCTACTCTAAAAAATAGTGGTTATAAAAATGCAAACATTAACTATAGAGACAATTGCACTAGCCAGAAGAAAAAAAAACAGGAAAAGAAAAATCATTTGGTACCACTCCGTTCAACCAAATGGTAAGCATTAAACTAGGACATAAATTCTTAGCCCTAATTGATAAACACTTCCCCACTAACAGTAGGCTTAGTAATATATTTAATAAGAACACCCTAAAATTGAGTTACATCTGCACCGAAAACCTAGAAACTATAATAAAAAAACATAATAATAAAATCCTGAACAAACCCCCATGCCTGAATAATATTGATAAAAAACCCTACGCTTAAGTCTGACAACAACAGTGAAAAATTGTGTAATTTGTAGAAACCCAGAGGATTGCCCATTAGAAAATAAATGCTGCATCAAATCTGTGGTATACCAATGTACCATCACATCCACTGAGAGTCCTAATACTGATATGATATACATTGGGTCCACAAAGAATGATTTTAAAGCTAGATGGAGGCAGCATAAGTGCTCTTTCAACAATATAAATAATAGAAATTAGACTTCTCTATCTAAATATTTTTGGCATCTGAAAGAAAGAAATAAGACACCTAAGGTAAAATGGAAAATTATAAACAGGACTAGAACATGTAAAACTTGGGATGACCCATGCCATTTGTGACTCCATGAGAAACTACACATTATTAAGTTTCTAAATAATAAAAAATTATTAAACAATAGACATGAATTAACAGTTTTTTGCCGACATCATCAAATTCACGCATTGAACAATTTAGCTTAAAAACTAACATACAATAAATTAACTTTTTAATCCATGGACCCAATAAAAAGTTTTAACACCCTACAAAAAATGATAGCCCTTTATGAAGTCGTCAAATAACACATGTTTTTATATACACAAAACTCTTTCATAAAGTAATAAAACAAATAAGTAATAGAAAAAAAATAAATAAATTAATCTAAATAGACAAGTTAACCTGACTGATTGAAAACATCTTCCGCTTTAAACTTAGACACCCCCACCTTACCCTGACTTAACATCTATGAAAGTAACTCTATGTTGATACATATCATTAGCAGCTAACACCCCTACCTATTTCAAATATCCACGATGGCTGTCACCATGGGAATTTTAGATTCCGATATAAAACGCGTAAATTTCAGAAACAAGTTATTCCAAAAAAAATTCGCTTGAAGATGAAACAGAGCTCACTTTAACTCAATTTAATTCTAATAATTATATTGAAGTTTGCGGCTCTTGTTTTTGAAACATGAGACTTCTTATGTAGCGTGTTGGAATCATATTTTTAAATAAATAATTATATACATATATATATATATATATATATATATATATATATATATATATATATATATATATATGTACAGAGAGAGAGAGAGAGAGAGAGAGAGAGAGAATGAGAGCGTCTAGCACCGGAGGACTTATAGGGAGAATGTCTTTGTAATGTATGAATAATTTCGATAGATAGATAGATAGACAGATAGATAATTAAAAGTAGATTAATATATATATATATATATATATATATATATAGTGAGAGATTGCTACTCCTTCCGAGAGACCAATAGAGAGAAAATATATGAATAGTTTATAGATAGACAATTAATTCCAACTTGGTTTTACGGTATGGAACCTACAGACTTCCTGCTGAACCGTCCTAAACCAAACGCTCAAACAAAATTGAAAACGTTGGTGCTTAATAATCTAATTTATTTTTTTCTCCCACAAGAATTATTTTTCGTTAGCTCTGAAATTGACTGATGTTAAAATGGAATGGGAATGTGTTCCACTGGGTTGGGAAAATAGCAACATACTCACCGACAAATTACGCCCTTTTTTTTTTCTTTTCCTACTCGAATTTCCTGGGATTAATATATAGGGTGTAGCGGAGACACTTATCGCATACTCCTCCCAGAAATACCTTCCACATAACGGTAAGACATTAGCTAGATGAAGCAAACATTGCCACTAACGTCTTAACATCAATGTGGTAAATACTTCTAGGATGTCTATGCGTCTTAAAAGTCTTTGATAACAGAAGTGAGGAGTCAAGTTTCAAATTCCAGGCTGCTCTTTTGCATTCAAATTTTGCAATATTGGTCTTGAGAAAGACATGAGCTATGGTTTGACTTGCATGTTAGATTTTACTTCATGGTTTTGGAATGAAAACCAGTTTCAAACCCTTAATTCCAAACTCGGTGAATATCACCGGAAACCATACATCTCACCTTTTTTTTTTAATCCAAAAGAGCAGATTAAGTGAAACATAATAAATTGAAGGAATCAAATTGAGAGCGATGCTGGCCTATCTTCTGACGGTACACATATTTCTTTTAATCATTAAAATAAATGGAAACGCAAGTAACATACAAATACGCACGTTCAATGAGACATCGTAATCCGAACAAGCATAAGATTTGCGAAAGATCCATTCCAGAAGTTAAATAAAGCATTAAAAAACAGGAAAAGTTCGTTAGAAACAAAAACAAAAATGCCGGCTATGAATGTACAACGGCCAAGACATTGTGCGTATGGCAGTAGGGATGAGGAAAACAGTCCGATCAATCAAAATTGGGTAAATAGTCATCTCTAAAATATAGACAGAAAATGAAGTCAAGTCGTAAGAAAGCAGGCCTTAGAAAAATCTTACAGGGCATATTTAGTGTAATAAAGATAGGGGAAGACAGGGGGCTCTTATCTGACGAGCTAGGAATCCGAGAGTGGAGTTCTGTACATTCATTTGCGTGCAAATACCCTTACCAGTGTTATACATCCATCTCTTCTCCCCCTAGCTATGGGTTAAATATCAGGACAGACTAGGTACTATAGCCTTGCACGTCAATTGGAGAAGGACAACTTCAAACCTGACGATATTCGACTTGGAAACTTGTGGTAAGCTAGGCATCAGCTCTCTCTTCTTGGCTCTTCCAAAATGTGTTTCATTCTATACAGTCTTTCAGTTAATATAATCAAAGTATATGTGCAAGTAGTCTGGCTGTTGAACATTCCTTCGTCGAAAAACGCCGGGTGTGACCTCCATATACGTAAAAATTAAACTTCCACTCTGCTGGGAACTGATATCTTAGGTGAAAAATCTCCGACTGATGCCAAATCAGTCGCATTTCGATCCTGGAGTGAAGCAACCATACTAATGAACTGTGATATAGCGCAACAGTCTCTCTGCGGATGACTATATATATATATATATATGGGGGTGTATGTACTTATGCATGAATGTATAATATATATATATATATATATATATATATATATATATATATATATATATATATATATGTGTGTGTGAGTGTGTGTGTGTGTGTATATATAACAGCGATGTTATGAATGTATAAATATATATATATATGTAACAGCGAAAATGTCAAAATCGTGTAACAGTATGCGACAATTGTCAAGCCCACAATTTGGTTAATATCTAAAAAGTCACTAAACTAAGTTTCTTTTTTCCAGGTTTTCAGATGAGTCATTTAGCCATCTTGACACCATTTGTTGTAAGAATGACAAAAAATCCCTTTGAGTTATTCAGCTAGAAATAGAAGAGGTTAAAATTAATTGTTTCAAACTCACAATGCCTTCCAAACTGAGCAATGGGTAGAGGTAAAAGGTTATTCAAGCCTTCAGTAATAGTAGGAGCATTCATATTCTGGTTTCCATTTTTAAAGTCCATTAAAGAACCGTCAACAGAACGGTGAGTAAATTGAAAAGAAGCGGGAAAAGTAGAGAGAGAAACTGGACCAGTAGGTCACAACCACAATAGAAATCATTTCAACTTAGAACTAAGAACATTCTTATTCAAAGTAGAACCCAACAGTATTATTAAAACGTCGGAAAATCCCAGTAAGATATCTTTAATCATTTCTAAGATATAAGAGTTCCAATCTTTATGTAACGATTTGACAATTTTTCTGTTATACTAGTTAGACAATTTTCCTGTTACAACTGAGATATATATATATATATATATATATATATATGTGTGTGTGTGTGTGTGTGTGTCCGTATATTTGTGTGTATGTATGTATGTATGTGTGTGCGTGTAAATGAGGCTATCTGTGATGGTTGCTACGTGATATTGTTATCAGCATTCAAAGAAGAATGCTCAATGTTGTTTTTTCGACCTGGCGTCCTGGCATCCGGGCATCAGTCATTTTCTAACGGCCGCAATGTAGCTTTCCTATGTTTTTTCTATAAATACTTCCACGGTTATTTTTGAGATGAACCCTTCGCTATGGTACTAGACTTCATGAAATTAATCACAGTACTAGAGCCACATGCTCTCATCAATTTACAAGTTGAATCGTCTAGATACAACCGTAAGTTCTATGCTAACAGTTTCTTCTCTTACACTTTTCGTTTGTGGAACTCTTGTCCGGCTCTATGCTTTTCAGCCAACTTTGATCTTCAAATCTTATTCATTCCACTCTCGCTTTTAATAATGGTTCTTTTTTTTTTCTTATTCTTTCAAACTTTGAAACAAAATGCTTTTTTTTTGTTAGATTAATTGTGGCCTCAAACTAAAAATAAAAGTTACTACTTGATACCGTTCCCTGTATGACAGATCATGATTATTTTGCCGGCTCTGGCAGCAAATAATTCTATTGTCGTCTATAACCGTCAAATGTTCGTCTGAATTAAGATGATTTGTTTTATAGAAAAAAAAAGAAAAACGGAAAAACGGAAGATGAATTAACTTTATTTCAACATAAATAATATAATGTTGTTTGTGTGCATAAGTCTAATAAAAGATGGCGTCGAGACAGCAACTTCGTAGTATTTATGATCAGACATGTGCCTGCATAATGATTCGTATTCATAAGAACGTCTGTTCTCTTTGGTAACAACTGAGTAAACAGTTCCTCGGCGTAGCCAAAGTAACACAGGTTGGTTGGATCACAAGGATTTAAATGTTAATACTTGCTTATTCTACGCTGATATATTTATGAAAACAGCTGCCTACATGTGTTGATAAATTCACCACATTTAAAATGACCTCTCAGATGACTGCCAATTTTCCTTACATAGAGAAGCCATAGAACCAGGTATAACGGATCAAGTGTGATGATAAATATATTACAAACGAGATTAAAAAAAATTCAATAGAATAGAAACTAGAAAGAGATAATGTGGCAACTGAACGATAGCTGACTACTTTTGTTTCTTATTATTTCAATATACATATTGGATTTTTAAATTTCTTGCATTTTTATTATCA
This sequence comes from Acanthosepion lycidas, assembly GCA_963932145.1. Lineage (NCBI taxonomy): Eukaryota > Metazoa > Mollusca > Cephalopoda > Sepiida > Sepiidae > Acanthosepion > Acanthosepion lycidas. The sequence continues at coordinate 96,867,544 of OZ010588.1, forward strand.
ACGTGACTGACTATTAGAAAATTATCAAATATTGGAATAATTTGGCAAAATATGTGCTTTCCTTAATCATACACTGTTTTGGTAATATTTCTTATTAAAAAAAATAGTTGTTCCCTTCAGTCAGTAAGATTTAAATGCTAGACAGTCAAGTATAGCTGATCAGGTATGAATCAGAAATCCTATCTCATCCGTTCTATAGAGAAATCAAAATAATATAGAAACACCTAACTAATGCAGAAGGATGAAAAGATTTGATACAGGTGTCAACCAAGGATCCATCCTTGAGCCTATTTTCCTAATTTTCATCACGTACATTCCTGATGACATCAGTTCTGGTGATACAACCATTTATTCTTGTCTCGATAGTAAGTCTGTTACGGTCAAATTGGCAACATATTTCACTAATGACCTTAAAGTTTGTTGTCAACTGAGACATGGAATGACTTAACGCCTCTAAAATGAACTTAAAGAGAAGTCTCTACCTTCCATCAGCTTGACTGGTATTAACCGCCATTAGAATGACTCGTTGCGCCTCCTCGGCTAACATTCTTGGCTCACATGAAAGGGAAAATTAATATTTTATCCATGGTAGCTCTTCTGCTAAGAAAGCTGGTTCAGTGTGTCGTGTCAGACAATATGTTTCCCCCTTGAGTCTATCTTACATATTTATAAGTCTATATTCTTCAATGCTTTGAATATTACTGGCATATATTGTCCGTTACTCATGCCTGTATAATTAGAGATTCTTGATGAAATTAAAAGAAGAATCAGTAATATTATTAGTCCAAACCAGACAAACAGGCTTCAGTAATTTTCCCGCCGCCGTATTGTAGCTTCCCTGTGAATTTTTGTAATAAATATTTTTCATGCTAACACTTCGCTATCGTACCTAGATTAGTGAATACAATCGCTGTACAAATCTGGGAGCAGATTTTCATCAATTCAGTATATTTGACTCGATGTAAGCATAGGTTTTTTTCTACCAGTTTCTTTGGTCACATTTCCCGCTTGTAGAATTCTCTTCCGGCTCCATGCATTCCGATGAATTTTGATCTTCAAAAATTTAAATGCAATTTCAATCGTTACCTACTGTCTTCTTTATAACACTAGAATTGTTATAGTTCCTTAATAATTATTCTTTTCATTCTTATTCTTACACCCTCAGTACACCCTTTCATTTAGTGACTTTACTGATTTGTAGCTGTGGTATGATTTAAAAAAGAAAACAAAAAAACACAGACTTAGGCCAAACTCGGACAAACTCTCCAGTAATATTAGCTCCATGTTATTGGAATTTACCCCCACACACGTAAACTTTCCCTGGTATAAATAGGAGCAGGTACTGCCTTTTGGAGAGGGAAGATTATATCAGTTAGCTCTAGGAATCGGACTGAACATTCTTGATGTAACACTCACGTTTGTATATGTTTGTATTACTGTTTCTGTTCATATAACTCAATCCCTCTCTTTGTGTCTTTATTTCTGGCCTTAACAAGACAACACTGCAGTATGAGTTTGATCTGATATAAACGGAGATAGTTTTGAATGATTCCCAGTTAAGCCAGCTGTTTGGATAATGGTCGAATAGATATGTGTTATTTAAAAGTTAATGTTTATTTTGGGCTTCTGTTATGCTGCATCTAAATTCCAGGACAAGGGAAATTATGGCTCTCCACAACTTCTTCCCCATTACTACTCATTAACTTCTGACTCGTTATTATTCATTATTGTTTTTCCATCTCTTCAGGCAGACTTATTAAATGGCTTAATGCTCTATGGTTGTACAATTCGGGAAGCCCTCATTACTCGCAGTGTCCCATAAAATTGGGTAGTCTTTTTTATTGTTAGTATAAATTTATTATTAAGGAAGGGATATATATATATATATATATATATATATATATATATATATATATATATATATATATATATAGAGAGAGAGAGAGAGAGAGAGAGAGAGAGAGAAAGAGAGATATTAAATTTTCCTTATGAGATCCTTAACTGAAACGTTTGTTGTGACTCACTCTAGAAATCAAGTGGAACTCGCATATACGCCCTTGTACAAATTAATTGAAACAATCGTTTTACTTTTCTTTCTTTCACCATACTGGCAGTTTTAAACCCACTGGAGTAACAGGTTCTAATAGATTTCTATTTTTTTTCCTTAGATAAGGTAATTTGCTGCGGTATGCAGTAATATGAATCTATTTTCGGGGTCTATGATGAATTTTTTTTGCCTTTGAAAAATATTGCGTCATGCATGATTGCATCAGATTTTTATCACGCTCAGACTCTACTGTCTCGACTGTCGATTAGGTGTCCTACGGCCATTTTCTGCGATGAGCGTTACTCCAAAGAAGCATACGAGAATTTGTACCGTTACATAAACACACTAGCAAACCTTACCAGCGACCACATCAAATTAATATGGATTTGTCCGAAAAGTCTCCTGATTTAAATTCAAATCGAGAATCTGTGGTCAATCTTCAAGGAACGAATTCGTGGAATGGACATACGAAGTACTAACATGTGCACTGTGTCCTTTTTCATTGGAAGAATATAAAAAATGTTACTAATAATGGAATTACTCGTTTTGTTTAATTTATACAAGGGTGTACAATCTATCGCGAAAGACCCTGGGAAAATGGTCAGTTTCTAGTACAACTATGCGTAACTAACTCCACCAAGCAAACAGCCAGTCCAGAACGAAAATGGTGTATTGTGTCGATATGTGGGTTAGCACTGCCCGATCGTGACTGTCAAGACACAGCAGAGGTCAAAAGCATTTATGCGAATTTGTGAGTGATGAAATATTTTCCAACATATAAACGCTTTCCCAAAGAGGCAACATCAATAGCCTGTCGCTATTTCCATGGAAAATATTCAAATGACCTACATATCTTAGTTCTGTAAGTTCAGACCTTTACATCTAAGGCTGTCTATGATACATAAAATGATTGAATTACTATTGTTTCCGATGTTTTCTATTAATAAAGAGGAAATTACAGTAATTCTCCATGTATAATACGTACATTTTTCTAAAAAATGGTAAGCAAAATCAGTGGTACATATTACGTACGGATACAAAAAATATTTGAAAAATTACCGTAAAATAAAATAAGAATTATCATAAAACTAAATTAGAATAATATTATTCTCTTAAAAACATTTTTTAAATAAGAATAGGAAACGCTGACCAAAATGAAATTGAAAAAAGTACAATTTGTAGGGTTTCATTATCAAACAAGTGGTGCGTATTATGCATGAGTAGAAGCATTTTTCCACACTTTCAGCACAATTTTACGTGAGTGTATTATGGACAAAGGTATATTATACATGGGGAATTTCAGTACATTGTGACAACATCTTTTCAAACCTTACTAGCCCCTCGCTACTTCGCTATTTTCATGGCAGACGTTCAGATGATCTCCATTCCTTAGTTCTGGCCTTGCCAGCTAGGAAATTCAAAGCAACATAAGAAAGATCCCCACATTTTCATTACTTTTCTAGGGGTAGGTAGATTTTGGTGGTATTGCACCTAGTTTAAAAGTTGTGGTTTGATATGATTAATAAGGAAACAAAATATTTCTTTCGAAATGAATAACGTTATTTGAGAAACTGTTTAAAGATTAAGTTTAGTTTCAAAACAGGAGCGTTGGAATTCAATTCCGCTGATAAGTGAAAGTTTTATACCTCAGTCTTATAAAATTTATAATTGAAATATATGCAGGTAATTGGTTTGAAATTAAAAGGGACAATACATTCCATAACAAATGACTGTATGTCTTCAACATGAAACAGAAAATATAACAGTCGAAATACAGGATGTTTTATTACATTTGCAGTCCGATGCCTTCGCTGTACTTCAATAAAATATTATTTTCTTAATATTCATCTCAGATGATTTGTTATTGTGAGAAGAGGCTAGAAGTAAATTTTCCATTAGATACTTAATTCATACATAATTAGTTACATCAATTTACATGTCTATTTTTAAAATTTAATTCAAACGATGTGACAAAGAAAAGGCAGGGTGGAGTAATGGATAGCAGTCAACACTGAGGAATCGAAGAGCCGAGTTCGAATTCAAGTCGAATCCATTACATTCACTTACGTGCTAAATCCTTTGGGAAACGTCTGAAGCATCTTCTTCATCTCTCTCCCCCTCCCAAAAGCTATGGGTCTATAGCCTTGGATGGCAACTGGTCTACCAGAGAAAGAATTGGCAATCTACTGTAGGAAAAGATACAGGATCGCGTAAGCGTGTATCACGCACGATACAGACTGAGTGATATAATCAGGTATGGGTATATTTTCCAATAATTTTGTGTGTGTGCCAGAAGTAGCGATCTACCAAAAGAGAGATTAAAAGAATTAGATTCATCACCTCAGAAGCAGAACACAGATCAACTTTGATTAACCTCTAACAAAATGGTGATTGTGAATCTGTGGTTGCAAAGGTGTTTCAAATAATGAATTGGAAAAAAAAAAGTTCTAAAAAAATTTAACTAAACATTCGCAAGTTTTCGAAAACAGATAAATTAACTATCGATACTTCACAAATTACATATGAAGAAGAAACAAGGCACAAGTATATTATTAAAAACATATTGTGCCACCAAATATGATCTTTATTTACTTCAAAAGGAAAATATACCAACAATTTACCTATATATAATACGACGTCATCCAGAATGCGCACCTATAAAATTGTGCTGAAAGTGTGGAAAAATGTTTCTAGTCACGCATAATACGCACTCTTTTTTTTAATCAAACCCTATAAATTGTACAATTTCATGAAGGCCGGCGTTTCCTACTTTTATTAAAAAATGTTTTTAAAAATAAAATAATACTATTCTAATTTAGTTTACTAATAATTCTAATTTTATTTTACATTTGTAAGTATTTTAGGTATATATGATTGTATTTGGCATCCTTATGCGGTCTCAATCGCCGAATGTTTGTGTCAAATTGTCGTATGTTTGCGGTGAGTAGTCATTTCGCAACTGAAATCGACTAATGAAACAGCAGTTTCTTAAAGATACTTTTGTAGATGTACATAAGACACACCCCTAATTTTGTTTATTATTTTTTAGAAAAGAAAATGCGTATTATACATGGGAATTTACGGTAACTATATTATGCTGTAATACGGTGCTGTAGTTTTAGTTCGACTTTCAATAAACAATGCAAATTTAGAAATTTTGTCGCATAATTTTTGCCCAGCAGTATTATGGTGTTATTTTTTTTTTTAATTAATTATGACCTAACAAATAGTGAAAGATCTTATTTATTGATTGGTTCTTTTTTAATCTTTTACAATGTATTACACTTTTCACTTATCGAAAACAGTAAAAATAGAATAATTTGCTTGTGGTGATTCACAATTAGAATTCTGGTTTGAATGTATTTTTCATTAGATGCATCTAATACGAAAAACATCAACTTTATTTGGATTTATTGTGGAAGTAGTCAAATTTGGACTCAGTTTGTAAGCAAATACGCCTGAAGAAAATAGGTATTTCTATACATTATTTTAGACAGTTTTTAAACTAAATTCTCAAGAGTTGGTAAAAGTTGTAAATCTAATTTTTGATCTTAGTACTTGCCAGATCAAACCCCAGCTTGTGAAGTGTGTGCAATGTCGTTTTTCTCAAAAATCAATTAGTCCTATTGTAGGATGAGTTTCACTTAGACATATTTCATGTCTATAAGTCTACAATTCTTAGACTATTGCTATTACATATGGTCCAGTGCCCTTGATATTTACCTCGAGCTCCTTGAGAAAACCCAAAGAATAATCAGCAATATTATTAGTCCTGATAAGTCAGCTCGGCTCCAGTTGCTTTCCCACCGTCGTAATGTTGCCTCACTGTGTCTTTTCTATAAATAGTTTCATAGTAAATGATCGGATGAGCTTTTCGCTATGGTACGTTGATTTTTAATTTAATCGCAGTACTTAACTGATATTGAGACCTCATCAATTTACAGTTGAGTTGGCTAGACGTAACCGTAAATTCTATGCGGTTTTCTATCTCTCACTTCTCGCTTATGGAACTCCCTTCAGACTGCATGCTTTCCAGCAAACTTTAACCTGCAAAAATTTAAATACAATGTCAACCACCATCTACTGTCCTTATGATTAATCTTTCTGATCATTAGTAATGTTTCTGCTCCTAATACTTTCACACCCATCTTAGTGGCTTTATTGCCTTGCATTGGGTGGCACCGACGTAAAAAAAAAGTTTTTTCCCAAGAACATTAGATGATACTTTCTCTATCATATCATATCATAAGTTTACAGTGAATAGAATCTATTCTATTTGTCCTGGTAATAAGATGGAAGCACAGGGGTGTAATGGATCGCGTCTCGGATTGAGGAAACAGGAATACCATACCAGTCGAGACCGTTATATTCAATTCGGTGCTACTATCCGTGCGATATCTATGAACACATCTCTTCTACGTCGCTTTAGGCATGTGTAAATGGCACGACAGACTTGGTCATCTAGGCTTGTGTGCCAACTGGTCTCAGAATTGGACATTTCGAGACCTGACTGTTCGAGGGGTCGGCGACTAATCCGACTCCCTCACTAAATCCAGTCTAAGTGTGGACGGTAAGTAGAACCCAGTTACACACAAAAAAACAATTGTTGTCGAATGGTCAGTGAACTGCTCAGAATCACCCCCCCCAATTATGGATAAAATAGCCTCACCAACTCCGAATTGGCCAAGCGTGGTGAGTACGGCTACATCCACAGAAGAGACAGTCACTCAAGGATGTGTCCTCTAAATCCAAATAAAAACCCAGAGATATTTCATCTCTGGATTTAGATCTTGGAGTATCGGTTGCTCATAACCTGTGCGCTTTTAAAACTTACTTATTTAGTAAATAATTTGTACATTGCAATGGTCATTGTAGCTTCATTATGTCTCTTTCTGTTTCTAGCCGACCTTTTTCGATTGACGGCAAAAGCAATTTTGTTTTATGATCAATCAGACATATTCCAATAACTCATGAAAACCTTGTGTCTAACTAACAGAGAAAAAATCACGAGAGGAGGAGAGACAAACCAGAAAGTAAGACTTAAAAAAGAATCAGTATCTTAGACAAGTAAGAAAATGAAAGGGAGCAGGAATAAAAGAAAGTATCTTAATGAAAAAAAAAAAAAACTTTTGAAAAAAAGGTCGATTTTTTTCTTTGTTTATAAAAACAGAATTTCCCTGTCTGTCTGGGGTGTTTTCCTCGATTGAAATATTTAAGCTCAAGAATGTATGAAATAAACACACATTTGTTGAGTCAGGGGCCAAATAACAGTCGGAGATCTATCGACTTAAGTCTGGCAAATCATCAGAAAATATATGTCATCATTCTTTTTTAAACACGCGTCCAGACAGCCTTTTGACGTCTTCAAAGGTAATCGTCTACAAAACACATCAGCTAATAAATAAAGAAAGAAAATGCGAAACAACAAATCAAAATAGATGGAAAAAAAGTGTCTTTGACATTGGCCCTTTTATTGTAAAATCAATCAGGAATTGATATTAACGTTATTTGAGTTTTGAAGAGAAAATTTCTTTATTGCTTTGAAATTTCTAAGAAAACGTATTGAAACTGTGTTCCCTATATTTGCAAAGTCGATATGGCGTCAGTGAAGTATTTTTTGAAGTTTTAAAACACTTTGTCAAAAAAGAATAAAAACACAAAAATCATATTAAAGTCGAAAAAAAAAATTGTAACCAAATACTGATAAAAAACAAACAGGTGTCATTTGATATCTGATGATGTTTTAATAGAACTTTCGAGCCTTGTAAATATATATAAAAAACACATTTTTTTCAGTTTCAAAATAACTCTTAAGTACATCAGTCGTGTTGTATTTCACTGTCTTTTATGTAACGAATTACGTATGTCTGAATTAAATATTTTTAGTAGCTGCCATATTCTAAGAGCTTTTACTTGAGAACTACTCCTTGAAGAAATTGTTTTCTTTTTATATTTGCTAAAGTATTTTACGGACTATTATTATTATTATTATTATTATTATTATAGTTTAGTCTTCTCTAAACTCTAAATAATAATCTAATAAAAGAAAACATGACAGGGTATTTAACAAATATATTTTGAAAGTATCTCTGTAATCAAGTTTAAAAATGCATGCAAATATAAATATATTACAAAAATATATCAAACGAAATACGTCGTTTTACAACCGACGCTTGTCGGGAGACCGGTTGTACCGGTAATCAATGCGGCAAAACGAATGAAACGGAACCAGAGCGACTAGAATGCAACTGGAATGTGAGTTACACGAGGGTCACCGTGATCATCATAAAATTATCCGCTAAATCATTAGCTGATAAGAGGGATAAAAGAGTTTAGTTTTAGTGCTGGACTACAATCTGATTATAACAAAGGTCTCTTTGTCAGAGGTCGTATGAGTGCAAGTGTGTCCTCAAAAAAGTCATCAGCAGCTCATAGAATTCAACAATGTACAGGATTTCACAAGTTCGTTTCCAGTGTCTATTGTCCGTTCTGCAAGTGTGGACTGAACAACAGCATATACCCAGTCCCTCGTCTCTTTAATTAGTTTGAAGTCTTGACATCTACAGTAGACAAGATTGAGTGGTTTGCTCGAAAGTCCTCTTCTAACTCCTCACCCGTTTCATCTGGAGTACCCAGGCTTGATTTCTCGCCTACAGAACGGTGGCTCTACTCAGTGATATCCGTATAAACCCGTCATTGGTTTTAGATATCAGTTCCAAACTAGACTTTGGCAAAGCAAATGGATGTCATCAGATCCCTGCCGTCATTCAAAAGAAATGTGCTCCATTTCTCTCCAAACAATTGTCTCACTGTTTTGAACGGACACATCTCCATTTCCTTGTATACGCTGTTTCGGATCTACATCAATAATATCCCCGATTATATCAGTTCCCAGTTTAGACATTTATGCAGATGACACTACCATTTATTCCTGTCTCAATAGGGACACCTCGAGGCGGTGTAGTGGTTAGCAAGCTTGTCTAGTTAGAACAATTACGACTGAGTAGTGAGTTCGATCTTCACTGGGTACCCCATACTTCCGGCCTTGTGCCATATCTAAGCTACGCTTGGAAAATCATTATTATGGTACCTCGACGTGGTGTAATGCTTAGAAAGCTTGTCTAGCTAGAACAATTACGACTGAGTGCCCCCTACTTTCACCTTTTGACACATCTAATCCGGGCTTAGAAAATCACTATTCCTCTCTCAATATCAAATTCATTAGAGCAGCCAAAGTAAACCTGGTAGCTGCTCTGAAAAGTTCCTTCGATGAATGGTTGACTGTGTTCAAGGAATCGCTTGTAAATGTTAAGTCCTCCCAAAAAAAAAAAAGAATCACACGGCTTTGGTTTCACCATCACATCAAATCTTTTCTTCCTGCCATCTAGATGACTGACACCAGACTCCAGGAGAGAAATGCTCTGCAATTTCTTGGCTTCAAGTGGATTGAATATATCAGATCAATGGCTGCATCTATTCTACATTTCCTAATCCGTGCAGTGAATACTGTTACCATATCTGACCTGGTGTTCCTGCTGTACATCTCGAGATTGTTGACAAAATCCAAAGATGGATCTCTAATGTAATCGATCCTGACCAGACTAAATGCAACCCCACGTTCTACACCAAATGTTTCTTTTCGCGCACTTTCCATCCGTGGAACTCTCGCCTGTTTCTGATAACTACAATCTTCAACATTATTTATATTATTCGGACTATTGTCCTCATCTTTGTTGCCATATTTATCACAACGCGTCGGCCGTTGTACTCACCGGCCGTCTTCAGGTGGTTGGAATGTCGAACTGAACTCTTTCGCTCGCTAGATTAGACTGTTCTAGTTGCACGTGCCATGTCCAATGGATGTCAGTTATCAATTATCTCTTGTTAACTCACCTCTCCAAGATCTCCACAGCCTTAACCAGGTATTGAACTCACAACTTAAAGACACATGGCAAAGTGGAAAAAAAGCATTGGTTAGATCCAGTGACACGACCCAAAAGAGTGTATGTGCCGAGATCCTGAAGAGGCAGAGGATTAGTTCAACTAGAACTGACTAACAAAACCACAACAATCGGTCTTTTGCATTTTTCTTTTCGTCATTACCCGTTCAAGTTCTCTATGCAAGGACGACTTAAGTTTGTACAAAAACATACATTTAATCGCAAGAGAATATTTAGACGAGTTCCTGTGAATCTATTTAATAGTTAGCCAAACTTTAGAATCAAATACGTCAAAATTAGAAAAGGTCAGATAGACGGTTTTTATTTTTTTTAAACGTTATGACAAGGATGTTATTTATATCGATATTTTCCGTAAAAAAATTATTTGTAAAAATGATCCCATCAATTTGTATTTTTTAAACGGAAAAAATATATTTTCAGGTTCTATTGTCGGGATTACATCGCCTATTTTCGCCAAATGAACAGGACTGCAGTAAATTAGATTTTAAACATTCATAAGTGCGATCCTTCAATAGAGAATTGTGAATATGTTAACAATGCTGAAAAAATAGGAAAACAGCAGTGAAACGTAGAAAAAAAACGAAACAAAAAACAAACGTGTAGGAAGAGGAAATAAAATATAGAGAACATTTCTTCTTTTTCTTCTTATTCCTCTTCTCCCCCTACTCATTCTTCTCCTCCTCCACCTCCTTTTTCTTCCTCTTCTCCCCCTCCTCCTTCTTCTCCTTCTTCTTCTTTTTCTTCTTCTTCTCTCCCTCCTCCTTCTTCTTCTCCTCCTCCTTCTTCTTCCTCTTCTCCGCCTCCTCATACTTATTCTTCTCCTCCTCCTTCTCCCCTCCTCCTTCTTCTTCTTCTCCTCTTCCTCCTCCTTCCTCTTCTCCCCTCTTCCTTCTTCTTATTCTCCTCCACCTCCCCCTTCTTCTTCTCCCCTCCTCCTTCTTCTTCTCCTCTTCATCTTCCTCCTCCTTCCTCTTCTCCCCTCTTCCTTCTTCTTCTTCTTCTTCTTCTTCTTCTTCTTCTAATTTCACTAATTCTTTCTTTTTCTATGTGTCGTCACCCTTCACTATGTTGACGGCCATGACTCTCCATAATTTCCTGTCATTTCTTGCCACGAATGAATATCTTATTGTTATCGCCCCTAAACTTTGTTTCGCCAGACTTTTACTCAAAATGTCTCGGAACATTCACTCTGTCCCTCTTGCCTTCAGCCGCTCATGTAACTATCAAATTTCACAATCTCCTTTTCATCATCATGAGCTCTAGAAATGTCAACACTTTCTTCTTGATTATCTGTCTATGTTTCTGAGATGAGGTATTATGTCAAGTGGTTGGAATGTCGAAATATGGCACGTGGAACTAGAACAGTCTACCCCAGTGAGCGAAATAAAGCGTTAAGTTCGACATTCCAATCACCTGAAAAAAGCCGGGGTGTACAACGGCCGAAACGTTGTAATAAATATGGCGACAAAGATGAGGACAATAGTCCGAATAATGTAAATCTTAATGTAAATCGTGATATTAAGTAAGAGTGTCCTTTTTGTTTCCATTATCTCTAAAAGTTCTTCGTTGCTCGCATGTAAGTCCTATGTTATTCTCAGCATCCTTCTGTAAATGAGCAGGAATTCTTCATTAGTAGAGAAACTGAAAATGGCGGCATGATTGTATGAGTATTTTTCACCTAAAGTAAGGCGGAATACTACTTGTACGCAGGGCGGGGATACTGGGAGCGAAATTTAAAGAGAAGACTGCGAATAGGGAGAAAAAGATTAACTGTATTCACGAAGGCATTAAAGGGCGTCCGATGGTGCATTTTTCCAGTTTTGAAGATTGTAGTTATCAGGCAATCGAGTAAGCGGGAGAGAGTTTGACTGTATGGAAGTAAGACAAAAGAAATTGTTTGAGTAGAAGTGGTGGTTACATTTCGCTATTTCAACAGAAAAAAAGGTGGGAGCTAGATTCCCAGCTTAGTAGAACGCTTAAATCTATGTAGTCGAGGGCAGAAGGTAAAAAGATCATCAGAGTAGTTGCTATGAAAATATTTGTAGAAAAGACAAAGTGAGTCTGCGTCAAGTTGTTGAAAATGTGACTGAAGTCGAGATGCCAGGTCAAGATCTATTCCATTACAGATCATTCTTTGGATTTCGCCAAGCATCTTGGGATGTACACCAGGTGCACCGGACCAAATATGGCAAATGTATTCACTGCGTGGACGAATGGTACATTTTTAAATGTGCATAAAGGATTCTGACGAATAATTTTTTCCAGTACGACACAGTGACCCAACTTTCCTTGCAGTAGATGCCTCTGTTGATTCACTGTAGTCGCTCCACTTCATGTTGAAAACTTGAGCCCAAGGAAGCATAGTGTGTTGCCCTCCTGGAGTCTAGAATCAGCCATGCTGGTATCAGACAAAAAAGGTAAATCAAATACATTTCGTGATTTATAGACATTTACACCAAAGCTTGTCATGTACACATTTAAAAATATCTATGAATAACATATATTCTTCTTCTTCTTCTTCTTCTTCTTCTTCTTCTTCTTCTTCTTCTTCTTCTTCTTCTTCTTCTTCTTCTCATTATTATTATTATTATTATTATTATTATTATTATTATTCACTTCGATTTCTGTTGCGTACTCACTTCTTTCCGAATCCTAAACAGAGACGAAACGTCAGAAATGGTGTCATAATATTTTACACTGATTAAAAGAAACAAAACCTTTAGATAAATATATCCCTTCTTAAGGGGTGATGTCTATATTTTTGTAATTTTTACAATTTTATAGTACACCCTTTTTAAATTTTTATAGTCATGAGCTACCTGGGATCTCTTCAATAAGATACTTGGAACATTTTCCAATCAATTCTTGGGCTCTAGCTACAATTTGAATTATTGATGTCCACGTGAACTACATATTTGAGATCTCCACTTCAAGATACTTGTATTTTGTGTGTTTTATTAATGATCTTCAGATATATATTACAGTCTTCAGGAACTAACATGTCAACAAGAAAGCACATTATGTTTTGTGGTCTTTGATCGCAATGTCCTCATTAGATTTGATTATTCTGACAGTGTTTATTGTGAACTTTGGGTCTTGGTGGTTTTCATACCTTTATTTTGCAGTTTATTTCTTGTACAAGTTGCAGATTATGCAGTTCATATATTACCGATTTGTCTATTCAGTGGGTGCTAATATTGTCCAACCTGATACACGATGGTAAATTGTTTCTGGATATTTATCACAGCATCTGCATTTTAATATTACGAAATGTTTCAGCATAGTAAGCATTTGTCTTGCGCAGACGTGACAAAACTTTGGTCTTCAGCTTTTAACACTACGGTACGTAAATACTGATGAGCACGTGTTTTTTGGTATAATCAGACTATTGACTGTGAAGATATTTATATTGTCATCATTTCTTATTGTTGAATAATATTTCTCATTTCCATCATGTTCTTTGACACAGATCATAATACAATCTTCAGTAGTTCCCAGGCAGTCATTTTAGAACTGGGGTGGGCAAACTTTTTAGTACAAGGGCCGCATTCTAAAAATTTATAGTTTTACTGTGCCGCATAGTATATATAAACCAAAATAATTGATATTTAAAACTGGCAAAATAAAGGGCTTTTAAAGGAAAATATAGTTTTAATAAATAACATTTTAAAGTACCATGTAAGTAGAAAAACTTATTTATTTGAAAGATAAAGTAACTGTTTAAAAAAATAGTTATTTTTATTACTATTATAAAATAGAAACTATCAAAGAAGGATAATTATTTATTTTATAACATCACAACTGACCATCAGAAGGATAAAAATACTAATAGGAATGATGCACTTGACTGCAGTCATCTACCAGTTTACCAAAATCAGGTGTCATATTGCTTGTGTTTATCCTCAACACTGACTGAAGATTAGAATCTGTTAGAAGTGATCTCTTCTTCGACTTGTTGATTTTCATTATGGAGAAAGTCTGCTCACATATGTAGGTTGATGCAAATAAAACAAACATTTTTTTTTGAGAAAATTTTCAAGTTTCTGAACTTTTTATGATGCAGGGATGCATAGAACTCAACGATTTATTTTCAAACAGTTTCTTTAGAGATTTGTCGGCTTGCAAATCAATTAGTTCTTGCTGTAACTCTCCAGTAACTGTTTCTGTGTCACAGGCAAAAGGTGAAATGAGCAAATCGAACTGCTTTTCAGTTGCTTTGAAAAGAGCGAATCTTCTTATAAATTCTTTTCTGAGGGCCATAAACTGGAAACTATGCTTGTGCAATAGCTTGTGTCTTCAAATGAGGAAAATGAACAAATTTTTTTTGTTTAATTTGATTGCCAAAAAGTTCAAGGCTTTTACTTCCACATACAATTCATGAGCAAATACACCTTTTCATTGTAGTTTTGTGTTTAACTCATTTAACTTCTGGATAATGTCCACAGCAAATGCAAAATCACAAACCCATTCGTCATTGTCCATTTTTTGTTAAAAAGTCACAGGATATTTCTTTTATATTACAAAACATGACAATATCTGCTTTAACATCCCACAACCTCTTTAATACATTTCCCATACTTAACCAGCGTACATTAGTGTGGTACAGTACATCAGTAAAATCTGCTTTGATATTTTCCAAGAAACTTCGGAATTGCCTGTGTTTTAGTCCCCTCGCTCTTATTAAATTAACTACACGCACCACCGGATCTACAACATGCTCGAGTTTTAAAGAGGTCTTACAGTTACTTTCTTGGTGTATGATACAGTGAAAAGATAACGCACTGTGCGATGTCCTCTTTAATTTTATCATTCATTAAGGTCATAAATCCACAATGTTTGACTATGAGTGAAGGAGCGCCAGTTTATCCAGGTTTAGTTTAGACCTGATTAGACAGTTAATTACACTGTTATACAAATCTTTTCCAGTCACAGTATCTTCAATAGACTCCATAGATAACAACTCCTCTGTAATTTCAAATTTTTTGTCAATTCCTCTGATGTAAATAAGTAACTGGACAGTATCCTGAATATCATTACTCTCATCCAAAGCAATAGCAAACCACTGAAATTTACTACTGGCTGTTAACAGCTGTTCTTGAATATTTGATGCAATTGCATCTATGCGACAAACAACAGTTCTTTGTGACAGAGATATAGCTTCTACTTTTGGTATAACTTCAAGACACACAACACTGACAGAATCAACCATGCAATCATTAATAAATTCTGCTTCTGCAAATGACTCATTCTCTTTGGACATTTTATTGGCCAGTATAAAACTAACTTTTGTCGCGTTCCTTTGTAATATTGAAGTTTTTTGAAACATAGTTTGCTGTTGCTTCAATCATTTTACTAAATCATTTGCCTTCTTTTGCAGTTCTTGCTTTGACAAATTATGTAAAAGTAGGCGTGTTTGGTTTGAAAATGTCGTTTTAAATTGTTTTCCTTAAACACAACCACTGGTTGTGGACAAATCAAACATGCAGCTTTATCTCCAATGTCAGTAAAAAAATACTTTTCAGTCCACACTTTGTTGAACACTCGGCATTCGTTTTCAATTTTTGCTTTTTAGATGGCTTCGAAGAACTCATTTTGGACACAGTTTACAAAATAAAATAGTAAAATTTATGTTAAATTTCAAAAAGTTTATTACGTCAACTTAGTAAGAATTGCGTCATTAGCGCAGTAAGAAGATGCCAAATTCACCACTTTTATGAATGCAGGCACAGACAAACACTAATTGTTAAAAAAAAACAGACATATAAAACAAGAAAAGAGACATAGAGATAGGAATATTTAAATAAATGCTTACATTCGATTTTATAATATGTATATATAATAACAAATGTGTGCTTGGTTATTTATTTTTTTTAAATTTTGTCATGTCAGGGTACTTAATTTTGTGTGTTGCGTAATCGGATATACGTTGTTTTTGAGTCAAAGTAGAAGTGAGAAGTCTAGAACATAATTTTTGATTTTTCTGAGAAAAAATATTTTTGAGTAGAAAATTTATTTTATTCAGTTTTCTATAAATAAAGGAATAAAATACATCTTACAATCTTGGAATTATAACTTTTGAAACTTATATAATGATATTTATTTATAAGTCAAATTAAAAAAAAATATTGTTAAATATATTATAATCACTAGTTTAGTCAAAAAAAGGTAACTTTAAATCTAATTTAACAAAAATGTATTAAGACTTAAAATCTTTTTCTGACAATTTGAATCAGATATTTTTATAAAACTTAAAATATATCAAAATATTTGAAAAAAAGAGCAATATTCGGTAACTTTAATGCTATTATTTCAATGATATATGCAATTTTTATGAATATTTTCGAACGATTATTTTATATATTTATGTAAAAAGTATATTAAAAAAAATTATGGATAAAAATCACCCGTTTTTTAAATATAATAGGCCGTTAAAATTTTATTATTTGTATTTTTTATTTTATCTTTTTCTTCAATATAAATTTACGGGGTTTTTGTGTCATTTTACTAACAATTTTAAGTCGTTATTTTTGGCGGCGTGGGCATGTTAGTATTGAATAAAAAAAAATCTGTTTGTGCTTGGCGGGCCGCATGAAATCCTTTAGCGGGCCGTAGTTTGCCCACTGCTGTTTTAAACCGACTCCTGTAACTTTGTAAGTCAGTTCCAGCTGAACTAATACTCTGCCTCCTCAAGATCTGGGCACATACAGACGATCAACAGCAGCTTAGAAATGATGCATGCGGTGGATAGTGAAAAACTATCGTTTTGACAGATATAAACTTTCAAAGAATATTTGCCAATACAAGCAGCGTATACTCCTGAAGTAGTGGGATACTTGGCTTTCATCTGATTTTCTTAATGTAGTTCTTTAGACTCGGGCTATACACCATGACGAACCAGAAATCATTACGATAATACTGGCCAAAACATCCCACATACTGGTAACATCAATCTGTACGTTAGTGTACATTTTAAACCTTCCTTTGTCTTTGGTCTTGATATTATGGTCAGAAGGAACAGATACATTGATGAAAACGGATTTTCTTGTATATATCATTTTTAATTTTTATATTTTTGTTTCTTTTACAACGGCGATGATGTCACGAATAGGGTGTGTTTTAGATGTTGAATTGGTTGTTTTCGGTTTTTGGTGGTTTTAGCATCACTCATCGAATTGAAGGTAATACGTACAACATAGTTTCCAGAGGGAGGCTACTTTATCATATATTTGTTCAAGTGGCATTGAAAGCGGACACTGAAGTAAACACGGAGTGGCGTGAGTCTGATTCACGCGTGAACGCAGTCTTCAGGCCATGTGTTTTTGTAGTCAATTGTATTACCTTAACGGTTGTTGGATAGGCAGTAAAGGTTATATTTCAGATTATTATGATGGCTATTGAGTAGAAATAAGCGAGGATCCGAATGCGGATTTTGTAGATATTAACATTTAACTGGTTATTTATTATCAATTATTTAGTGAATTCAGTATTTAATCATTACTTATTTGTTGTTGATTATTATTAAATTTGGTTTTGGTTATGCGTGCATTCCCAATTTGTTAATTTGCATATTATTTATTAAAATAATTACTTAATTTAATAAATTAATTTTTTTCATTTGCATAACTATTAGGGAGGTGCAAAAATAATGACGTAATAATATCGTTTTTTGACGTTAAAAATACGTCAAAAAACGACATTATTGCGTTATTATTTTTGCACCAACCTAATATTTATTTGTTTACTAACAGCCTCCAGACGACTTAGGATTTTTCGGTAAATTTTTGAACGGTCTAATTGATTATGTTTATCAATGCTGCAATAATCCTTGACTTCAGTTCATCTTTTGTGATATAAGCAGTTTTATTGGTCTCTCGCTCAAATGCGCCCCACACATAATAATCAAGGGGGTTGAAGTTTGGAGAGCTAGGTGGCAATATTTAAGAGGTAATGTGGTCGCAGAAATTGTCTGACCGTCATTACTTGTTTCTCCTGCCTGTGTTCAATGGCAAAGAGTCCTGCTTCGAGACATAGGATATTCAAGTAGCCACCCTCTTGACTCAGGGCCATACTACCATCTCAAGGAACTTGGTGTAGGCATCCGTGTTGTGTCTGAAGCCCTGTACGAAGATGAATGGTGGAATAACGTCCTGATCATAAGTGATTACGCCAAAGAGACTCTCCCGAGACTTTCCGAATCCTCTGCACTGTTCCCAGAATGCCAAACAAACACATTTGCACATTAGAACTTCCGGCGATAATGCCAAGAAATACAGCAGCCTTTTGCAGAATTTTGTCGGAGTGAATAGCGTCATTTTATTATTTTTTCATACAGCCGGTGCCTAAATTAATTTACTATTCTGTGCATTCCACAAAACCAACAACGAACAACGCGCATGCACGAAATAAAACATTAATATGGCGACAATTTATCCATCGCTCTCTCTCTCTCTCTCTCTATATATATATATATATATATATATATATATATATATATATGTGTGTGTGTGTGTGTGTGTGTGTCTGTGCATTTGTGCAATCCCTCTTGCATAAAAGATTCGTTAAAAACAACTGACATAGTGCCGCGTTTAAGCTTTTTTATTTAATTATGTCCGAGTTATTGTTAGTCTCTTCTTTTTGTCGTTATCAAGGATGGTCGTGTATTCACATTGAGTTTAATATATGGATTTTTATATATGTATCGAGTTATATTCATGTTTTTAGTTTCCAAACACGATCAGCACATTTTGACCGTGTTCATAGTTTTTGCTGTTGCGTGTTCGTTTTTTTTTTATTATTATTAATAATGCTGCTATTATTTGTATTTTGTTTTTTGCACGCGGATGAGGCTTTTATCTTTTAATGTCTAAGAGGACCCTGTGGATGTTGCGGTCGGGTGAGCTTACAGAATATTCAGGCAATTTTAACATGCTTTATGACCACAAAAGTAAAAGATCACAAGAGAAATTAAATAAAACCTTAACCATAACAGCTTGTCAGTCGTTTTTAACAAAACAATCACACACACACACACACACACACACACACACACACACACACATATGTTATAATTATTTCATATAGGCAAAAAGAGTTTACTTGAGGTGTAAAGATTTAAACACTCCATGAATCACTTTCCTTGCTTCCGGTAGACTTATTTACTACTATTAGGCCATCTTTCCTATAAATCCATATATTATTTAAACTAATTTTAATATCTGTCTGTATTTCTGAGATGAGGTATTATGTACATTATTTACATTATTCAGACTATTGTTCTCATCTTTGTCGACATATTTATTACAACGTTTCGGCCGTTGTACACTCCGGCCTTCTTCAGGTGGTTGGAATGTCGACCTGAACCGTTTATTTCGCTCAGTAGGGTAGACTGTTCTAGTTCCACGTGTGACTGGCCTGAAGGACACATCACACAGTGGATAAAGGCGTTAGTCAGGACCCAAAGAGTGTCAGTTCAATACCCTGTAAAGTCAGTGGATTACTTTCAGAGGCAAATTAACAGGAGGTAGCTGATAACTGACATTCATTAAACATGGCACGTAGAACTAGTACCATCTACCCCAGTGAGCGAAATAAACGGTTCAGTTCGACATTCTAATCACCTGAAAAAACCCGGGGCGTACAACGGCCAAAACGTTGAAATAATTATGGCGACAAAGATGAGGTCAAATATTCAGAATTATGTAAATAATGTAATTTTATGATGTGCAGTGAGACTGTAAGAAACAAATAGTCCGACCAAGTCCGATATACCATGCAGAATCCAGTGATCCCCTCGATACATCAAAGTTTTCACCTGATTTTTTTAAACCATTGTTCGTTGTTGTGGATTATAACTGATTTTCTGCAAGTTAGGATGATGTCAATTCCCTCTTTAGAGATATCCGTGTAAAACTTGGCAAACTCCAAAGCCGATTCGAAAAAGTTGTTAGATATGGATGGAGAGAAGTCCACGATGTCAAATTGAGTTGAGGAAAATGTAACAGAGAATGTTTAAATCTTTACACCTCATGGTCAAAATTAATTCACACATAAAACAGGTAGACTCTTAGATGTAATCTTAAAATTAACCCTAAATAATTTCCAAGCCTTCCCGAAAAAAATAAAAAAACGCAAACCCTATATAAATCTTAATTCGAATCACCCACCACCAGTTATTAAACATATCTCATCATACGTTGAACGCCGTAGCAAGAAGGACTATTCTAGCAAAGAAATATTCGATAAACACAAAATTTTTTATAACAAAATTCTTACCGACAGGGCCTACAGATCTTCCGAAATAAAATATAAGGAAAATTGTAGTTACTCTAAAAATAAAAAAATAAAAAAAAATACAGGAAGGAGAACAATTTGATATATATATCCCTTCAGCAAATTAGTCCGTACCAAATTAGGACACAAATTCTTAATCTAATTAACAAGCAGTTTCCTACAAGTAGTAACCTATGCCAAATCATCAACCGCAATACCTTAAAAATTAGTTATAGCTGTTCTAGGAATCTATATAAAATTATCCTTCAGCAAATTATCCTTCAGCAAATTATCCTTCAGCAAATTGCTATCAACAAGCACTATTGTTTCACTCCCATTATCCACTTTTTGATTTATGTATATTTTTCCTCAAGCAACTGGAAAAAAGGGAAATGACGTCTCACATACGGCTTACTTACGAGCAGAATTGTTCATAACCTTTTTTTTATTCTCACCAGTCGAGGTGCAAATGAAATGCATCGAAACGAAGTTGCATCTTTGTAGTGAGTAAACTGTTTTTGACTATATGAAAAAGTTATAAAAAATAATTAATTATTGCTCTACTATTGGTATCGAGCCCCTTTTGAATTAATGCTGTGAACTTTAGAATTTATATATTATCAGGCACGGTGGGGTAATGGATCACGGCTTGGATTAAGGAGTTGGAATATCTGTCGAATCCATTACATTATCTTACTTGCTAATACCCTTGGGAAAGGTGTGCATTCTCTTCTCCCTTCAGCTATGGGTAAATAGCAGGACAGACTGGGTTCTATAGCCTTGGATGTCAAATGGTTTAGGAGCAGGACAACTCTGAATTAAAAACCTGCGGAGGGTCGTTTGGGGACCTTGTGGCACCTAATGCACAAGGTCTCTGTATTCGCCCTTTCAAAAAGTGTGGATGGTTCTGCACGAAATCGTCACCACAATAATCAAATCTCATGTACTGTTGTCGGGCTGTCGGATTCCTAGGAACTGATCTGCTTGACTCTCATACGTCGAATTCGACGGGAGAGTCGAGAGTATATATATATATATATATATATATATATATATATATATATATATATATATATATATATATATATGCACACACGTTCGTATTGATACCGTTTTTGTTAAAGTAATGCTAATTGATTAGGGTTCCAGCACTTAATGGATTTTTTTTCTTTTCGGTGATGACAGACTGGGGTTCATTTTAAGGAGTTGGTATTAAGACTTATACTAAGTTAAACTTATTTATTTTATCTTGTTTTATCTCAACGGTGCACAAATATGTATACATGTTTGTGGTAGGGCGTCTTTGGTTCGTAGCTAGACTCTTCAAATAAATAATCTGAAAGCTCATTTTTTGAAATATCTTTTCTGGAAGTCAAACCTGGGATTCTTCTCTGGTAGGGTTTTCTTTTTGTTTTAATAGGAGTATATATACTCATCCATTGTCCGGTCCATACTCCTCCCTCTTTTATAAACAGGCGTAAAAGCGAATCACTTGTTTGCTTTTTAGGAATTGGTTCCCTGTTCCTTTCTTTTTCATGCAATAATAGTTGTGCTGTCTTTCGTGATATGCTTGGAAGTTAGCCAAAATCTGTTTATCCTGAGCGGAACGGGTTGGCAGTTTTTTGGTGGCTGTTTCCGACTTGTAGCTAGGAAGCTGGACACTTGCTTAATGTTTAGAGAGGTTGCTCTGATCAACTTTTGCATAATATTGGGGTTCTTGCAGTACCATTTCGCGCATGAAAGGGTGTCCCTGTACGTCCCTCCGGTCGGACACTTCGGGGCCACAATATGTTGCAGTCTGCGTAAGTTACCTTACTAAACATTTTACATTAGACGACCGACTGCTGCTACTAACCTATGCTATTTGTTACCAAATTAACATATCATGAATATAAACAACTTAAACTAGCTCAACAAAAAACAACAAAACCATTAACATTTTTTCTCCAACATTCCTGGTATTCGTATCAAATTCTTCAGGGTAAAATCATTCCTCTTCCAAAAATCTCCGACCATTCTAGCTCACTGCTAAACTAATCTTAACGCTTCAATCCACTACTCTGATTTCTCGATTTCTGGCTACCCTCCTCTCCATAGAAATGGCTCTAATGTCCACATGAAAGATCTGGGAGTTTATGTGCGCGAACATATCCCGTTGGCTAGGAACTCTCGTTTGCCCTTCTCGCTCTTAACTCAGTTATCTTTTCTTCCCCCCCCCACTCTTCCCCTTCTTCTCAAGAGTGTTGTGTGCTAGATAGTATTTCGGATAATATAGACAAGGTCAATTCCCTAGACTTATTTGCAAATATATTTGTGTTACGTGAATTTAATGACCGCCAAGACAGGTGACACCTAAACCCTTAACTTGTCAATCAATCAATCTCTCACGCAAGTAGTTGAATTTGCTCAGCTATTCTTCAGCAATCTTTTGCCCCTATCCCTGACTCATGTCATACCACGCGAGTCTGTCCTCTTGGCAACTCTTATCATGCAGTAGGGTCTTTAAACATCTTCCGGTCCCCGACAAGCCAAGTGACTGCTACCAAAAGAATATCTTTCTATTATCAATGAAGAGATTGTGAATCATTCCATGATTTCCTCTATGACGTCCCTTTGTATAGCAATCTCGCGTGTTTGCTTCTAGAGATTATTGGCGGATCTGCAAGGGAGTACTAAACAACAACAAATACTCAGTTATGACATTAACAACAAATCCCCAAAGTACTGACCACTAAAACTGATAAGGTCGAATGATTTGCACGAAGATTCTATACTGTTCAAAAATCGTATCTGATGTCTCCTCCCGAGAGAAAACCGGCATCGATGCATTAATTTCTGCAGGGAATTGCCAAGTTGAATCTAATTCATCTCCTTGGTTCTCACCCGCATCCTCGGCGGCGATAGCCCAGAGGAATCATTTCGTTCGTTTGTGTCAGGGCGACACATCTGATTGCAACAAATCTCTCTTTGCCTCTGCTCGAAAAGAGTGCAAGCGTGTCCTCAATGAAACGAAATTACTGCTTGCTTATAGAATGTAGCAACATATAGCAATCTCGCGTGTTCGCTTCTAGAGATTATTGGCGGATTTTCAAGAGAGTACTGAACAACAAAAAATACTCAGTTATAACATCAACAACAAATACTGAAAGTACTGACACCTACACCTGATAAGGTCGAATGCTTTGCACAAAGATTCTCTTCCAAGTCAACGCTCTGCTCATCTGGATATATATATATATATATATATATATATATATATATATATATATATATATATATATATATATATATATATATATATATATATAGTCGAGTTCTAGGTATGAGAGTCAAGCAGATCAGTTCCTAGGAAACCGACGGCCCGACAACAGCACAAGAGACTTGATTAGAGTGGTGAAGGTTTCGTGCACGGCCCGCCACACTTTTTGAAGGTCCGAATTCCGAGAACTGGTGCACTAAGTGCCACAAGGTCCCCAAATGACCCTCCTCAGAGTTGTCCTTCTCCTAGATCAGTTGCCATCCAAGGCTATAGAACCCAGTCTGTCCTGCTATTTACCCATATCTGGAGGGAGAAGAAGAGGATTCACACCTTTCCCTAGGGTATTAGAACGTAAGTGAATGTAATGGATTCGAACTCCTAAATCCAAGCCGTTATCCATTGCCATGCCTCCTATAATTCGAACTCGGCTCTGCGATTCCTCAATCCAAGCCGCTATCCATTACTCCACCGGGCCTCCATACATGCACACACTCATCTAAGCATATATATATATATATATATATATATATATATATATATATATATATATATATATATATATATATATATATATATATATATATATATATATATATATATATATATATATATATATATATACCTACCTGAATGTCCGAGAAATTTTCATAGAAAATATGATTCCTCCGACAGGAATCCAACCTGTATCCTATACGGAACCGCCATGTAGCCTGACGTGCTTTACCGATTGAGCCACAGTGGTAAATGTCGTTAATACTGTTTATTATAAACACAGAATTTGCGTCAATATTTGTATCTATAAAAAGAACGTATAAAAATCGTCCTTGTTTGCGAAAACACTCCTTTGTGGCTCAATCGGTTATGTCACCTCAGGCTCTATGACGGTTTGCTATAGGATGCAGGTTTCATCCCTGTCGGAGGACGCATATTTTAATGTTAATACAGTTTATTATAAACAGAACATTTACTAACATTATTGTATCTATAAAAAGAATGTATAAACATAAAAGAATGTCTTTTTATTTTTGCGCTCCATCTTGTCCGGATATATTACACTTTTTTTTTTTTAACGCGCATGCCCAATGAATAATTTCTTGGTAGTATTTAAAGAGAACATGTTTATATTATACTGGCCGTGTTAAATGATTTCTCGAATCTCGAACAAAATGAATATTTCTGTGAAAAATTTGAAAGCGTTACTCTAAGTTTAGCCCTACTTAAAAATTTTTATTGGTAAAATTTTATGTCGAAATTGATGGTTATAAGTTTGACTTATGCGATTTACGGAAGGTAAAGCTGTGTACGTTCAGTCAAATGTGGACATCTGAAAGGGGAAAGATCTTTAGAAGATTGTCAAATTACTAAACAAAGGATGTGTACATGTGAGTAGAAACATTTCCCCACACTTTCATATATATATATATATATATATATATATATATATATATATATATATGTGTGTGTGTATGTGTGAAAAGTGTGTGTATATAAATATATATATATATATATATATATATATATATATATATATATATATATATATATATATATATATAATTAATTATATATTATATGGGCGGTACTTATTAGAAAGCGCTTAATATCAGAGATACAGCTAACATATATTATCATTGTCTCCAATCCCTTACAACATTACTATCACATCACATCTACTATTATCATATAGACGCGCTATAATTATTAACATAAACTACCCTTTCGCCCTGCATATTAAATATTAAATATCACCATATAAAATAACCAATAAGGATTACAAACCGAAATTTCTACCTGTTACATATACACAGTCATCAAAAACAAACAAATAACCAGCTTTTAATATAACAAATAAAGACCCTTTTTTCAAAAATTTTAAAATAAATAACAATAATAATTTTTACCTATCATAATTTTACACAAACCCCACCACACGTATATCCATACATGCGAGGAAATATTATTCAGTGGAAAATAGAAAAATGACATGTATACATTCACGAGACATTCACGAGAAATATTCGCTACACTTCCAATCTTTGGATTTTAACATACAAATGCGTATGTATTGACGCAACACCACCCGTATACATACATATGTCATATCCGAAACTGCCCACATATGTTTATACATGTATGAGTCCCGACGGACGACCAAGTATGTATGTGTATCTGCGTACTTCATTGGGTATATAAACATACATCGATGTTTGCGTTAGCACGATGACACCACGGCGACGCCCCCCCCCCTTCCATAATAACACCAACACACGCAATCTACATAAACCCAAAATTAAAAAAAAATTTAATCAGTTTGACTGACGATCGCAAAAGCGTGAAACCCAGGGTCACAAACTCACATCAATCCAACCAAATATATATATATATATATATATATATATATATATATATATATATATATATATATATATATATAACACGTTGTATTAAACGCCAAAGACAACATAGTCCTGCTGATTTTCTTTTGTATTTTATCACGTAACAAGAGATACACCCAGAAAATTATCCTCAATTAACCTCTTTCACAGAGGGCAAATGCACAGACAATACGGTATGGATAAAAAGGCCTTAAGTCTATAACACACCATAATGTCTTTCCTGTTGATTCTAACAGAGCCTTAAAACTTAATATATATTATAGTAAATTTAAAACCTCTAACGTGGTAATGAGCAATAACCCTTCTCCAGTTACTGCAGTGGTTGATAGGACTAATGTTGCGTATGAGTTTAAATGACCTTCTAATCCACATACGTAAATTGGATTTATAACTACCCGGCTCTCTAGACGATTAACTATGCATTTAAATAATTCTAGTGCCATTAAACAACTTCTTATGTCATATACTGTTTCCCTTCTGCATTCTGACTTTCGTAAAATCCTTATAGACAATACTAAAATTATTGATCAATATACAGACATTATACGCCTTAATTTTTAGAGGCACTACATATTTGAAGCAATAAACCTCTTATTAATCGCACAGCTTATAATATTTCTGGAAACATCCTTCAATGTCTTTAATATATTTCTACGTAATTTGATAAATCACATAATACTTTCCCTCGAACTTTTTAAAATTCCATAACGTATTTTTCGATTTTTTGGTTTTTACAATAAAAATTCTTTTCACCCCTTCACTTGATCCCATCGCTTCCCCTGCACGTGATCACATTAACGCGTCTTTTGAAGTTAAAAATATTTCGTAACGTTTATTTGGTTCGTATAAATGTCGCAATACGATTCCGCTACAAGGTAATTGGTTAAAGTTAAAGGAAAAATTTGATCCTGATGATGAACGATGACTCGGTTGTCTTTTGGAATATATATATATATATCAATACAATTTTGAAATAAAAAGTCTCATTGGGAAATATGAGAAGATACAAAAGAAAATCAGCAGGACTATGTTGTATTTGGCACTTAATACAACGTGGTTAAAAGAGAGGATACACTCACCCATACATACATACATATATATATATATATATATATATATATATATATATATATATATATATATATATATATATATATATATTGTGTGTATTTAGGCAGCATCTTTTCATTCATACACGTTTCATTAAATAATAATTTAATTCTTAATTTAATTCAACTTAATTCTTCGCAATGATTCTTCTCCCCCGGTTAGCGACTTGCAAAAAAAAACAACATAGTTTATAAATTCAAGTGCCCTTTGGGAGTGTGTATCTCCAACAAATTAAATAATATTTATGTTGGTCACACCACAAACTCGTTTCACGAGGCTTGACACTACATTTGAATGAAAACTCTAACATTTTTAGGCATTTAAAACAACATGCCTGCCCGCACACACAATTCCGTAAAATACTTGTCGAAAACACAATTATACTTCGACATGAAAAGAATAGACAAAAACTAAAATTCTTTGATGCTTTATACATCAAACAGTTGAAACCTAACCTAAACAAAATCAATTATGGAATCTCTACAAATATTCTTAAATGTCTATAATTGGTAACAGAAGCCATTGGTTTATACCAACGGCTTTCCATATTTCATACTTCTACAATTCACTGTCGTGTGGTCATGTGTGACGTCATGAGATGCAGTGCGATTTTCGATTCTTGTGTCCTATATGCGCGTGTTTATCGTTGCTTAGAAATCATCTATGTAAACAATGACAGACTATCATCACTGTCTTGTCCGTATATTGTTTAATATGTTGTAATTGACATCTTTGATAATGGCTTAAGTAAGTTGAACGCTTAGACTGTATTAAAAAAAATATGGATCGTTATTGTGAATTTCTTTCTTCGTTACACGATAATGTTATTAAACTTATCAGATGTTACAAAAAAAATTTGCATAAAATAAATAGACAACACTTGTCTATATTATTTAATGAAACGTGTATATATATATATATATATATATATATATATATATATATATATATATATATATATATATATATGTGTGTGTAAAGCCTTAAACAAAAATATTTTCCATGGTTATAATTCATTACATTAGAATCGTAATTACGATCCAATTTATCAAACCTCCAAATTCAAAAAAAGAAATCAGAAAAATACTCCGGGAATAAAAAAAATAAAAATTAGTGAGAGTGCATGTATGAGAGTGGGGGGCGAATGTGAGAGGCAAATGAAAGCACTAGAGAGGGGTAACAGACGAAAGAAGAAGGGGAAGGCCTATATATGTAGACAGTGACTATTATAGCTGATAATGCAAGACTCTTCGGTAAAGCAAATCGACTACTCTCGGTCACTGTGTGTTTATCTAAAAATAAATATGCTTAAAAATCATCTTCTCCCGGTCGTGCGCCAACGGCTTAGGGGTAAAATCTCCAGCTGACTTCAATTCAGCCGGGCTTCGATCCTAGCTTAAGGCAACAGTACCTCTATCCACACTGATGAGCTGTGATACTGCAAAACAGTCTATTTTGGGATATATATATATATATATATATATATATATATATATATATTGAAAACTATTTATAAAGTCAGTTTTGAGTTCAATCGTTACTGGTTAGGCTATAGTTCTGCCTTGTACCATACCAAGTTCAGCTTAGTCAATAACCTACCCGCTGATCGTACATTCTGAATAACTCTAAATATGCGGAAACGCTGGATTTTAATAGGCTAGACTTTTCGAGACTTGTTTATTCTAGCGTGAAGTTCACTAAGCCAAGCAAATAAATGCCATTCAGGTTGAAAATTTGTGTAAATGCACAAGAAACTTTCCATTTTCAGCTCGAAATGTTTTTAATGGAATATTTCTGGTGTGGGCGAATAAGAATTTAAAATCGGGCAGCTACTAAGATATACATTTTTAACTTGATTTTTATAGCTAGCTTCTTAAAAAATACAATTTAAAAATATAAAGCTGTATCGGAAATAAGAAAATTTTAAAAAGACGTTTATTTATTTTTTATTTATTATTCTGCTTTTATTTCTTCGTTTTTAAGTCAAATGTAATAATTTTATTTTTTATTTTTTAAATTAAATTTTTTTTTTATTTTTATATATTTTTCATTCTTTTTTATATTTTTATTAAATTTAAACTTTATTTTTTTGAACATTTTATGAGAAAACTTAATTTTAAAAATTTATCCTTGTAGGTATTAACCTTGTTGAATTATTTCTTTCTAAAATAACAATAGCAGTTACCGTGTTTAGAAAAAGTATACTCGACATAATTAAAGATTATTGGGAAGGTTTACGACCATATCACGTTGAAATACCGGTTCTCATACGATCACCGATCCTGGTCAGTTCCTGGATGGGAGACCACTTGCGAATATCAGGTGCTATAAGCTTGGATGCGCGGGTGGTTTAACGGATAATCTCGGAATTTTTGATCGGAGATCCGAGTTTCAAATCTAGTTGGGTTTGTTATATTCACTGACGTGCCCTTGGACATGTATGACTCCAGCTATTTTCTCCACCACCAGTTATAGATGAATTAGTTACACGTACAATCTAAAAATATTTTCTGGTTTTAAATAACCGGCATACGGTTGATAAAAAGAATAGACAAACGAGTGTCTATATTTCTGAGATGAAGTATTATGTCCACTATTTACATTATTCGGATTATTCTCCTCTTTGTCACAATATTTATTACAACATTTCGGCCGTTGTACGCTCCGGCTTTCTTCGGGTGGTTGGAATGTCGAACTGAACGCTTTTTTTCGCTTACTGGGGTAGCCTGTTCTAGTTAAACGTTCCATGTTTAACGGATGTCAGTTATCAGATATCTCTTGCTAAAGCCCCTCTCCAAGTTCTCCACCGTCTGAACCTCAAAGATACTTGACACAGAGGATAAAGGCGTTGGTTAGATCCAGTGACAAGACCCAAAGAGTGTGAGTTCAATACCCGGTTAAGGCAGTGGAGAACTTGCAGAGGGGAATTAAACTGGAGATAACTGATAACTGACTTCCATTAAACATGGCACGTGGAACTAGAACAGTCTACCGCAGTGAGCGAAATAAAGGGTCCAGTTAGACATTCGAGCTACCTGAAGAAGGCCGGAGCGTACAACGAACGAAACGTTGTAATAAATATTGGGACAAAGATGAGAACAATTGTCCGAATAATGTAAATAGTATAGATAAACGAATAGAAAACGACTGAATCAATCAAACTATGAGGACATGTCTATGGTAATGGTAATTTTAAACGTTTCCTTATAATGAAACATTTTGCATTCATTGACCGACCTGCAA
Source organism: Acanthosepion lycidas (assembly GCA_963932145.1). Taxonomy (NCBI): domain Eukaryota; kingdom Metazoa; phylum Mollusca; class Cephalopoda; order Sepiida; family Sepiidae; genus Acanthosepion; species Acanthosepion lycidas. The sequence continues at coordinate 96,897,829 of OZ010588.1, forward strand.
GTACTAGTATCAGATGAATTGTGTAAGATATTACTCTTAATACGTTTTTTTTTTCAGATAAATAGTTTCATAAAGTCTATTAACTGCTATCGAACTTTCCATTATTGATGGGGGGGTTACTTCCAAACATTTTATTTCAAGTTTGTATTTAATATCAACAATTGGATAATGGCATTATTTTATCTTCGAGTTGCAATCTATTTTATTTCTTGCTGCTGTTGAAAGTCCCCATTAATTCTCTAGCTCTGACATCGAGGTCTTTATTGCAAAGACTGTTTGTACTTTGTTTTAGACTTCTACAGACAGCATATCGAACTTTTTTGTCACCACGCATACACACACACTTATATATATATATATATATATATATATATATATATATATATATATATATATATATATAGATAGATAGATGCTATTAGGGGTCAATACACACACACACACACATACACACACACACACACACACACACACACACACACACACACACACACATATATATATATATATATATTTTTTTTTTTTTTTCCAAGAGGATAGAATCCCGGTAGAACTCTGTCCAGAACAGAGTAAGCATATAATAAAAAAATATAATAAAAATTTTCGTTTCTTTTTTGAATTTGTAGGTCTGATGAATTGGATCGTAATTACGATTCCAATGTAATAAACTATAACCATGGAATATTAGTGTTTGAGCCTTTTTTTTTATATACATATATATATATATATATATATATATATATATATATAACATTAATCATGGAATTTTTCTTGATGTTAATGTAGATTAGATAACTTAGGTATTTGTATCATATATATTTATTTGTAGAAAATTTAAAATATACTTTAATCTCTTTTGTTACACCTAAAAAAATTAGATTTTACAAGTGTTTAATGGCAGGTTCATTGCATCAGCAGAGGTAGGTATTTCTTAAATTAATTGCATTTGCCAGTATCTGTAATAATAATAATAATAATAATAATAATAATAATAATAATAATAATAATAATAATAATAATAATTATTATTATTATTATTATTATTATTATTATTACCACTACCACCACAATTATATATTTTTCAACCTGATTACGAAACATCTCATTTTGCCATCGCCTGATACAAAAAAAGAGGTCTCTTTGAGTGTTTGGTAGAGACATCTCCTCAACTCATACCACAATAAAACAAACAACAACAACATTAATAATAATAATAATAATAATAATAATAATAATAATAATAATAATAATAATAATCGTACCAATTACGTATCTCATCTATTTGCATCTGCTAATACAAAATATTTTCGTGTCAGAATCAGACTTGGTAGCAATTCGTACGACACAAAGTAAAAGCAAAACCAAACCCAATAACAACAGCAACAATAATATTCATGATAACCATTCTAATAATAATAATAATAATAATAATAACAACAACAACAACAATGTAATTATTTGTTACCAGTTACAATTGACGAGCTCAGACATATTTATAGCCATTGATAGTGAGCTCTGTTTACAGAATTAGTCTCCAGAAGAACTTCCTTCGCCCTTTGGGCCCGTCTTACATTTCGCCAAAACGGGAAATAGGCATAAATAATTTATTTGATCGTCTGTAGTACACTCATTTTAAGCTGTTGTTTTAAGACTATACAGTATTTCTTATATGAAATCTCGACGTACGCTCCCCGTAGATATCTTTACTCATACAATAATAAATGCTCATTAATACTATTATCCTCCTCCAATTTTTTCGTTAAATTAAGATAAACTAGCATGTTTACAGACGCGCCCTTAATAGACTATTTCTTAGGAGTAGATTTCTGTAATAGGTAGATTGCACGTGAGAGACTTGCAAGCCCAATGTTCAGATGCTTTTAAATTCAGTATGTTTTTTTTCCTAGACCAATGCTAAAAAGTGTATTGATTAATTCATTGATTGGTTGGTTCTTTTTGCTACGACCTATTAACCTTCATTTGCAGTTTATTTATTGCGAGAAAATTTTTCTTTTTTTTCTTTTTTATTGAGATAATGATTTTTTAGGAACACAATTCTTACTAATTAACATAAAGATGGAGGGAGAAGACCTGAATTCTTACCTTTCCCAAGGACATTTGCGCGTAAGGGAATATAACGAACTCCGGCAGAATTAGAACTATGAACACCAATTAACAATTCAGAAATAATAATAAATTACACCAGTCGCACATCGAAGCTTACAGAACATAATATTCCCCAGTGATCACCTATCTAGGTATTGATCAGATTCAAATTTTAGTGATTGTACGGGAATCGACGTTTCAACGTGATATGGCCGTAAACGTTTTCACTCTCAGTAAGCCTTTTAATTTTAATGCCTTAATCACATTACTTCAGGTAAAATAAATTAAAAAATAATTAAATGTCAAATTGGAAAAAAAAAATCTGTGTAACGCGTTTCGTCTACTAAATGGACTTCTTCAGATTAAAATAATTTTCTTACTGGCGGAATCATATATACGTAGGGGAAAAAGGGGTTATATGATGGATCCAGGAGAAAAACTGAAGATGTAGGAACGCTATATTAACAATTTTAAAATATTCTGGTGCCAGACGTGTTTAGAAGGACAGCTCAGTCAATCTAAACTGGTTTCTAAATTCGGTTTCCTTTTGATTACTGGTGTCAAGACCTGGACGACGATTCATCGGTGAAAACTTAGAAATAATTTTATGGATATATTCTCTATTGCCACTACATAAAATTCCGTTAATAAAAACATTATTTTCATCTGAAGAATTTATTTTGGAAGACGAATGGCGGTACATAGAATTTTTCTCCAAATTGTATCCTTCAATTACTTAAATTTTTTTCATTAAACAGAAATGTATATATCATATTCCCTCTTGCATCATGTTATATTTACGTCATGGAAATTATGTCGGAAAAATAATATCGCTTAAATATCCGTCAAATCTGAGAGAAAAAGAACAAAAATCATTACCTGCTTAAATTTACTTCACGTTAAAATCGGTCCAAGTTATTGGAACACCCTTTACAGCTGTTAACTATTTATACACAGGGTCGGCCAAAAGTAGTCTTACACTTTAGTAGATATGCACTTTACGTTGATTATCTTTAAATTTATTTTTTTACAATCATAATTGTTTAAGTACATTTGTTTAACACTTGCATTTTTTTTAGCATAGTTAAATCTCTTAATTGTTCAAAATGTCCTCCATCAAGACTGCAACATTCCTCGGACCTCTCGAGAACACGATGTAACAGAGCACGACACAAATTTAGATCTGTATAAATTTCAATAAATACTTCTGAGATGGACTCTTTTAATTCGCCCACTGTGTAGGGATTTTTCTCAGAAACCTTGTTCTTTACTACACCCCACGAAAAGCAATTCATTGGTGTTAGCTCAGTTGAGTGTGATGGACATTCAATGTTGCCCCTACTTCCGAAGCAGCTCTGTTGAAAGGTTTGTTTAAGGAAAGCTCTTACAGAGAAAAATAAATAAGGGATATAGAATACTAGTTTGGAATGACGACCTGGAAACGTGAGACAAGCATAAACCTACTTTTGGCCCAACCTATATATATATATATATATATATATATATATATATATATATATATATATCAGAATTAATAATTATCGGAATCGAAATAGGTCGGCTCCCCATGAAAGACTATTACCTGGAGAACATTTCCGCCGAGAAAAACACGATTTTAAAACCCATGCCAAATTCACTATAATTGAGAGAATAGAAAAGTTCAGAGCAGGTAACATTAGAAAGATTTTAGAGTTCCATGAAAATAGATAGTATTAACAGATAATCCGACAAATCAGGACCTACCCACATTTCTCACCCACACAAGATAGACATGCTTATGGAGGTGTGGAGGCCTCACACTTGTATGCACACCCACACGAATATACACACCTACACTCATCATACTCACTCACTCCCTAATGAGCCAAATGATAACACACACCCATAGTAAGATTCACGTTTACACACATCATATTCACTCACTAAGAACCAAATAACACACACATTTAACAGAGACACATCCCCTTTCCAGGAACCAATAAAACTGTCAAAAACACCAAGGAAATTCAGAGCAGCACGGATCTATCCAGACCTTATCTTAAATATCAACTCGAAAGAGACTGTTTAACCAACCCAAGGCCTGACCAAAATTCATGTTCAAAAATAAAAAAAATAAAAAAACAAATGAAAACTAGTGAAAAAAGTTAATTTTCTCCATCAAGACATTCATTTTTGTAGTTCCCTGCTACCAGCAAGCAAATTTTTTTTTCTCTTGATGATGGCCATTTTGGCCGAAACTAGACGAGGAATGTAATTGAAATAATAATAAAAACGAAAGAATATTAATATACAACTCAGTTTGTCTGATGATTTCAAATTTTAATATTTTTCATTGTTCAAAATATATTTACATATATATATATATATATATATATATATATATGTATGTATGTATGCGAGTGTGCGTATGTGTGTGTCCAAATGCGTATATAGAACTACAAATGAAATAGTCCCAAAAAAACTTTAGTTCTAATAACACGAATGCACATCGCATCTAACTTTGAAAGGAAAATAATCACATAATCAAAATGTCGAAATTCGCAACTATTTCAAACAAAATTTTGGAAGGATGCCCTCATCAGTATTATAGAGGCTGACAGCGATTACTAGAGTTAACAAATCTGTATTTGCATTTAAAATAATTTGTTTTGATGTATAGATGTATCAACAGACAGATTTCTCAGCAGACGTGTTATGTAAGCAAATTCAATGTGCTAAACTTAAAATTCCGAGCTTTCGTTTTGTTGTTGACGATGTTTGGATCGTCAAAGTAGCCCCTGTGTGCCTGAAACAAAATTCTTGCTTTCGCAGGTTTGTCGCTGATAGGGTAGCGGTGTTTGTGGGGATGTTTTTAATCATCTCAAGACAAGACAGGCGATATGCCACTAAAACTCAGTGACTGAAAATGAAAGAGAAGGAATCCAAATCATAAACAGGAAACAAAAAAAAAAAAAAATTACTGCTTTTCCAAAGACGGGTAAGAAGTGTGAACCGGGCGATAAGCATTCGTTCTGTTTACTATCATTTGCACATGCGTCCCAAAAAATGAATACTGTGAGTACAGAAATGGAGTCCTGAAAACGCTAATGGAATGGAAGCGTTGTAATGTCTTCCAACGTTCTTTTTCTTTTTCTTCTTATTTTGCCATTTCGCTTTTAGGTTCGAAGATTACAAATCTTTATTTCTTTATCTTAGCGGAAATTAATTTTTGGAGCATATGCAAAATTTCGGAGGATAACAATGCATCTTTCCAATCAGAGGGAAGAAAACGAAGTAACTACGATGAAAATTACGTCGAGATTTATTCAAGTGAATTATTTAGCTTTGTTGCTGCTTTGTCAAATTGTGAGAGCTGCAAGATTTCTGATGGATGTATTGAGGTTAATTTTTTTATGGGAGAAAAGCTCTTCTAAGTACAACCATTGTAAGGCTTCTCTCCGTTTACCTTAATAGAAAAAGGCATTTTTTGGAAAGGATTTTTATCGAAGTTGAAATCAGAAAACATGCATAGCAGTTGTATCTGACATCATCGCCTTCTAATTTTCAGTATTAGTAATCGCTGTTCGAGGCTAGATGAAATGTAGTATTAGTTAGTGCAAAAGTAATGTCGTTTTTTGACGTTCAACTTCAAAAAAAAACATTATTTTTGCACCAACCTAATAATATGAATAGTAATTATCAGGACAGTCAACATGTCAGCATATGGGTGATGGAATACTCTGTATATTATTATTTTATTTTTAATGTCTTTTTAACTATTATTTTATTTATGCTTAGGTATAGGGTCATAGACAATGATCGATGATAAGCGAAGGGTGTTGTCTTTATTTTTTCACTTAATTAAACAAAAGAAATCTATTAAAAATAAAATATAAATAAAATAGACAAAGCACTTGGCAATATAAGTGCTGCGTCATACTATATTTTGAATTTCTAAGAGAAATTTGATTGAGAAGGATTATCACTGGAACGACACAGTGGATAACTAAATAAAGGTTATTGTAAAACCAGTAATGAGTGCTGCTGTGTGGAAGGTCGAATAGTTCTCGAGTATGTCGGAGTGGGACTCAACAGATCCCAGCAAGTATTTATCTGCTTCCTCACAAGGATGTATGTGGCACAAGGCCGAGTTTAATGTGGGGCAATCCGAGCCCGTAGGAAAAAAATTTACCGTAATCCCGCATAAACGGGTTTGGGTCTGTCTACCTCCCCGGACGAGACCCTGCACTTCGGCATAGCCACGTCCGGGTTCCTCTCTGCCTTCAGGCAGAGAGTTCGACCGTCCAGTTGGAACAGATCCCAGCAAGTCGGTATTTACTAGCCCCCACCTCCCACAAGGATAGATGTGGCACAAGGCCGAGTTTAACGTGGGTCTTCTGAGCCCGAGGGTTCGGCCAATAATATTCCCTTTAGAACCCGTATAAACGTCTTCAGGATCAGTCTACCTCCTCGAACGAGACTCTGTCCTTCGGCAGAGCCTCGTCCGGGTTCCTTCTGTCCGAAGGAAGACAGTTCGTCCGTCTCCCTGGAACAGATTCCAGCAAGTCAATATTTGCTTGCCCTCTCACGAAGGAAAGATGTGGCACGAGGCCGAGTTTTACGTCGGTTTTCCGAGCCCGTAGGCTCGGCCAAAAAATGCCCGTAGAAACTGTAAAAACAGAATTAGGTTAGTCAACTTCCCCGAACGAGACGCTGTACTTCGGCAGAGCATCGTACGGGTTCCTCTATGCCCTAAGGCAGAGAGTTCAACCATCTTGCTGGAACAGATTACAGCAAGTCAATATTTACATGCCCCCCCCACACACACACGAGGAAAATATGTGGCACAAGGCCGAGTTTTACGTGGGTTTTCTGAGCCCGTAGGCTCGGCCAAAAATGCCCGTAGAAACTGTTAAAACAGAATCGGGTTGATCAACCTCCCCGAACGAGACTCTGCCCTTCAGCAGAGCCTCGTTCGGGTTCCTCTCTGCCCGAAGGCAGAGATTTCGACCGTCTTGCTGGAACAGATTCCAGCAAGTGGTATTTACTTGACTTCCACGGGGGCAGGATGTGACACAAGGTCGTTTAACGTGGGAGACCCGAGTGTTTCCACTCTAGGGCCACTGGTCCCAAACTAGTCATAGCATGTCCAAGCTGGTCAGAGCTTAGTCAACGCTGTTCATGGCTTGTCTTAGCTAGTCCAGGCCGAAGCCGGTCATAACTAGTCGTAGCCGTGATCGAATCTCAGCCAAAAGGCCGAGAAGCGATCCGAACTCGACAATATTTTGGTCAAGTTACAGATTCCAGCAAGTCGCTGCAGTCTGTTGCCTTACGGATACTTATAGATAATTACTACATATAGAATAGTCACTAAGGGGGTGTCAGGTTATTCCGTTTCATCACCATCTTCCGGTAATTATAACAGGTTATTTATTTCACAGTTTTTCTTTGAAAATGCAACATCTTTTGTTCTATTTCTATCTCCAGGTAATTCTAATTGCTTAGTTTTTTCAAAAACGTCCGCAAAAATATTCCGTCACTTGGTAATCTCATGTCAATCAATGAGCCAATTCTTTGAGAATAATTTTTGGGAGATTGGCGTGTATTGTTAGATCTGTGTTGGTAGAAAAGTCCAAGAGGAATTGTTAACATCTTGTGCATCAGCTATAGATTTAGGATTGTGTTGATACCAATTTCCAATTGTTGTTGTTTTGTTTTTATTCCGTAGGACGCAGATATTGATCTACCCTCCGATGACGGTTTTTGTTCTCACTTGGCGTGAGTATTGATCATACTGAGATGAGGGGATCAAATGTTTCAATATATTGGTTACAGCTCTTACATTTGGTGTTCTTACTACTATGCAAGATATTAACATTTTCGTGTAAGCAAGCGCTGGAATCACTCTTAAAAAACCAAACGCTTTAGACATTGGTGGTTTGTAAATTGACCCGTATTAACAGGGACTGTCTATGTAGAGGCTGTCTTCTATATTTTTTCTCTTCTTGGATCACTTTACTTGCTGATTTCCCGCTAGATGTCCAGAAACAAAAATGCAAAGTGATTGGTCTTAATCTGGTATCTCGTCTATAGTTACTTTCCCACAGACGTGCTGTGGCTTCCCTCTGTCTTTTCTACAAGTATTTTCATGGCAACTGCTTTGACGGGCTACTTTCACTGGTTCGCAAACGCAATGTATTTAAACGTGCTACTAGGCTGTCATCTCTGTCTCACACTTTCACTTTCGAACCGGCAAAATATAGCCACTTCTTCTACTCCAACAGCTTCTTATCTCGCACCTCTCGTGAGTGGAACCCCCTTCCTATCACTTGCTTCCCTGATAGCTATAATCTTCAAATAACTAAATGTAATGTCGATCGACATCTTCTGATGCCTTGAACTTGATCCCCGTTCTTTTCTTTTTTCCAAATATTCCTTGCGTGCTGGTGACGCTCCTGCTTTGCTTGGGGTGAAATGATTAAAAACCCGTTGTCTCTACTTCAGTGCTATTTCCAAAATGTATCCCGGATGTCCCTTAAATACTTAGGACATTTTTATAACAAAATGAATATTATTATTATTATTATTATTAAATTTTTCGTATTTTCTTTAAGCCGTTCGTGCATTAAATAGTACTTTCCACAATAGAGATTTGAAGAGAGATAAACGGTTAGATTATAATTAGATATTTGTTGTATACACATTTCTTTCCGGTTTACACACAGAAATCTAAGGTCAAAAATGCTTTATTGCAATAGCTTCTCAGTGGTCATTATTATAACTTGAAGTAAGATGTGGCTGACAAAATGCAGAAGACCAGGTGGGAGACTCAAGAAAGTGTAGAGTATTGATGGATGCTGCACTACCAATGGATGTTATTGTGTCTGGACTGAGGCAGATCTAGGTTTAATTGATAGCGACAAGAAATATCTGTTGCTTGGCGAGCTGACAATGGCATGAGAAGAAAGGATTGAAGAGTCTTATGAAAGAAAGCTGCTTCCGTACGAGAAACTGGTGGCTGAAGTCCGTGGGAGGGGATGCAGCTGCACCCTGGTACCGTTTAAAGTTAGCTCTAGAGGATTTCCTGATGGTTTCTTAAAGTGATTCCTCAAGTTTGTTGGTATCCAGAAACAGATTAAGGTAATAAAGACTTGAGGCGAGAAAGAGGGGGAAAGCAGTGTCTGGATTAACAAGAAATTCGTATCGAGTCGCGTCCAACTAACAACACAGACCGGTTGCAACATAACATCATCCAACAGTTGCGGGCCCACCGTGTGAGGAGGTACTGAGCTTGATGGGGCGTAACTTTGCTGAAACACGGCGCTCACCTGAAGATTGCAGCTGGTCTGGAGTGCCTGATGTGTTCTCTCTCTCTCTCTCTCTCTCTCTCTCTCTATATATATATATATATATATATATATATATATATGTGTGTGTGTGTGTGAAAAGTGTGTGTATATAAATATATATATATATATATATATATATATATATATATATATATATATAATTATTTATATATTAAATGCGCGGTACTTATTAGAAAGCGCTCAATATCAGAGATAGAGCTAACATATTTGGTTGGATAGATGTGAGTTTGTGACCCTGGGTTTCACGCTTTAGCGATAGTCAGACACACACACACACACACACACACACACACACACACACATATATATATATATATATATATATATATATATATATATATATATATATATATATATATATCGAATATCATCATTCCATTTATCGAAAAACACCCTTCCAGCGGCCGCGGTTTCACAAGCTTGCTATCGTTGCAATTTCTCTCCCAAGACAAGTGAATATCCCGAGTAAAAATATTTAAACGAAATAATCTCTTTTTTCTCAGTACATCTCTCCTCCATCTCTTTAGCAGAGACATGATCATGTATATCAGAGTGTCTTGGGATCGAAAATACAATTCACGGCCAGGACGATGCCAAACTAGTGAAACCATTGTAGCAGTAGGTCACAAGAAACTTTTTGTAAATACTGTTAGATCATATATAAAATTACATATCGTTATATCACATATATATATATATATATATATATATATATATATATATATATATATATATATATATATATATATATATATATATATATGAAGATTTCGTTGAAGGTGATGGTCTTTTTCTTGCATGGTTCAACTTACATCAACCCCGATACTATTTGATCAGACCTCTTATATATTAGATCATTGCGAATGTTCGTGCTCGATTAGAAAGTTAAAACCAAAATTTCACATACTCACAAAAAATCTTCATTTAAGTACAGTCTCCATTATTTTTAATTACTGCCTGTCATCGTCCTTCAAGCTTGCCGATGTCACTTTTGTAGACACTTTTGTGTTGAAAGAAGGTTGTGAGTTAGTTTTCTACTGACTATCGAGATTCGAAT
>OZ010588.1:96913340-96973340 GCA_963932145.1 Acanthosepion lycidas
CAGGTATTATATAATACCGAAAACAGAACACACAGGTATTATATAATACGGAAAACAGAAAACACAGATATTATATCATACAGAAAACACAAAACACATATATTATATAATACAGAAAACAGAAAACACATATATTATATAATACAGAAAACACAGCTATTATATAATACAGAAAACAGAAAAAAACAGATATTATAGAATACAGAAAACACATGTATTATATAATACAGAAAACACAGGTATTATATAATACCGGACAGAAAACACAGGTATTATATAATACGGAAAACAGAAAACACAAAACACAGATATTATATAATACAGAAAACAGAAAACACAGCTATTATATAATACAAAAACAGAAAAAACAGATATTATATAATACAGAAAACACAGGTATTATATAATACGGGAAACAGAAAACACAGGGATTTTATAATACGGAAAACAGAAAACACAGATATTGAATCATACAGAAAACACATATATAATACAGAAAACAGAAAAGACAGATATTATATAATACAGAAAACACATGTATTATATAATACAGAAAACAGAAAAAACGGGGATTATGTAATGCAGAAAACAGAAATCACTGGTATTATATAATACAGAAGACATATATTATATAATACAGAAAAACACAGATATTATATAATACAGAAATAGAAAATTATTTTCTTTATTTTTTTTATGCGGTCAGTTTCCAAACGATTATTTCCTTTATCCTCTCTTTTTTTTTGTTTATTTAATATCGAATTTTGTATAGGGTCCACGATCTGATCGAATTTTGTATAGGGCCCACGATCTGAACGAATTTTGTATAGGGCCCACGATCTGATTGAATTTTGTATAGGGCCTACGATCTGATCGAATTTTGTATAGGGTCCACGATCTGATCGAATTTTGTATAGGGCCCACAATCTGATCGAATTTTGTATAGGGCCCACGATCTGGTCGAATTTTGTATAGGGCCTACGATCTGGTCGAATTTTGTATAGGGGCCTACGATCTGATTGAATTTTGTATAGGGCCTACGATTTGATCGAATTTTGTATAGGGTCCACAATCTGATCGAATTTTGTATAGGGCCCACGATCTGGTCGAATTTTGTATAGGGCCTACGATCTGATCGAATTTTGTATAGGGCCCACGATCTGATCGAATTTTGTATAGGGCCCACGATCTGATCGAATTTTGTATAGGGCCTACGATCTGATCGAATTCACAACTCAGTCATAATGCTGAACCTTCACTTTCTCTTACATCATCGGCTTCTCATTTGCTTTCTGTTTTTCTTTTCTTTTTTTTCTCATCTGTCTATATTTCGGAGATGAGGTATTATGTACACTAGTTACATTATTCGGACTATTGTCCTTATCTATGTTGCCATATTTATTACAGCGTTTCGGCTGTTTTACGCTCCGTCCTTCTTTAGTATCTGTCTATATTTCTGAGATGTGGTATTATGTACACTAGTTACATTATTCGGACGATTGTCCTCATTTTTGTCCCCGTATTTATTACAACGTTTCGACTGTTTTACGCTCCGTCCTTCTTACGGTGGTTGGAATATCGAACTGAACCGTTTATTTCAACCACTGCGGTAGACTGTTTAAAAACATGCAATGATAGCAGAAAAAAAAATTGCAATATGAGCACTGGTGAAAAATGTTTGCTGAGACATTAGGTCTATAATAACCAGAAATTCATGCAGTGACAGGACCCAAAGCGTTGTGAGTTCAATACCCGTAAAGTCAGTGCAGAAGTTGAGGAGGGAAATTAACAGGGCATATCTGAAAACTGCCATCCATTATACACGGCATGCGAAACTAGAACAGTCTACCCAAGTCAGTGAAGTAAACGTTTCAGTTCGACATTCTAGCCACCTGAAGAAGGCCGGAGCGTACAACGACCAAAACGTTGTAACAGTAATGGCAACAAAGATGAGGGCAATAGCCTTTTTCTTTCTTTTACTATATTCTTAATAGCGATTCACTTAAAATCTCTTTGATCAATTCGACGTAGGTTAATGGTTATCATTCTTGTATCGTTGGATCAATAACGACTGAATAGTGAATACAATCCTCACTGGGTGGCACATATAGTCGGTGTTGTGCTACATTTAAGCTATGCTTTAAAACTAAGCATTGAAAATATATTGCGTTCGTGCATAATTATCAGGCGTTTTATTAGGTGAGTTATTTGTTAATAAAAATTGTTGTTTTTTTTATTTTTTTATAAAAATATTTTATCTTCAGCTTACAAAAATGCGTGTCGATAATCATACGCATTTAAAAAGTATTGCTGTTGAGTTGTTACGTTTCTTTTTTTCATAATAAATATTGTTTAAAAAACGCCTGATAATTATGCACCAACCCAAATTTTTCTTTTTTCATATTATTTTTCAATTATCTGTTTTCTATTCTCTCTTCCATTTAATTTCTTTCATTTTAGTTACAAATGTTTGACATCATTTTTTTTAATTTTATTCGAGTGTGTTTTAATTTTACTTTTAATATTTTTTCTTTTTTTCAAATTAACTCTTAAAATTTAATTCATATCTCTCTAAGTTTCGTAGCTTTGTTCTTTCTTCCTTTATAACGTTATACTTTCATGTAATACCGTAATTCCCCATGTGTATTACTCATATTTTTCTAAAAAAAAAAAATAATAAGCAAAGCAAAATTCGGGGTGCGTATTATTCACTAAAAAAATTGCTGTTTCATAGGTCGATTTCAGTTGCGAAATGACTACTCACCACAAGCATACGACAATTTGACATTAACATTCGGCGATTGCGACCCCATAAGGATGTCAAATACAATCACATGTACCTAATAATACTTACAAATATAAAACAAAATAAGAATTATCAGAAAACTAAATTAGAATAATATTATATGTTTAAAAACATTTTTTTGCGAAAAGCTACATACAACCGGTTGATTGCACATTTTATCCAACAAAAACAGATTAATGAGCCTGCGCAGTAGGAACAATACAGGTATTTCCGTTTCCTTTTAGAAACATCATGATCGTATATTTTCTTCAATTACAGCTTGAATAAGAGTAGGAAACGCTGTCCGTAATGAAATTTGAGAGGTACAATTTATAGAGTTTGATTTGTATACGTGAGTAGGATCATCTTCTCAAATTTTCAGCACAAATTTAGGGTGCATATTATGGATAAAGTCGTATTATACATGGGGAATTACGCTACTTTTTTTTAGTAAACGGTTGCAAATTGATAAGATATATTTATCATTGATTCTTGATCACCTTGGCAAGGTTAAACGATTAAACAAAACGATTAGACATATTGTCTCTACATTAAAGAATCACCAAAGAAAATGATTGATAATGACGCAGAAGAAAAAGAGGAAAGCTACGAAGAATTCATTTTTTATATTTTATTTTCGAAAAACCATCGAGTAAAATGATTGCCGATAGAAACAATACGTCCTTAAAAACCGTGACAATAGAAATTAGCCTCAAGAAGAAAGTTTTAAACACTTCTCGATATTTTTCATAAAATCAGTTTCCCATTGCTTTTTATAACTGATTCATATTTTTAACTTCTGTTTAAAAGACAAAATAAACGTTTAAGAAAGAGTGCGAATATAATTATTAGAAAGTGTATTTTGCGTACCTAGTCTGCAATAAAACGAGATAGAGAGAATGAATCAGCGGACTGCATACGAAGTAAATAGATACGATCAGATATATATATATATATATATATATATATATATATATATATATATATATAGATAAATAGATAGATAGATAGATAGATATATAGATAGATAGATAGATAGATATGAACAAATTGTGATAGATAGATATGCACAAATTGTGATAGATAGATAGATATGAACAAATTGTGACAGATAGATAGGCACAAACTGCGATAGATATATATATATATACACATATAGAAAAGAAAAAACTATGGTAGATATGAACAAACTGTGACAGATATGCACAGACTTCGATAGATAGATATATAGATAGATATATAGAAAAGAACAAACTTTGAAAGATAGATATATAGATATGAACTGTGACAAATAGACGTGCACAAACTGCAATAGATAGATAGATATGAACAGACTGAGATACATACATACATATTCAACGACTTAGATAGATAGATAGATAGATAGATAGATAGATAGATAGATAGATAGATAGATAGATAGATGGGACACGTTTTAGATTTTCTATTGCTTGGTTTAGTTGTGGAAATTTACTCATGTTATGGACTTATATTTTCTTAGCCAGATTTGACAATTTTCCTTTCAAGGAACCCTCATATAGCGAATTCGTTCACCATCTTGTGCGCATTTAGAATTGCTCTATAACTTTGTAGGGTATAAATGATCTGTCTGGGATGATTTTGAGTGCAATCCTATTTAGAAATACGCAATAACTGTCATTTTAACTTTATACCAAAGCATATACCAGAATATCTCTTAAGTTTTTCATACTGTCTGTTAGCATTGTACTGCTTTTCTCCATGATGAACTATCTAGGAGATGGTTTTCGGAGTCATTTTGCACGTAGATGGCTTTCTTCGGTCTATTCTTGATGCGATCTTTATATCAGTTTCGATTTTTAATTGCTCCTTTGTCCTCAGTCAACTCAACGTAAAGAAATTGCTTAGGGATGCAATCACCCTTCATCCAGAAGATACTGAAGTACCAGCTATTCCTATTCTGGTAGAGTTACTCCATTTGAAGATCAGTGAAGTAAATCTGGCGGAGACACTGTGGCTTAAATCGTTCTAGGCTTCTGTTTCTGGAGCAATTTTGCCATCAGATAAATATATCGATAGAAGGTGATTGCCAGAACTCATTTAGGTGAGATTCATCGCCTCACCATCCAGCATCAGTTGTGATGACTTCTGTCTTTTCATGGCGTCCTTGGTCCCAAGATGTCTCTTGAGACCGTCATTCGAATCCATAGGTCTCAGGCACAATTGACAGATAAGCTCTGTATTCTTGTTTGGATTGATTGGATCTGCATGCTTTACAACGATCCTGTGTACCACCAGTACAGACCAGCCTCCCGAGTTCAGATTATGGTCTGAAAACCTTGTAGCAAACAAAACAGACATTGTCGGCAGGACGTTGAGTCAGAATGTCATAAATCACTTGATTCTGTTCGTCCTGAGGTCCTTTCAAATGATTTGCATAACCTACCCTCGACAACACTTTTCGGTCTCACACCCTACATTTCCAAGATTTCATATTTGTTTGTAAAGCACATTGAGTGTCTCTTCGGTGAAGACGCTTGATCTGAGCATGCCTGATACATCTATCCTCAAAATAATTGCATCCACCTCCGAAAAAGTGCCGCGTCAGAAAGTCAACAGCATCATTTTGTCTTGAAAGCTCGACTATTGTACGACTGATATTGAACCTGGCCTTAATATTTCTTTGGCTATCAAGGTAGGTGGGGTTAGATCACGAGCCGTTTGAAACAAAGCTACGATGAGTTTAATTACAGCTGCAAGTCGTCACTTCAGAATTATAATTTGAGGGCATCTTTGATCGCCCAACTGGACATAAAGGCACATTGTTGGGAACAAACGTTGTTTGAACCCGTACAAAAAAGGAAGGAGAAATGAAGACAATAAAGCCGGAGAAATAAAGACAATAAAGCAACGGATACGTAATGGTTTGTTTGATATTCATTAAATTGTCTTTCCCAAGTTGCTATCAGATACCTCGTTTCAAAAGGCAGTGCATTTATTGCTATATATTAACAGAATTGCACTCAGTGACGATATGCTAAAAGAACAAAAAATCTTACCAGGTTTAAAAACAGTAGGTAAGAACAGATGACACCGTACTGACAGCAGATACAGAAAGAAGGAAATGCTAACGAGGGAATTAAAGGAAAATGAAAGAAAACATACCCATCCATTGTAAAAATACATTATATGCTTATTAACATGAAATATCCCCCACCCTGCGAGCTCGGGAAGGACGATTTCAGATTCAGATATGTGAATATTTCTGTAACATCTGATCTGGAGACCCTGCTAGAAAATGTTGATATTCTTTACAAAATCCATAGAAAAATCTGCAATGATATAGGTCCTGACTTAACATCTCGGTTTTCAGTCACTTCCACATCGCCGTAACGTCGCTTTCCTTTACTTTCCCTATAAATACTTTCATGGTAATTATTCGGATGAACTTTCCTCTATGGTAACTAGACTTTATGAATTTAACCGCAGTAAGAGTTTGGCGTTAAGGGTCAATCGTTTTAGAGTTGGAATAGCTAGTTGCAACCGTATGTTCTATGTTCATAGTTTCTTCTATCGCACTTCTCAGTTGTGTAACTCTCTTCCCTCTTATACTTTTCACGTCAATTTTGACCTTCAAATATTAAAATGCAATATCAATCTTTAACTTCTGTCTTCTTAATTTCTCTTCTTTTATTGTTCTATCTCCTTGTGGTAAAATGAATAAAAACTGCAAGTATAGAATCTTAATTATCCGAGAAGTTATTTAACAAATGACGGAATATGTGACATTGATCAATGGACGGCACATTGGAATAGCAAAAGATCTTTAAAAAAAATAAAATAAACAAAGTAATAAGAAATAAGAACATAATGTTACGGAAAAAAGAAAGATTACTAAAATGCCATGTAATTTAAATCATTAATTATGGCAGTGAATTAAGTGCAGTAGTCTGGAAGACACCTTTTCCTGTCTACCATCTTGAATTGGGAAGTGTATATTGAATGAAGTGTAAGGTCTCCTGCTAAGAAATTTGGCACAGAATCTATCTTATATATTTATAAGTCTACCATTCGCCCATGCTTAGAATATTACTGTCAGATATGAACATTGTTAATGCTGATTGCAAAGCACAGTTTCACTGTGAATTGCAGCTGCTTGAACTGGAAAGGGAAAATGAAATCTTTGGAAAAATGTCAGCCTCATTACTTGTTTTGCCAGTCAGAATTCTTGCCTTAAAGACTGTTGCCATCATCTTCTTAATTGTAAGTCGTGTGCTGTTGTAAAGATTCGGTGGATACATGTTTCTAAGCATGATTACTGGTGCACTAATCTTGCTGTGCAAATTGTCATGTGAAAGGCCTGCTGGTGTTAGGCTATTCAAAAATTAAACTGGATAATTCGCAGCTTCATCGGTGTTTCGTGCAGCGTTAATGAAATTATAGCTGCGACATAAACCTGGCAACTGTTCCGGAAGTTTGATGTACCAAACCCTGAACTACCACATTCTTTGGCGCTATAGTCGCACGGCTTCTTGGACAGCTGTAAACTGATTACTCAAGTTGACAATGGCATCTCGGTTTGAGTTAATTTCACATTGATGTAACACAGCTTCCATGTATTTAAATGCATTCAAACTCATCGCAAATGTACCAAAACGTTATTAATTTAAACTCAGTACTAGATTGTCGGAAATTTCTCATCAATTCTCAGTTAAATTGCCTAGATGTAACCGTGAGTTCTATCCGAACATTATCTTTTCCCACAATACTCGATAGCCGAACTCTTTTCCGGCCCTATGCGGTTCAGTTATCATTGATCTTCGAAAACGAAATGCAATGTTAATCTTTATCTACTGTTTTCTTGATTACTGTCCTAATAGTAATAGCTTTTTTGTAGCCTAATATGTTGTGTTTGAGTTGAATTATAATTTTCGGAGAATTGTGCTTCAAAATGGCTATTTATTTCGCTACAACCAGCGACAATGCTGATTGACACAGGCGATAAGACAATAATATACACACGCAGAGAAAATCGAATTCAACCGCAATGACTTAAGAAACTCACTTGATTAACCATCGTTGCACGGCAACAGACTTGAATAGACAGGAATATAGGTAGGAGGTGATACAGAACATTGACAGGCCGACCCATTTCCTAAAATAAATATTCTGATATTTATTCTCAGGGGTAATGATTTTGGATGATAAAGTGCATTACGCTGAAAAAATTGCAGTAAATACTAGGAAATAAATAGCTACAAAGTACTATATATATTATTTACTGCAATTATATATATATATATATATATATATATATATATATATATATATATATAAATATAATAAAAAATGTTCAAACACTAATATTTCATGGTGAGAATTTATTACATTGTAATCGTAATCACGATCCAATTCATCGGCTTTTGAATTTGAAGGTCTGATGAATTGGATCGTGATTACGATTCCAATGTAATAAATTCTAACCATGAAATATTAATTAGTGTTTAAGCTTTTTATATTATATTAGGTTAGTGCAAAAATAATATCGTTTTTTGAAGTATTTTTTAACGTCAAAAAACGATATTATTTTTGCACCAACCTAATATTCTTACTCTGTCCTGGACATTGAGTTCTACCTGGATTCTATCCTCTTGGGAATATATATATATATATATATATATATATATATATATATATATATATATATATATATATATATATATATATATATATATGTGTGTGTGTGTGTGTGTGTGTGTGTGTGATTAATCTAGAAACAAAGGAATGAATATTATTTTTTTATATAGGCTTACGGCCACATCAAACACCGGTTCCCATAGGACCCCCGAAGTTAAGAAATATCTATCCTGTTCAGTCCCTAGATGGGTGAACGCTTTGGAATACCAGGTACAGTAAGCTCGAGTGTGCGGTTAGTGTAATGGATGCTGGCTCGGAATTGTTAATCAGAGAACCGAGTTCCAATTCTTGCTGGGTTCATTACAGCCACTAACGCGCAAACACACTTCGGAAAGGCTCTTCTTCCCCAGCTATCGTTTAATTACTACGACTTGTATCCCTAAGCCATTATTCTTTCAGTGTAAATAATTTTGTAGCTCGAAATAACATCAAAGGGTTGATAAGTCGTAAAAAAATAATCAAGAAAAAAAAATATATATACATATATATATATATATATATATATATATATATATATATATATATATATATATATAGTGTGCGATGGATATATTGCCGTCTAAATTACCCAAAAATGAAAATAGCACTGGCATTTCATTTTAACTGATATATTTACCAAAATTACACAAACATATCTTGAAATTGATTGAAGCCATTGGCAATTTTATTGAATAAATTTACTTTTTAAGTAAATCTATTCAGTAAAATTTTCAGTGGCTTCAATTACGGCCTCCAGAATATTCGGAATCTCTTACAACTTTTCTGAACAGTCTCCTTTTTTTAAATTTTGGAATGCAGCCATAATCCTTGCCTTGCCCATCTTTGCCTTTACAAGGATAATTTTTGGTCATACTCTCAATTGCGCCATCCACATTATAATCAAGGGTGTAGCTGTTTCAGTGAAGTAATTGGCCAAATGTATGTGGTGATATGGTGGCCGAAATTATCTGAAAGCCCTGACTGGATGCTCCTACTTGTGTGGCACCCTCAGCACTATCTCCTCAAGGTACTTGCTGTAGACCAATGTGTTGACCCCCTGTTTGAAGAGAAATGGAGGTATAACTTCGTTATGATTAGTGATCACTCTAATCGTCTTCGTAATCACCATTAGACTCATTCAACTCTTTCCGAATAATCTCCACATTCCTCAGATTGACACCCAAACTCTCTGAAATATTTGGATTAGAGCTTCCGATGTGAATGTCAAGCTGTAAAGCATGTCTTTTCTAAATTTATGGCTCAGTGAGTTGTGTTATACTGCACTTTTTCGCACATGCGAGGAATAAAAACAAAATCTTGACAATTTACACATCATTCCCTGTATCTAGATCTAGTCGTTGGAATATTGCGAGAACATGAAACTCGGGTAACGACTCTGGTTTCACTTTGACAGGAGGTAACACTGTAAAATGTTCTTTGTTTTGGTTCGGTATTCTAGGGGTTGAGCACTTTTCTTACTGAATAGGCATGACTTTAACTATTATATCTTTTTCATTTTTTCTTTTTTGACCGTGTCCTTTATTTTCTCTTAATGTCCCAGGTTTTGTTGTCTGTTCTACAAACTCGGTTGTTTTTATCTTCAACATATCAATCTATCTATCTATCTATCTATCTATCTATCTATCTATATATATATATATATATATATATATATAGATAGATAGATAGATAGATAGATAGATAATATTAGTGGTAAATATACACATACATATGCAAAATATATAAATATATATATACATACATGCATACACATACATATATATTTTGTATAAAATATTCCAAGAGGATAGAATCCATGTAGAACTCAATGTCCAGGACAGAGTAAGTTTTATAATAAAAAGGCTTAAACACTAATATTCCATGATCATAATTTATTCCATTGGAATCGTAATTACGATCCAATTCATCAGACCTACAAATTCAAAAAGAAAACAGAAAAAACAACTCCTGAAATAAAAAATAAAATTTAGAGAGAGTGTAATTATGAGAGTGTGGGACGAATGTTAGAGCTATAAAGAGGGGTAACAGACGAGAGAAGGTGGGGGATTAAAATTTAACATTTTATATATATATTTCTATATATATATTTTTACATATATTTTTATATATATATATTTTTATGTATATTTAAAATTTATATATAATTTTATATATATTTAAAATCTGATATATATATATATATATATATATATATATATATATATATATATATATATATATATAGTTAGGGAGGTTATAATACCGTCTTCGGATCTCAGAGTCTGGTGCCGTTTGGAAGTGGCTGAAAACAATATCAGGGGTTGACCCAAGCTTTGCGAATGAAATTGTGAATATTTCAGAAGCTTTCGATGATTGAGCCTGCAGACATTCATGTTTTCTTGTTCAGAACTGGTCATCACGCCTGCTTATGTGCACATCACCAGATACTTTAACGAAGTATGTTTCTTGTATTAACCACAGTCGTCAGCAACGGGGGATTGGCAATCTGGTCTTGGAGCCGGGTGTGCTATGAAAATAGTAACAGACGATTATATGATATAAGGAATATAATAAGTCCAAATTAAATATTTCTAATGAAAAACACCCGGATATATATAAATTCTTGAATGATATCATCACTGCATACCTACCTACCTACCAGTTACAGCATCACATCCATCCACGAATTCCTGCAAATTTTAAAAACTACAAAAAAAAAACAAATCAAACCCAAACAAACCAAGGTATAATAGCGTCACTTGACGTTGAAAACTTATTTGCAGACATCCCCGTCGACCAAACTATTGAGATTATCTTCAATTCTGTATATACTAATAATTACATCCAACAAACCATCCATCCTAAAAAAAATAATATGCATGCAGAACCAAAGTTCCATTCTATGATTATAATGGCAATATTTAATCATCCTTGATAATGGCTAAAGCTATAGACGAAAGCGCTCGGAAATAGAAAACATTTTAATAATTCTTACACACCCTTTGTCAAGAAAAGAAAGTTCTTGTTCAGACACAAGAAACATTAAATAAAAAGCCTAACCGTAGTACCATGTCTGTCGTTTTTAATGAAACATGCATATATATATATATATATATATATATATATATATATATATGTTTGTGTGTGTGTGTGGGTGTGTGTATGTGTGTGTTTCCGTGTGTATGTGCGTGTGTCCGTATGTGTGTGCTGATATAGTAGGAAAGAACTGTAAAATTGATGATCCGAAGACCTTTGGTATTTTTATTTTTTAAAAACAGTGCTCGATACAGAAGTAGAGCCTATATTATAAATATATTTTTATTTAAAAATATGATTCATTCTCGACAGAAAAATTACGAAACTGGCCACCAGTATTCAGGTTTAATATTCAATATTAAACCTTAACTACCGGGTGTGAGTCTCATCCTCGGGCGATGTTTAGGAATAACTATGCTACGGAATGTTTTACTCATTTATAGTTTTGAAATGGAGGTGTGATCTAGAGTTTGTTTTTCAATAGCAAATTGTCACTGCTTTGATTGAAGTGGGGGTGTTTTTTATGTGCCAATTTTTTGAAGTCGAATAAGGTTGTTTTTTTTTGGGGGGGGCATCAATGGCTATTCTTATCCGACAGCCTGCTAAAACTCTGATTAATGTTGTAGTTCCATTGTTGTTTTTCTTTTATAACTGTAAACTGCTAAAACTTGTATGCTAAATGAATCATGTACTTCCGGTACTTTTTGGTGGTTACTTATTTGTTGTCGATTTCTTAAAATGGTTGTAAGATTATGATTGGGTTTTGTTTCTAAACCTATTGTTTTAATTAAATTTGTGAATAGATTTGTGGTTTATACAAGAAGCATACTATTTCTGGTAATGTGTTCATAATCAAGAAAAGAACGCTCACAACATGACTTCCTGCAGGCTCAATCATCGATGGCATCTGAAATGTTCACAATTTCATTCGCATGGCTTTGGTCAACCCCTGATATTGTTTTCAGTCAAATCCAAACGGCAACAGACTCTGAGATCATTTCCCGAAGACGATATTATAACCTCACTAACAAATCAACCATGTTGAAATTATGATGCTCAGAAATGTGTGATTCAAAATGGCTATTTATATTTAGTTACAGCCAGAAACAATTCTCGCAAGACAAACATTGAAACCTTTCGAACACTTGCCTCTATAGTTTATAGATTTCTAATGGCATGCAACCGCAAAAGACATCACGATCTTCGAACCAATGACTACTACAAGTTAAACAAGATATTTAGCTGGTTCAATTTTAATATATACTAAAGTATATATACTATATATTACTACGTAAAATATATTGCAGAATATATATATTGTCTTTACTTGTATAAAAATACTTATGCTGTTGGCACAGTGAATGATTTTAAAATCCGATATTATGACCAAAGGTTGCCGACTGCTGGTTTATTGTACTCATTTATTATATTATACAATTTATTGAATTTTAATCAATATATTTTTCCATATTTCATTGATAGAAATTCGGTTTTAATACAACTAAATTCTTTGTCATTTTTTTTTTAATTTATTTTAATCATTTGAACAATTTCGGTGAGAGTTTAAAAATAAGTATTGTCCAATGCTTGATTACTTTGCGCCAAATTAACACTTTGAGACCCGACCACCGCTTATCCCGTGGTAGAGAAAAAGGACGTAATGTCCAGATACCGGTTGAACGATAGGTAAATACTCGTAACTATTTTTATATCTACCGTGAAACATGAATTTTGGCTCAGGAGCTCAGATAGAAGGGTTCAAATTATTCAGGAACGCAGCCCTCAAAATGTTAAACCATTTTGAAATAGATTTTTTTTGTGTGCCATGTCGGTTTCATTTTTCTTTTTAAATATGGCACTTCAAAGTCTGGTACAACTAGGCTTCATGCAATTTATATAAAAAACTGTAAAAAACATTAAAAAGAAATAAAGAAACAATTATGTATCGGAAAAACATTAAGCATCTATCCATATTTCTGAGATGAGATATTTTAACTATTTACACAATTTACATGGTTTGGACTGTTGTCCTCATCTTTATATTCACGAGGTTTCGACGGTTGTACGCTCCGGACTTCTTCAGAATATGTCTTTATTTCTTAGGTGTGGTAATGTAAATATTTACACAATTTACATGGTTCGGGCTATCCCCCCCCATCTTTTATTGCCTTATTTACAACGTTTCGACATTTGTACGCATCGGTCTTCTTTATGTGATATCTGTTGGAATTTTGAACCCCGTCGACTCAATAAAGGGTTTATTTCGAAATTCCAACATATATCACCTGATGATGACCAGTGTGTACATCGGCCGAAATGTAAACATGGCAATAAATATCAGGACAACAATTCGAACAAGAATAGAATTTAACACGAAAAAGTTTTTAGTGGTTATTATCCGCAATATGTAGATATAAAATGTTTCGACACATAAATCAACATTGCAAAGTAAAACTGTGTTGTTCCATGGTTTCAGCCGTGCAACTGCTAATCTTCTTGCACTGTTCATTTATATGCCATCTCTTTTTCATTCTATAATTTCCTCTTGTTTTGTTAGTGTTAATTCTTTGTCCTACAATTTTTCATTGGCGTTTGGAGAAGTTTATTTTTTTTATTTTTACGTAGGTAAGTGTCTGACTTTTTTCTTCTTTTAGTTGTTTTTTTTTCTCTTTTTTCTCTTTTTGTTTTTACCCCACTGTTATATTCTAACCGTGTCGTTTCTTCATTGGTGCGCTTACTCTTGAAATACTATATTGAAATACTATATTGAAATACTATATTGAAATACTATTTCAATATATATTGCAATATGAATTGAAATTCTATATCGAAATACTATAAAAATACAATATAAAAAATACTATATTGAAATACTATATAATAATTCCCGAGTACTTAAGAATGTTTCTCCATTCGTTTTCAAGCATTGTAGCCACGCAACTAAATTTTCATTTCAACGCATTTTTGCTTTTCTTTTCTATTTAAAAATTATAGCAACGAGAGACAACTATTGTATGCACAGACATCTTGCCCTGTAACAGATAAGGATTTGTCAAATGTAACCTATATCCCTATGGCACATTATCCGCTTCGTGCTAAAGTTATACTTAATGCACTAGTTAAGATGACCATTATTACTAACAATAATTATTAGTATGTATTTACATATTACATTATTACTAGTAATTATTAGTAGTTAATTGGAACCTCATTAGTTGCTCCAAACTTGTGACCATGTGCCACACATTTTTAATGAATAACAACTTACTAATTTGTCCTTAGTTTGGCTTGGCTTGGTTTGTTTTACGGCATATCAACCTCAGTTGGTTACTTAATGCTGTAAAAGTTTTTATTGCTGCTAATGTTTTTCCTCAAAATCTATATTCTGGGATTTTTTTTCCTTGAAGAAATCTATAGCTAGTAATATTTTTCCAAAGAATGTATAGTTGCATGTACTTTTTTAAAGATGTATTGCTGATAATAATTTTACCTTAAAAAATTATTGCTGGTAATATTTTTTTATTACAAAGTATTTCTGTTATTAAAACATATTTTTGCACAAGTTTGGATGTCAACTATTTGCCTATAGCTGGGGCCCTAACAGGTGCTACCACCAGGGGTCAGGGTGGACGAGGGAACGCCAGCAATTAGGAGGTGGTCCCACGCTCCTCAAAACATCCAGATCAGAGTTTGTCTGACCCAGGACGCAGATGTAGTTTATCATCTTACCCAAGATGCGGATGTAGTTTATCGTCTTACCCAGGACGCGGATGTAGTTTAACGTCATACCCAGGACGGTATTGGCCCTTAATAGTTACTATTCTTTTCAGCTATTTCTTTTATTTCTACGTCTACAAAATTTATCGTATCAGAATTCAATTCGAAGTTTTATTTTTTCCTACAAAAAAAAAAAAAAAAAAAGGATTTTTTCTCTTACGCAAAAACATTATCGTTTCTGCCGATAATCAATTCACGGCAAATCGAGTTAACGTTATGGGACGGCGATAAATATGACTAGAATGGTGTTTGAAATCGCGACAAGAATTTTGATTAGTATCTACCTAACTATATGTCTTATCGCATTTTTCGCCGTCTTTCATTTCGTGATTATCTATCGATCTATCTATCTATCTATCTATCTATCTATCTATCTATCTATCTATCTATCTATCTATCTATCTCATTTCTCCCCGTCTTTCATTTCAGGATTATCTATCTATCTACCTATCTATCTATCTATCTATCTATCTATCTATCTATCTATCTATGTCTGCTCATATCTATCTATCTATCTATCTATCTATCTATGTCTGCTCATATCTATCTATCTATCTATCTATCTATCCATCTATGTCTGCTCATACCTATCTATCTATCTATCTATCTATCTATCTATCTATCTATCTCATTTCTCCCCGTCTTTCATTTCAGGATTATCTATCTATCTATCTACTATCTATCTATCTATCCATCTATCTATCTATCTATCTATCTATCTCATTTCTCCCCGTCTATCCTTTCGGGATTATCTATCTATCTATCTATCTATCTATCTATCTATCTATCTATCTCATTTCTCCCCGTCTATCCTTTCGGGATTATCTATCTATCTATCTACTATCTATCTATCTATCTATCTATCTATCTATCTATCTATGTCTGCTCATATCTATCTATCTATCTATCTATCTATTTATTTATGCTTACATAGATCTATTTCTGATAAGATTTGTCTGTTAATATCTCAAACCTATCCGTGTCACATTGTTCATAGCTACTAAATCTATATCATTTCGTATATATTTAAGTCAGTCTATTAGTATCTACCAATCTGCGTACACACATACATGCAAATACATACATATAAAAGTATATATGTATGAATGTATGTATGCGTGTGTCTGTAGTTGGATGTATATTTCCGTCTCGAACGACGTATATAAAAAAAAAATACTTTTACTGAACAACCCGCGCAAGTGAATTGTTTAAAGTGGTCAATTGTCTGTACCCTGAAAATATCCACGCTCTTAATTATATCACCATGGCCTGTACTAGTGCCACGTCCGCGCAATGCCAGACGGCCGCATCACCAATATCTCCTGTATAGAGAGCTTGCCTATGGAAGTAGGCCCGCCGGAAGGCCACAGCTGCGGTAACGCGATATTGAGAGGTGTGACATGAAAGCTGTGGACATCAACACAGAGTCCCGGAAGACCTTAGAGCCATACTATCCAAATAAAGAGGGACCCTGACCAAACACCTCAAGGGATGGGAAGCTGACACAAGTCGCCACGGAAAGCCGGGCCCGCAGAAAACAAAGTGACAGCTCCAACAGATCAAAGGCAGAACACACTTGCGACTTCTGCAACAGAGATTGTCACTCTCGAATCGACTTCTACAGTCACAGGCATCGATGATCCGGCCAAGTAGACAAATAGGATGCTAACTATGCATGGCCAACACTGGCCGACGGAGGCCTACGTACTGATGCATTGTGAGACACATATCAGATGATATGACAATCGTAGGCTTATATATTAAGTATGAGTTTTCCTTAGAGTGTTTGACAAGAAAGTTTATAGGGTGCAGTCTTGATATCTACACATATGTAGCGGAAGAATAGATAGATCCATACTTTTCCCAAGATTTCTGTGCGAAAGTGAATGTAAGAAATCCAACTGGAATTAGAACTTGGATATCTGATATCTCATTTCGTGCTGATATCCAGTGCACTAGCGTAGTATCAAAGTTTAAATTCCAAACAGACCAGCCATCTAATTACTCACTAGGGTCCGCGCGCGAGCGCGCACGCACAACATATATATATATATATATATATATATATATATATATATATATATATATAAACATCAATATCTTTACACGTGACAGTAAATGACGTAATTTCAGTTAACAGTATGAAAATAGCATCCTCTAAATTCTTCCACTTGCTAAGGACATTTTGTTTTGTTATTATTAGTTAATTTGTTCAATAAATTCATTTCGTTTCGCCTTGAAAAAGTTGACGTCGGACGAAAAGCGTCGGCAACTATTACATGTTTCCTATTGTCTTTTACATTTATAAATATTGTCTTTTTCTAGAGGCTAACTCTGGGAAATCTTTCATATATATATATATAAGGTTGGTGCAAAAATAATGACGTAATAATGTCGTTTCTTGACGCATTTTAACGTCAAAAAACGACATTATTACGTCATTATTTTGCACAAACATATATATATATATATATATATAAGATGGATAATTTTCATTTTAAACATTTCATTTTACACCTAACATATTGCATTTATCTGTACGAACCATTATCTCTCTCTCTCTCTCTCTCTCTCTGTATATATGTATGTATATATATATATATATATATATATATATATATATATATATATATATATATACGTAATTTGACAAGATATTTGACAAATCGCATTCCTTAAAAGTTAGAATTTTACAATTTGGTAATTGTTGGTATATAATATGTCTCTTTAAAAAAAATGAAAAGCATAACAAATTCCTCTAACGAAATTATTAAAAATATAGAACAAAGAAAATTATTTAAACATAGATGATATAAAATTATATAAAAATATATAGGTCATGCAAAATAGAATGCAAGTGTTAACTAAAGGGTTTTATATAATGTGTTAATAAAACCAGTCAATAGAAAATGTTAGCCAAAAACATATACTTCTCGACTAAATATTATCAGCAGTCTTAGAAGAATAATGTACAAATTATACTTTCTAGAAATTGATTTTACTGACAAAAGTCAAGCATTATATGGTTCAGCAAAGTTATTCTAAAATATAAGAAGCAATTGTCAAGTTTCAAAGTCTAGCAAGATTGTAGAGTCAAAGATATGATATGTTTACAATTAACCGTTAATTCAAAACTTAGTTTTAATAAATCATCCCTAATCAAAAACCCGATAATCTGCATTTTCTACTGTAAACACTCAAAACAAGGGTCATATAAGTATCTACATATCCTTGCCAGTTTTAAAATTTTCCTTGTAACTTTAGGAGTCATATGTTCATCTTTCATCTTCGAAAAATATTCCGAAAGTAAAGTATTATTTCTATACATATTATTAGTAACAAAAGTCGAGTTGAAACCACCGTGTTTAGTAATAATCCTTAGGACTACCAATATAAAACTTTTCAACCCACTGATTTTCTATTGTAGAGACAGAACAAAGATACAGAAGGGATTCGTTTAAACATTTGTTAGACAATGAGCATTGGTTAGGATTCCTACAATTACATTTTTTACTATACTTCACAATATTTTCATTGGTACTTGCATTATGATTAAATTATTAAATTTGTTTACAGTTCTATTGTTGTGAAAATTTGAACTCATGAAATTTGCCACCATGTTTGTCGATTTTAGTTTCGACAATATCATGTATCGTCAGATAGATGGTGTAGCGATGGGTTCCCCCTTGGGTCCCGTGTTGGCTAATATCTTTGTGGGTTTTTATGAAGAAAGCCTTATGTTAAGTTCTGCCCGACCCAAGGTTTACTTTCGGTATGTGGATGACACTTTTTGTGTGTTCAGGCACGAATCGGAAGTGGATCAATTTTTTTCCCTACTCAACAGTGTTCATCCTGCCCTTAAATTCACAGTAGATAAGGAGTTCAATGGTTCATTGCCCTTCTTAGATGTTCTTGTTCAAAGAACTCCTTCCTCGTTTATCACATCAGTTTACAGGAAGTCTACATTTACTGGATTATATACTCGATGGGACTCCTTTTGTCCTAAACGACAAAAGATTAATTTGATTAGGACCCTGACACGTAGGGCCCTAATGATTTGTTCGGATGACACTTTGAAACATGAAATCAGTTCCTTAACTGAGATTTTTGTGAACAATGGTTATCCGTTGAACATTGTTCACTCAGTTATTCGAGATGAAACTGCCAGGTTTAACAAAATTAAACCTGCTTCAGTGGGTAAATGTTCGGTCTATCTTCGTTTGCCGTGGTTGGGTAGCATTAGTGAATCCTTCGCCAAGCGTATTTCATGTAGTTCACATCAGTGTTATTTTGCAGCCAATGTTCGTGTTGTTTTTCAAACTAAGTCCGTACTTTCATCTATGTGTAAAGATGTTCTACCCCCCCACCATATTAACTCTGTTATTTATCATTTCAAATGTAGTTGTGGATGCGACTACATAGGTAGAACGACACAGCGGTTGGACGTTAGAATTAAACAACACGTACCTGCTATAATACTGAATAAAAAATTTTCTTTGGGTGATACCATTCGTAACACGTATGGGTCTTCGATTGCGGATCACTTTATAAAGAATCCTACTTGTGCGTTGAATTTCAGTGTGAACTGGTTTTCTGTTTTGGCCAGTTCGCACTCGCTATTCCATCGTAAGGTGTTAGAGACGCTTTACATCAGGTTCAGGCAACCTACTCTTTGTAAATAAAGAGATTGTTTGCTTGGACTTGCTGTGCTGCGTTTCTAGCATCTTGGTTGGTATAACTTTTATAATAATTTATTTCTTCCTGTCCAATCATTCATGTCATGCATTACAGACTTCTTTTCTTTTCCTCATAATTTCCCCGTTAACAGTTCTGAAGAGAGGGGACGAAACCGGTCGACTGGTGTTTGTTTTATTTTAAATCTATCATGGTCCATAATATAAAATTTCTTGTTTTTAATGCCTTAATATATATATATATATATATATATATATATATATATATATATATATATATATATAAAAAAAACTCTACTTTCGTATTAGATGCTTGCAGGTCAAGCAACTCAGTTTCTAGGAACCGACAGACAGACATTAGCACACGTGATTTGATTATAGTGATGAGCCAATCAAACTTTTTGAAGGACCAAATATAGAGACCTGGTGTACATGCCACAAGTTTCACATATAGCCCTCCGCAGTTGTCCTTCTCCTAGTTCTTGGGTAGAGAAGCTAGTTTGTCCTGCTATACACCCATAGCTGGAGGGAGAATAGGAGTATCCATAACTTTCCCTAGGGTATTAGAACGTAAGTGAATGCAATGGAATCGACTGGAATTCGAACTCAGCTCTCCGATTCATAAATCCAAGTCGCTATCCATTATTCGACCGTGCCTCCTCTGAAAAAAAAAAGCTTCAAGAAATATTTTACATTTTAAAATTAATTTTAGCCATTACGTTTTGCATATATCTGGTGGTATATATATATATATATATATATATATATATATATATATATATATATATATATATATATATATATATATATATATATATATATATATATATATATATATATATATATATATATATATAGCACCAGATAAATGAAATAATTAATATTAGCCATTAAGTTTTGCATTTATCTGGTGGTATATATATATTACATACATACACATATATATATATATATACATATATATATATATATATATATATATATATATATATATATATATATATATATATAACACCAGATAAATGCAATAATTTATAGCTAAGCTTTTATTTTCGCTTTAAAATTTATAGAATAAATTCAATATTTCCTGTAAGCTAATTTTTGGGATGTATTTCAAAAGGAAATTAAAATGATTGGAAGGACTCTGAAGAGTTGTTTTCCTCATCTTCGAAGTTTTCTTATTCCACTGAATCCTCTTGTAAGTCATTCGCCAAAAGCAATTAGCAGTAATGCCCGTTTTTGTTATACGCTACTGAAATGAATTACCATTTAGCAGTTAGGATGCATATTAGCGTATCATTTGTTTTCACTTCAGTAAAGATGGAAGTGTAATGTTCATGGGGCGGATGAGGGGTGCCGATGTATTCATACTTGGAATAAGAAATGATCTTATACAAAATGTCAACATTTGCTATCATGAGTTCCAAGAAATAGGACTCAAGATAACCCTTTACAAAATAGAAACTATCATTTGGAACTGGAATACCAGCAAAGATTTTCCATACACTCAATCTCTTAAAAAATTGAAAATGTCTAAGTAGTAAATATTTAACACTTCAGATGAATTGATACAGCTTTAGCAAATTTAGGAAACATTAAACATTTAATACGATTTAGTCGAGTTAGTTTCCTTCAAAACCACAAGTTCTTAAAAAAAAGAATACATTAAACTAAAATCTCCTATTATATTCCTAAACAGCCTGATCAATTCGGGACTCTCATGCATGGTGACAAATTCGTTTAGAAATATATAAACTCTCACCCGTATGCAACTGATTTCTCATATCAAGATAATATATATTCGATCGAATTAAACAGTGGGTCTAAGAAAGGAAAGTTGTTCTCCGAACCTCTTAGACTCGCCCTACAGAATCTTAAAAAAAAAAACGTTTTGCGGATTTGAATCAATTCACAAAAACGGAAAAGGTGAGAAGTATTGTTAAATATAAAATAATTTTATTTTAGTGGTTGTACAACTAAATTTAATGAGTATTGAATTTCTTGTATCAATGTTCCTTGATTGTAATTGTTTGTTACGATGAAAAAAGATGTGATTTATTTCTTTGTATCTGTGAGGAAAATTAGAGGCAAGGAAGAAAATAAGGAGCAAAGTGTAAGTGTCACGTAGCTTGGCGAGGAAGACTGATGAATGAGTAAGGGAATCTCTTTTAATTCAAACCTTGTCGTGAATTGTCTATTGCCTTTCCTTCCGGGCGCGCCTGATCTATAAACTTTGCTTATATACTCTTTAAAGGGATCACAAAGCAGTTTTTATTGTTGGTGGGAACGCGTAACAAAAGTGAATGCCATAATAGCTTACGTCCTAAACGATCTTAGAGCATAAAAAAAAATCAAAACATCGTAAAGAATTACGGACTTCGCGCCAGTTTTCCTCCTATTTCAAAAGGACCGAGGCTACATGTAACATCAATATATATATATATATATATATATATATATATATATATATATATATATATGTAAAGAAATATAGTCTTAAGGTGTGCTATATGTATGGAATAAAGTGGTCAATATCAGAGATAGAGCGTGTGTAAATATAAAAGTGAACATGGAAGTCAACACTTAGAGCCTCTAAGTGTTGACTTCTATGTTCACTTTTATATATATATATATATATATATATATATATATATATATATATATATATATATATATATATCGGTTGTAACATTAACGTTATCCAAACCGTATAACAATATGGGATAAATGATCATCCCCCAAAATTTTGAATACTTAAAAACACTAAAATGAGTTTCTTTATTTTTTATAGATTTTCAGATAAGACAGCGTGTATAGCAAGAATCACTGAAAAACATATTCAGCTAGAAAAAGAACAGGTGAAAATCGTTTTGTTTAATCCCTTCTGTCGCCTCAAACGATCAACGGCAAAAGAAAAAAGATCTTTAAGGCCTTCAGAAATTGTAGACCAACATTCATAATGTGGTTTCTATATTTAAAGTCCATTCCAGAACGACGAAAGAACGGTGAGTAAATTTTAAAAAAAAGGGTGAAGAGTAGAAAGGGAAAGTGGATCAAGAGTTTAAAACAGGAAGAAGCCTCGTCATTTCAAATTAGATCTAAATATATTCTTATTGTTCAATGTAGAGTCCAATAGTGATAGAAAAACCTCGGACAATTTCAGTAAAATATCTTTAATCATTTCTAAGACGCAACGGTTGAAAGCATATGCTCACAATTGCTCAATTTTTTGTGTTAGACGATTTTTAAAATTTTGGTGTAACACCCGGTATATATATATATATATATATATATATATATATATATATATATATATATATATATATATATATATATAAGTTGGGGTGTATATATATAATTGTTTTCACATATATTTACGGGTGTACGCATATATGTGTACGAAGTCACACACACAGACTCACACACACACACACACATACACACATATATATATATATATATATATATATATATATATATATGGGGTGCGTGTATGAGTGTGTGGGTGTGTATGCATATATATATGTATATTCATGTATATTTTGGGGGCCTGAGCACCACCATGTACTAGTGTTTCTTGGATAAGTTAGCCCGACGTGGACGAACTCTCTCCAGGCCGGTTTCGAATTCATAGTTTTTACTTGTCCTAGGCCGGTTACCACCCAAAACAAATTGTCTAGGAGAAGAACCTAGTCTGTCCTGCTATTTACCCATAGCTTGGGAGAGAGGACGAGGATTGAGACCTTTCACAAGGATATAAGCACGTAAGTGAATGCAATGGATTCGATTGATATTCGAATTTTGGTTTCCGATTCTTCAGTCCGAGCCGCTATACACTACTCCACCGTGCATGTATATAAATGGTCATGTGTATGTTTCTGTCTATGCATATGTGGTTGTGCTTGCAAATGTATATTTGTGTGCGTGTATGTGTATGCTTTCGTGTATAGATATGTGTGTATGCATGTATATGTATATGTGTTTGTGAGATTTTTGTGCGTATACATATATATATATATATGTGTGTGGTTTTGCATATGTATGTTTATATTTCCGAGTATTCATATGCAAACACACACACGCACAATCACAGACAGACAGACACACACACACACACAAACACACACACACACACACACACATATATATATACATATATATATATATATATATATATATATATATATATATATATATATATGGCTGGGCTGTATTTATGCATATATATTTGTATGTGTACGAATGTGTGCGTTTTCCTTCGTTCAGAAACGAAAACAAATGCACAGTGAGTCTGAAAACATGATTGTATATATTGCATTCGGAGTTGTGTACAGAATTCCAAAAGTTAAAAGAAAAAAGAAGAAAGGGATTTTTTTTCTTTTTCTTTAAAACACAGTTGAATACAATTGAATGAAACGACCAAAAGGAAAAATATTGTAATGCAAACAATGAAAGGGAATCGACATTTCCATTTTGAAAGGAAATTTAATGCGGTCTGCGAAAATGAAAGTCACTTGTGCCCAAAAAATAAGGAAGAAATATATAGATCTAAACAAACTGCCAATTTCAAACTATTCCCATGTCTCTCTGTCTGTCTGTCTTTCTATCTATCTATCTATCTATCTATCTCAGTACGGTCCTTTCTATCTATTTCAGTATAGTCCCATTTATCTATTTATCTATATATCTATGCTAGCCTTCTCATATGTATCTATTTTTATCTGTTTAAATTGAATTCTATCCGACATCTTCACTTATTAATATAAACTTTATTTTTTTAGTGGTTAAACGTATTTAAGCTGTTGTCCCTGTTGCTGTTTTTAGTTTCTTAAGTGAAATGATATAAAAACGAACTATATTGAGAAATCTTACGAAAGAAAGATGGTGACTCCGACACGAACCGAACCTGCATACATATTTTTAGCATGTTATCCGCTTCTATAACAGAAAATCCAGTTGCCAGAAGTACGCGCTGTTAAAGAAAGAGTTTTATTAGTTATCTGAGGAATGCACATTTATCTTTGTTGTTTCTTCCAGACTATAGCTGCTAGCGTCAGTTTCGGAAACAAAACATAAACTAGAGTGTTTTTTGAATGGAGAATACATGCGGCATTATTCTTTTAGTACTATAAACGTCACTCTTAGTGGGTTAACGTATTTAATTTTCTGTTTATTTCTAAATCAGTGAAACTAATAACAACCGTCCTAGAGTGAGATTTACTGTTAAAGAAAGTCTGTAAGCCCGTCAGGAAACAAAACCTTTTTCTCTTGTTGATCACTGTAACCATTCCTGTGACATAAACATTCCTTACCAATTCAGCCACAGAAGCAGCGTTGATAGAGAAAGATAGATTTACATATTTAAGGAAAGCATATTTCTCGCTGAGACTTCTACGAATCTATCCGATATATTCAGTTTCACAGCCGAAACATAAAGAGCAGTAATTCTTTTTGTTATGGGATGTTACCCATAATAATAATAATGGACTATTCCATACTTAATAAATACTGCGCCTCAGGAATAGGCAGGGGGTCAGTAGTTCATGGCGAGTCAGTAGTTCAAATCGAGTCAAGAGCCGAGTCAGAGGCAGTCAGAAACAGAGTCGCCTTCAGACAATTACTGCAAGACATTGGAATAGTGATACTGGTCGAGACTACATTGTTCTCTCTACTAAACCTGATTGTTCATACTAACACTTCTACTTCTCTGTATATATTCCTGTTTGCAATATATCTGTGTTATTCCATACCTGTGTTCTTCTTTATTGGTTCTACCTTGGACTATCACCGTGGTACAAGGGACCAGACCATAACACTTTTCATTGAAGATCCTCTTATACTTATTCCATCATTCATTAGTTCGCACGACCGTTACACTCTTCCAATACCGCATAAATAATGGACTATTCCATTTTGATCGCATGAAAAGAGTGGAAAAGCCACTGCTTGTTGTCATTGAGAAAATGAAGGAAATAAAGAAGTGGAAAGAGAGAGAGGGAGAGAGAGAGAGAGAGAGAGAGAGAGAGAGAGAGAGAGAGAAAGAGAATCAGTTTAAGCTGCTAAGTACATATACTACACATAAATCTTAGCCGAAAGCCCGGGAAGTGGTATTCACCTCTCGCGCCACACTGAGTTTAGCATGCGACATATGGTCATTTCCTTTTTTAACGTGAGGGACGCGAACGTTTCCATTCGGGCCATGGTCAAAATTCAGTTTTGGGTGCTTAGTTTTTCAAAGGATTCTACTTTTATTATCATCTAAAATCATGAACAAAATTTTATGTTTGCCCGTTCAAAGGCGAGCAAGATCCTAAAACATCCTGGTCATTAAACTGACTCAAAAATGGACTGGAGACTAGATTCCTAAGAAACCTGGTCATTAAACTGATTTAAAAGGAAAAAAAAGTATCTATCTATTTATCTCTTAAGGATGTGCGTGGAATCGTATTGCTACAATAACACAATAACGATTTATAGTGTAGCTTTGAGTCGACGTAGTTTTACTGAATTCTGTAATAAGAATATAAGGATCTCTCCTGGCTATATGGCTATTTACCCGAGACATCCCCACAAGGTGGGATGTGGAACAAGGCTGATTTTTTAAGTCGGCGTTCCGAGCCTGTAGGCTCAGGCAAAATTTTTCCGTAGACTCCGTTTGTCTACCTCTCCAGAAAAGACTCTGGCATTCAGCAGAGCCTCGTCTGGGTTCCTGTCTGCCCAAAGACAGATAGTTCGACAAGATCTCAGAGCTCCGCGAGTGATGAACTCGATATTTAACAAATTTCACCACGAGGCTGATGAGGCACAAGGCCATATTTTATGTGGTGCAAATCTGAGCCTGTAAGATCGGGCAAAAATTCCCCTGGTTTATCAACCTCCCCAGATGATACTATGCCCTTTGGTATAGCCTCGTCTGACTTCCTCTCTGACCGAAGACAGAGAGTTCGAAATCTCCGAGCCCCGCGAGCGGTTAGCTCGGTATTCTCCAATGTCCCCAAAAGGCAGGATATGACACAAAGCCAATTTGTATGTGGGGCAAATTCCCGGGTGACCCCGTATACACGGAAGTTTCGATATTCCCGATAGTCATATGCAATACTGTTATGCGAGAAACTATTTTCGAACAAATTCCACGTTCATAATATGCTTCATTACAAGTTTCGATGAATTATTCCTATTACTGTCACAATGGCTGCTAATTTGACAAGGGCAAATAATTTTCAACTGTAAATCATACAATAATAATAACAAAATGAAATTGCAAGGTAAAGTAAAAAAAGAAAATAGCCATAATATATATATATATATATATATATATATATATATATATATATATATATATATATATATATATATATATATATATATATATTTATTTTAATTTAAAAATCATTTTAGTAGACGCTCCGTTTTTTTATGAAACTGTATGTTTATTTATTCTTGTCTAGTGGTCTGAATTCTCGATAAATCTTATTAAAGAAAATGTACGTTCTCCTGCAGGATTCGAAGCTTCGGCATCACTTGGGTAGAAGTAACCTTCGTTAGATCCGACCTGCTCTAACCTGACTGATCTACTGAACATTAAACCGATCCGGTGAGAATAATTAATAACTCTGATGGAAAATCCTCACGTTATCGACTATTTACATCTATTCATGTCTTTTCTTTCGATCTCCCTCGCTCTCGTAACTGAGAGAGACAGAGAGAAATAAAGAGAAATGACCATAAATAATTGAGGATTTTAATTGAGACCCGGAAAGAGATAGATCTCGGTAGATAGTGACAGCAAGGCAGACAGGTTTCAAACCAAAACATATTAAGGCGAATTAATGGGTACCATAGTTATCCCGATATCAACAGATCACTCGAGTTTAGAAACTGGCAGTTAGAATCCTCTGTTGTTTTTAGTCTATACTGCTTATATCTACAAACGATAAATATTGAATAAACTGCAATTTTCCCTCATAAGTGTATACATGGGGGTTTGTTCCTTCTTACACCAATTCTTATAGGATCAAGAAATACTAGGTGGGTAACGTTAAATATTTAAAAAAATAACTAGAAATTATGCCGGTGAAAATAACAAAACGTATAGACTAAATTTCGTTATAGCGATAAGTGAAAAGATGATCACCAATTTGAATTGTAACTATATATATATATATATATATATATATATATATATATATATATATATATATTGCATTAACAATTTTCCGGGGATAATAAGGATCTTTCCAGATTCAAGTCTTTATGGTTAGCCTGTAACATTGTGTAATAGATTAAATTTATACTTTTCACAATAATATTTACACGTAAATAAATGCAGCAAACGAGACAGGTAAATAGTTAACTCTAAAATGGGGTCAAAACACCATGAAAGTGTAAAAATAAGTTTTAATGCCAACAATATATATCTGTAAAAATATTACTAGCATTGAATTTTCGAAGAAAAAAAATATTACCATCAATACTTTTTTGAAAAAAATATCACCAGCAATACATTTTTGGGAAAATATTAACAGATATAATTTTTGGAAAAACATTACCAGCAGTAAAAATCATGTCGGCGTTACCTTCCTGACGCGGACGACACAACAATTTACTCCTGACTCCAAAACAAATCTAGTGTCGCTGACAAAACTAACCTAACCGTGCGTCTTGAAATGGACCTCCAATCGGAATTGGTTGGTCATCTTTAACGCCTTTGATCTATCCACTATCCTTCTCATCATCCTTTCTTCTATCACTCCTATCTGCTCTCGCTCCAAATCTTCTGCAACCCCTTGCATCCTAGTGGCTTCACCCCTTGCTCGGGGCATAAAGCTTAAAAAAAAAACTGTAAAACAAAACTACCAAGCCATCAATCTAGGACGGTTGTTATTAATTTCACTGTTTAATAAAATACAAATAACAGGAGAAACTACTCAACCAAATGTATCCCACTAAAAATAAACTTCATAATAATACTAATAATAATAATCTTCTACAGGAAGGAAACTGAAAGAAACTGGTATGAACACCACCCAGACCCGGTTACGGAGATAGGACCTGTTACAATTCTATGGGACTACACAATTCACACTGACAGAACAATCAAGGCCAACCGCCCAGATATTGTTATTAAAGACCACAAACAAAAACGGTGTTTCCTTATTGATATGGCAGTCCCTGCTGACTGCAATGTATCTTTGAAGATATTCAAAAATCTGTCAAGATACAAGGACCTTGAAATAGAAATCTCGAAAATGTGGCATATGGGAACATCAACAATCCCTGTTGTAGTTGGAGCTCTAAGACTGGTTGGAAAAGATTGCAGTAGACTAATTGAAGGGATACCTGGAAGTCCATGCCTCAAGGAGATACAAAAAATTGTTTGCACAACTACAGCCCACACTTTTCGAAGGGCTTTATCTAATATTTTTTTTTTTTGCTCAGTGGAAAGTGTCATGATGCCATTTCTAACCTTAGGTCCCTTGGCGGGAACCGGAAAGAAATGTGTAAACGCCAGAAATCAAAGAAAATAAAAATAATAATAATAATATACGGCTAGCGAGCTTGCATGTTACAACTAAAAATGGCGCTTGAAAAACGTAAAATTCTTTATCATTATCAAAAGAACCCCATGAATATACAAGGAAAATCAGGTTAATCGTTAAAATATCCCTAAAAGAGATACAACTGTCATAAAATGTGTAAGATAAATAAAATAGGGAGCGAAAAATTTAGGCCGAAAGCAAACAAAAGAAAAAACAAAAAGCCGTTATATAACCAGTTACTTAGAAACCTCGGAGTGGTGTAATGTTTAGCAAGCATGTCTCGATAGGACAATTAAGTCTTAGTAGTGAGTTTGTTCCTCACTGGATGCCCCGTACTTTCCGCCTTGTGCCACGCTTTGAAAATCACTATAACAAGTTGCATCACCGAAGCAAAAATGTTTATACAGATCAATTCGAAACCAATCAATGGCTATGCAGACAAACTTAAATGTGTAACTGAAGGGTTTATTTTTTCTGCACAGGACAAGGGCCTGCTTTCAAAATCAGTTAATTCATTATATATATATCTATCTATCTATCTATATATATATATATATATATATATATATATAGATAGATATATAGATAGATATAGAATTCTTAAAATGACCGGGCACAATATATTCCCATTTTCTTATATTGACAAACTGAGCGAAAGTTATGTTAATATACATTGATATCTGTTATTTTTTTACGAGATTGAAACTCACATGCAAAAATACAAATGTGTTTTAAGGTTGATAGTGAGATAAAAAGATATAAATTTATATCTGATATTTAGAAAAACGTATATATTAAATTCATATTGAAAGTATGATAAATAGATAACAACAGCCTGACATTGACACACACACAAAGACACACCCACACATACATACACACACACACACACATATATATATATATATATATATATATATATAAGAGTTAAATAAAAACCAGAACCACTATTTTTTTTAAATTGCTCAATAGAAAGTAGTACCAATAATATATATTTAAAAATTATAACATAAATATGTTATAAGGTCACTTTAAAAAAACAGCTTTGTTTTGTTTCAACACTTCTGGTGTCTTCTCGAGTTATGTTGTTGATTGCAAAATAAAGAGTTTTAAAATGTTCAAAACCAACCAACTCCTTAGTATTTTGAGCAGCAGTAGAGATTTATCATTTTTTTATCTGATTCGAATTGGGTTCCAATTTCTACTAAAATTCACACTGTTTTTCATTCTCAAGAGCCCTTTGCGTTTTAGTGGCATTATTGCGTTGCTTGGGGTGAATTGATTCAATAAAATGAATATTGTCTGAAATGGAGAACAGATGATTGCATGTATTTGAGAATATGTGTCGAAAATTTCGAAAGCTAAAAAGAAAAAGAAATTTAAACAGAAACTTTCGTTGTTTTGTTTTTTTTTCTTGCACCAATTTGAAGTAATAGCACCCGCAAATAATGAGTGAATAAGGCGAAATCTTTTAAGGAAAAACTAAAAAAAATCATATACCGCCGAAAATGGCTGAAAGGGAATTCTAAATTTGATTACAGAAACGAAAATAAATGAACATATGATTTTTTAAATCAATACATAGTTATCTGAAAAATATTCTGAAAAAATATTTTGGCGATGAAACTGAAATTTATTTTAACAAATTCAAATAAAATTAAAAGAAATTGGCACTTACTGGATACATAATTACCCACACTAATGTGTGACGTTACTGCAACACACATCAGGCAACGAAAATTTGTAGACATTAAAATATAATTTAGCAAAGAATATTGTACTCGTATATAAATGTACTAGACATGGTTTCGATTTGATACAGTTGAGACAATTTTTCCTAAATCTACACGATTGATTGATTGTATCTTTTTTTAGAGTCCGAAAATATTATTAGACTGTAAGAATTTTTGGAAGATAATAATGATATCATGATACAAGTCCAACTAATTAACCCATACCTGGAGGAGAGAAGAGTTGGATTCGTATCTTTACGAAGGGCAACTTCTGAGCGTAGGTGAATATAACGATCTCGGCTACAATTCGAACTCGGCTATCCGATATCAAATTTTGAGGCTTTATACTTTACACCGCCGGAACATCTAAGCTTACAGCACGTGGTATTCTCAAGAGGTCACCCATCTAGGCACTGACGTCTCGATGTTGCTATCTTTGAATCGGTGTTTCAACGTGATATGGCCGTAAGCCACAAGTACACGACACTAATATCAAGATTTGGTGGCAATGAACAAGTTCAGAACAGAAATTATCGTAGAGATTAGAAACAGATGAAGAAGGGAATCAACAGATATGTGGTTCTACAGAAGGATACTGAGAATACCATGGACTTATGTCTTACGGAAAATGGAAACAAAGAAGAACCCGTATACTTAACATCGAAAAGAGGCAGTTGAAATATCTCAGATGCATAATGACTCTCACAGGACTGACTGAAAACGAGGCAAATTACAACAGTACATAACATATCTGGCGAGTTTTAGTCAAATGATAACATAGCAAGGTTTAGTAGAAATAGTAGTAGTAGCACAATTTATTTGTTGTAATGAAAACACTCCAACGAGTGCACAGGATCGCTTTGTCAGTGATATGACATGAGATCATGACAAGTTTCGGGTCTTGCGACATGATACTTGCTCGCCCAAGAGACCCTATCGAAACAATACTTATTCCGGCAGGGGACACTGAAGCAAAAAAAAAAAGAAGAAAAAAAAAAAAAAAAACACAGACACACCAAGCACGTAACAAATAGACTCATTAAGTGACTGGCATTGCTAATCTTGAAATTTACAAGCGATCAATCATTAACGACACTTCCTCCTCAGCTAAGACGATACAAAAAAAAAAAGAAAAAAAAAGAATAGACACCATTCTCGTCTTTTTTCCATCTTAGGTCCTTCACGAAGGAGGACCCACATTCTCAACGAACAGTTTGACATAAC
This sequence comes from Acanthosepion lycidas, assembly GCA_963932145.1. NCBI lineage: Eukaryota > Metazoa > Mollusca > Cephalopoda > Sepiida > Sepiidae > Acanthosepion > Acanthosepion lycidas. Next base: position 96,945,784 of record OZ010588.1, read on the forward strand.
AGGTAAGTAATGGCTAGAAAAGTTTCCTTTAATAAGAAGCGTTACTTTAAAAACAAAAAACAAAAAAATATCGAGCACATTCGTTGGTGATAGGAATTATGATCAGAAATATTTTTTTGTTTTATTCAGAGCTCCAAAGAAAAAAAAAATTGTGGAGATTCATAAAAAATTGAAGAAGAGGTCATTAGAATGACATTCTATATCATAATATATCCGCTCTATGTAGGTGGTTTCTGGGCGACAAGCCCGACTTGATTCATGGCTAGGTGTCCAGAGCAGTAGATCACTAGCAAGTTCTTGTTTGGTTCGCTATACTGTCCTGCAAGACAGATTCTGCGTTCGAGTATGGTTGTAGAAATATCAGGAACGGAATCACAGAGCATGGATTTAGTTGGATGTTGTCTCCAAGAGATGTTAATTAAAACGCGCAGGATCTAAATCTAGGTTCCATCATTTTTTTATTGCAAGGAAGGCCTGGAAAATATTTTACGGTTCCTGTTTAGATCTCGAGTGAAAAAGATAGCATCCATACTTTAAATGAAATAATGAAAAGTGAGATAGTGGAATGATATAGCGCACATGGGTTGGCCATCTGCTTCAATTTAATGGAAAACGTTAATAATTTTGAGTCGTTTCTCATGTACCCCTTTGTAGGTTTCCGTCGGTCAGTATTGATCATGGGTAGCATCCTAGTTGTCTGTTTGGCTGTTTAGCATCCTAGTTGTCTGTGACCGTAGAGGTCGATGTGGGAGTGACTTTCTCTGTTGCAGAGGTTGCATATGTGTCCTGTCTCTGGTTTGTTGGAACTGCCGCATTGCTTTCTCCGGGTCGGCCTTTTCGTTGCGAATTGTGTCAGCTTCTCCGCACCTGGCTTGAGGTATTTGGTCAGTGTTCCTCTCCATTTGGATCGTATGGCGGCCAGGCTCTCCCGCGATTCTGTGGTGAAGTTCACAGCTTTCATGTCACGCCTCACAACATCGCGGTACCGCAGCTGTGGCCGCCCGTCGGGCTTCCTTGCAGAGGCCAATTCTCCATACAGTAGATCAGTATGAACCTTCCTCGGCAGACCTGATCGAGGCAGGACCTCAGTGTTGGAGACCCTGTTCTGCCAATTATTTAAATATTAGGTTGGTGCAAAAATAATGACGTAATAATCTCGTTTTTTGACGTATTTTTAACGTCAAAAAACGACATTATTACGTCATTATTTTTGCACCAACCTTATACTAACATTCATTTATACTTACGATTGGTCTTGCAAGCCCCCCCCCCCCCCTCGCTGTAGTTTTTTAGGCCACACAATTAATGATCCAAACAGGGAATTTCCACGAGGTTATTTCATAAACGTATAGCTCGCATAGATTTTATTTAGTCATAAAATGAATCATTAAGATATATCAAAAAAATTAAAATCTCATAACCGGGAAATACTGTTTTTTTTTTTTTTTGTTTGTTTGTTTTCTGTTTGCTGGGGATCTTGGGTTTTTGTTAGAAACAAAAAAAAAAAAAAAAAAAAAAAGAAAACAATAGCCTAATCTTATATAATATCTGTTCTCTAATGTGGAATTAATTCTGGACAATCACCGCACACATGAAGATTATACTTAAGGCAAGTGATATGTGGTTCTACAGAAGGATGCTAAGAATACCTTGAACCAAAATATGACGAATTTCTAAAGAGGATGGGAATAAATAGGAAAAAATATACTTAACTTTAGTAAGAGACAGTTGGAATTGCTAGAGCAGATAATGAGGAAAGAGGGCTTGGAAGATTTGATACTCACAGGTAATATTGTAAGCAAGCGATAGACAGAAAAAAAAACATAATCTATCTGGTGATTGGATTGATAACGGTCAAGGATTTGAACGACACATCCAAACAACAAAATGTATTAAGAGCTGGAAACTATATGAAGTTGTGGAGAGCAATGATCGCCAATACCCTGAAGGTAAAGAGAACAGAGAGGAGGAAGAAATAATATCGAATCCTCAAAAGATCTCGGACGTTTAGAAATCTCAAATTATGACCTTTCAATATCTTAGATTAGATGACAATATTTGCACTTTTGCAAAAGTATTTACTATTTTCTCTTGGTATATGTAAAATGCAATGTTAACATTAGCCGTTTCCATATAAGGAAACATTCAGTATTAATTGATCGAATACCCAGTGACACTGTCTATGGAAATTTATCAAATCTGTGTCTTGAAACGATTTTTCATTTCCAGCAGTCGTCATCACTCTTTCCATTATTGATAAACAATTTCCTTCCTAACTTTTTATTTTAAGTAGTGTGGAATATCAACATGCTGATTATGGTTTTATTTACTCTTCGAGTTATATGCACTATGCATTTTAGTTGTTACTGGTGTTGGAATTCCTCGAGTTATCGTTTCTGTTAAATCATTTCTGTAATTGGTTATTGGTTTGTGAATCTGTAGTACTAATCTACAAGAATTGAAGAAGTGTGCTTTTCGCTGAGCGCTACATGTTTCATTCGCCATTTTTAATCATACATCTGTAAAAATGGTTAGCCGATCATAATTACGAATTTTAAAATCCCGATTGACGAAATCCTGAAATTTAAAATCCTGAAAATTAAAATCCTGAATATACAAAACCATGAAAGATCAGTATCCCGAAATTTAAAATCGTGAAAGATCAGAATCTCGAAAAATAGTCTTTTGGGTTTAATTGAAAAAAAAAAAAAGAAGAAAATTTGGGAAATACTCTAGTTTCTAAACCTTAACAAAACAGCGATGAAATAGTGTTTATACATTTGAAACATTCAAAAATCATTAACAAAAATATATATCAAACTAGAATAAGGCATAGGCAAAGGGACAATTTATTAGGCAATGTTCATGAAGGTGTTTATCGCATTATTGGAGAGTTTCAAAAAGAGCGGCAGCGCATAGGAAATTAATATGAACACAATCTCGGAGGAGGGTCTTGTCTAAGATAAATGTGAGTTTTAGAGTGATGAAAAGCTTAAAAATATAGTTCAAGATCTTGAAAACCGGACAGATTTTATGGACGAGCTCGTTATCATAATGTTTCATTATAAGTCATTCATATATTCTAGTTTTATATTCTTTAATTAATTTTAAATGTTTCAAATGTATAAACATCATTTAAATGCTATTTTGCAAAAGTTTAGAAATTAAGGTATTTCCATTTTATTTTTAAATTTCTCACAAAGTCTATTTTTGGGATCCTGATCTTTCAGGATTTTAAATTTCGGTATTATGATCTTTCGGCATTTATATACATTCCGGATTTTAAATTTCAGTATTTCGACATTCCGGAATTTAAGATTTCGGATTATAACCCAAATCCGTGAAATTGTTTGTATACAGGAGATAGTTTAAAGATTTATGAATGAATTTACCGACATGCATGAGGTATGTGAAATTCTCGATCTGATGAAGCTATTAAAGAATATGATATGTTTGCGGACACGGTGCGAATCCTCTCCAAAACAGACTATTTTATATTTAATATCTGATCCATACAAAGAATATCGTATTCATTAAATCCGCAGCGGGGATCGTTTATAATTGATTCAAGTGAGGTGCCATCAATGCTTTCATTACAATTCCAGATAAACAGATTCTGTTTTCGAAAGCTCTATCTTGAGTCCTATTTCTTGGAACACTAGCTAGAAGATGTTAATTTTCTGTTCAAGTTAAATCTTATCGCATATATATATATACCTATATCACTGGCATAGATCACTAATGAAAAGTACATTGGCCTCTAGAGGGAAAGCGGGATTGTCGTCTTTTATTGGAAGATTCATTTGGGGTGTAGTATAAAATGCTTTAATGAACAAGTCCTATTTGTTTACATTTGTGTTTTTAAACATCCTAAATATATACTGGGGAAAAAATTAAACCTAGTCGCCTAGCGCAAATTTAATAAAATCGAAAAAAGTCACTATTTTTTCCAAAATCATATTGAAAGTGATTAGTATGCAGATACTCCACGGGTGGGGCAGACATACTGTCTCCAATTTGAACTAATCAAATTTGTCTTCCATAAATATCTGCATTGAAACGAGTCCAATTGTTAACTCATTCGTCCGGTAGATGTGTTAGCCACTGCTCGGATACATCAGGGTTCCCCAGTTTCTTGGTCTATCTTGATGATTTTTATGCCTTTCTGAGCTTGAAATTGGTCCCATCGTCAATTCATACATCTGGTAAATGTGTTAGCAACCATACGAGTCCAATTATCAACTCATTCGTCCGGTAGATGTGTTAGCCACTGCTCGGATACTTCAAGGTTCCCCAGTTTCTTGGTCTATCTTGATGATTTTTATGCCTTTCTGAGCTTGAAATTGGTCCCATCGTCAATTCATACATCTGGTAAATGTGTTAGCAACCATACGAGTCCAATTATCAACTCATTCGTCCGGTAGATGTGTTAGCCACTGCTCGGATACTTCAAGGTTCCCCAGTTTCTTGGTCTATCTTGATGATTTTTATGCCCTTCTGAGCTTGAAATTGGTCCCATCGTCAACTCATACATCTGGTATATGTATTAGCCACCACACGAGTCTAAATGTCAACTCATGCGCCCGGTAGAGGTTTTAGCCACTTCTAGAGTACCTTAAGGTGCCTCAGTTTCTTAGTTATTATATTTAAACCGAATTAAAATTTCGTCTGAAAATGAAACATTTTTCCTGAATAGTTATCGGGGAAAAGGTTAACAATTTAGAATCTGTAGAGGCTCATTTACACCAGACTAGATCACGTCTTGGATATTTTGTAACTATAAATGTTCAAACTTATTCGATGGCCTAAAATCCATTCGCATAATTATCCAGTTGTGATGTTGAGAGTGGTCTGAAAGTCTTGTCACCACTGCATAATATAATTTTCTATTTCTGATAGCTGAAACGGACTCCTACAATTTTGAAGAGAGGCTGCTTGCAATGTCTGGATACGTGATCTTGTGCATTCTGACAAGAGCATGAAGGATGTGCGACATCACTGTAAGATTCGACAAACAACTCCTCGGAAAAGGACGATACTGCGATGAGGACATGAACTGTTTTCTGACAGGATCGATGAAGGAAAAACCAAGGACAGTACGTGCCTCAACGCGACGGGATACATGTGCATAGGCGGAAGAATCATTGATACGATCACCCAAGAAGGCACGATGAAAACTGTCTTCCGAGCTAGGAATTGATTATTGAGTATTGATTTGAAATTGTTTAAGCAATCATTCGGTAACAGACTTAGCGATAACGCCATGGGCAAAATACGTGTGTCATGTGCACGGTTAGTTGATTTATTTCCGACAATCCCAAAACGTTGAAAGCCGTTTTTACTCCGTTGAATGGGAAATTTACCGGAGTGGAAGAGAAGTTCAGACCTCTCAGAAGTCCAGACCTTTTGTCTTTCGACAAAGCTCTATGGGGTATTTTCAAGGAGAAAGTTTCACATGAACGATACCAGAATACCCATCAGTTGAAGCACGTCGTTCGGGGAGCTTTTTTAACTATCAACAAAGCACAGTTTCATAAAATATCAAACAGGACATGGCGCCGCATCATTTTGTGCCAGGAAAATGATGGTGATCATACGGACCTTCTCGCTATGTGACAGCGTCAATTAAAGTGGATAAACTGGATCCAATACACGTGCTTTGTATAGGCTGACCCCAAAAAACGGGATCTTTTTAACAATTCAATAAAAACAAGAGTGATGGAAGAAAACTATTTTATTCATAGTAATTGAAACCTTTAAACATGCCATTTAAGAACAATGATGGAATTTACATTTTTTAAAAAGTACGTCCTGTAGATGGCGTCCTCCTATATGAATGCATTCTTGAAATCTGCTGTTGAGATTCCACATTGACTGCTGCAACATCTCAGCTGGGATACTGTGAATTTCATCTTGAATTCTAAATAGCGAAATGTTTACTTGCTCAAGGTCACTGTCTTGCAGTGTTGTCACTTGCTCATGTCTGGCAATACGCACTTCAAAAATTCCTGTTTTTCGGGTCACCCTGTATAACTGGATTAATTGTTTGCTCTACATTCCTCATTACGTTTTGGCATGGAATGACAAGACGTTCGGACCATCCTGTAGATATTTTTTATCCATTTTGTCAGCCGTAGAATCGAATGGAAAGCTGTCATCTTCAGACGTCATTTCCTTTTAATTGTTAAATGTCTCGAAGAAGTCCGATAGCATTTGAGTATTTTTTTAATTTACTGCAGTGTAACGAAGGATAAAGAAAGTTGTTATTTACAAGCGTTGAAGTCGGTGCAAGTCACAAATTTTGACACCGCCAGTGGGTAAACGTTAGCAAATTATTTTCCCATTAGAGCCGCAATTCAAGATTTATTTCAATGCAAATGGCGTTAATGCTTTCTTTTCGTTTACTGCGAGGCAGTCATTTGCGATGATTCTTGTTATTGTTGTTGTTGTTGTTGTTGTTGTTGTTCTTCTTCTTCTTCTTCTTCTTCTTCTTCTTCTTCTTCTTCTTCTTCTTCTTCTTCTTATTATTATTATTATTATTATTATTATTATTACTATTACTATTATTATTATTAATTCTGGTTCTCTTCGTTTGCATAGTGGGTGTTCTCCATCAAGTCGTACAATATCAGACTGCACATTTCACAGAATATTTACATTATCAAAAAATGTAGATTTCTTAAGAGTTGAGATACACGATTTTATTCCGATTTTCAATTCAGAACTATGAGTTCCGTAATATAGACCCCAACAACATAATGATGAGAAGAGGAAAAACTGCGTGGATGTGTTTTTTTTCATTACATATCTTATGGTAGGTGGCACATCCCAACCTTGGTTGGCCATCCACCATGTGCTGGTGTCACTGACAAAATGCACCAGACAAGGAATATCCAAACAACGTAGTAATAAAACTGCCGTTTCGTTGTTGTTGTTGTTGTTGTGCTGATGTTGTTAATAATAATAATAATAATAAGCGTTTTATGTCCTGCTTTCATTTTTAGTCAGGAAACCAAGTCCGTACCTTGAACTTGGGTCGACTGTGCGGCTCGCATGATTTTATTAAATGGGTAAAGTCCTTCTAAATGTCTGCCTGCTGTCTTGGTTGACGATTTTCTGAACATATCGATTATTATTATTATTATAACTCAGCTTGTCACTTCCTTGGTTAGCTCGCACGACCATTATGTCTTGCCAGTACGTCGTAAACAATGCCCTAGTACCTTTTAATTGTGTTGAAAAAGGAGGAGAAGACACTATTTGGTTTCAGTGAGAAAATGAAAGAAGAGATGTTTAACTGCTGTTTCAGGGAAATGGAAAAAGTTGTCATTTTTAAATAGTATAATTTGTACTTCTTACTTCTTAAAATAACGGCAATATACATATTTATGTTTGTTATTGCAATATTTATGATTGCTATTAACAATAAAAATTGTTAAGCCAATATATTTAACGATGCAATATGGGAATTTCTACGGATATTTTATTGTCATAGAGATCGTCATGAGCTTACTCAATCATTAAATTAAGAATTATGATTCATCAGAATAATAAATTCGGGAAATAGTGAAGTATTTATTATTATCATTATTATTATTGTTTGTATGTTATGTTTTCTGCTTTGTATACTGTAGAGCCGGGTCCAAACTATGGTCATTAGGCCCTATAGGAGAACAGTCATTCAATTGATATCACTTTATATTAGTACATGGGATGATTCTAGTAGAGCGATTTGGATGGGGGGGGGAATTTGTATGTTGATGTTACCTGGGACACTTTTAGTAAAATTGTCCATTTCTTTTCTCACGAGGCCCGGTGCTCCAATTACTATTGGTACATCTCAGTCATCATTCCTCACATCCTCTAATGTTGATCTGCAGTTCTTTGTCATTGAACAATTTCTCTATAATTTTCATGGTATTTTTATTTCATATCGTACTGCTATATTCAATATGCATACACTTCCTATATGTCTTGTCTTTTATGATAATAGCAGATCTGTTGGCTTTTATTTCCCTGCCACTTTGAATTCGCATATCCCGGATGATAGTTGCATCTTTATTTTTGTTAACTGTGTCTGGTTGGTGGTCATACCATTTCGCAGTGCATCTTGCATATCTTCCAGTGCACATATATCGCTAACTTGTTATGTCTCTGGGTGCATTAATTTTTTGCCAGTTCCGAATATTCCTTGAATAATATGATCTAAAGTTTCATTTTTTTCCGTAGATCCTGCATTTCGGGTTAGTTCTGTCTTTGATTATGTGACAGTGATATAGTCTGGTTGTGAAGTTTTGGTCCTCAGCTGCAATAATTAGGCCTTCTCTCTCGACTTTCATCCTTATGCTCCTCAGCAACTGCTGTGTTTTCTGTTAGTCCACATCTGCTTCTTTAGTACTCTTTATGTATTCGCCATACAATTCCTTTTCCTCTCTTTTTTTTGTTTTGTAATTTCCTTTGGGCAATTTTTTTTCACTTTCTGCCTTACTCGTTTGGATGGTATTCGCTTCGTTTTTTGTTAGTAAGGTTTCAGGTATATCACGCTGTTTCTTGAACAGTGTACCTGATTTACTGATAGAGTTGATTTGGTGTTTTACTATTTGCAGGAAACGATCATATAGTGTATAGTGAAATAGTTATTATTATTATAATTTTATTATCACTATTGTTAAACAATATATTTGCTTTTCTTTTGTTTATAACTTCATGCAGAATCATCACCTAGAGAAAAGGAAGGATATGATTTTTTTTATCCCCTCGATTAAATGAAAGACAGATATTGTGAAAAAAAAAAAAAAAAAACTGGACACAGTTCTTCCGGGATTAGGGATTGTGCTTATTTGAACTATTCGTTCTCGACTTATTTCCCTCATAAACCCCAATCGTAACAGGATCAGTTTTTCACTACTACGGTCCATTTTTATATTTTCATGTCAGTATCTTTGTATTTATTAAGCTTTTCGGAAACCTTCGCAGATATGCTGTCCGTTATTGCTCTCATGTCAATCAGTGTGCAGGCATCTTTCTTTTTTTTCTTTGACAATAATGTATTGACGATTTGCTTGTATCGTTTTGCTTGCACTCTGTTGATAAATCCCAGATGATGGTAACATCTACTCCCTTAACTACAGATTCAAGTCCATACCCGCTTGAAGCTGTTTTTATCTCGTAATGATAGCAGACTCTCCAATGCAAATATTAACCTACCCTATTATTGTAATCCAATGAGTTTGCGGATCCCGAGATAAGGTGATCAATAGTATCAATGTATTGGTAACAGAACCTATATTTTGGGTTCGTACAATTATGCCAGATATTGCTTTCGTAATAGTTTGAAAGCAGGCCATTGTCCTGTGCAGAAAGAATAAACCCTTCAGTTACACAATTAAGTTTGTCTGCATAGCCATTGATTGGTTTCGAATTGATCTGTATAAACATTTTTGCTTCGGTAATACAACTTGTTATAGTGATTTTCAAAGCGTGGCACAGGGCGGAAAGTACGGGGCATCCAGTGAGGAACAAACTCACTACTAAGACTTAATTGTCCTATCGAGACATGCTTGCTAAACATTACACCACTCCGAGGTTCCCAAGTAACTGGTTATATAACGGCTTTTTGTTTTTTCTTTTGTTTGCTTTCGGCCTAAATGTTTCGCTCCCTATTTTATTTATCTTACACATTTTATGACAGTTGTATCTCTTTTAGGGATATTTTAACGATTAACCTGATTTTCCTTGTATATTCATGGGGTTCTTTTGATAATGATAAAGAATTTTACGTGTTTCAAGCGCCATTGTTAGTTGTAACATGCAAGCTCGCTAGCCGTATATTATTATTATTTTTATTTTCTTTGATTTCTGGCGTTTACACATTTCTTTCCGGGTCCCGCCATGGGACCTAAGGTTAGAAATGGCAGCATGACACTTTCCACTGACAAAAAAAAAAAAAAAAAAAAAAAAAAAATTAGATAAAGCCCTTCGTCAAGTGTGGGCTGTAGTTGTGCGAACAATTTTTTGTATCTCCTTGAGGCATGGACTTCCAGGCATCCCTTCAATTAGTCTACTGCAATCTTTTCCAACCAGTCCTAGGGCTACAACTACAACAGGGATTGTTGATGTTCCCATATGCCACATTTTCGAGATTTCTATTTTAAAGTCCTTGTATTTTGACAGCTTTTTGGATATCTTCAAAGATACATTGCAGTCGGCAGGGACTGTCATATCAATGAGGAGGCACCGTTTTTGTTTGTGGTCTTTAATAACAACATCTGGGCGGTTGGCTTTGATTGTTCTGTCAGTGTGTATTGTGTAGTCCCATAGAATTGTAACAGGTCCTATCTCCGTAACCGGGTCTGGGTGGTGTTCATACCACTTTCTTTCAGTTTCCTTCCCGTAGAAGTTGCAGATATTCCAGTGCAGATATTGGCTCACTCTGTCATGTCGAGTTTTATATTCAGTGGGTGCCAATATCGTGCAACCTGATACAAGATGATCAATTGTTTCTGGATATTTTCCAGCTATTTATTTATTTATTATTATTATTATTATTATTATTATTATTATTATTATTATTATTATTATTATTATTATATTTCCTTTGATTTCTGATCTGTACTCATTTCTTTCCGGGTCCCACTCAGGAATATAAGCTTAGAATTGGCATCATGACATTTTCCACTGGAAAAAATAACATAGACAAAATCCATCGTAAGGTTTGGGATGTACTCGTGAGAACAATTTTGTTGTATTATTATTATTATTATTATTATTATTATTATTATTATTATTATTACTGAGATGAGGATTGTTCAACACGTCGTTCGCTGTTAGATAGAACCTTTTGTAGAGTAGCTGCACATGGTTAAATACAACTTGAAGAAATGTTCGAAATAAAATTGCAAAAATTTGTAAAAAAACAATAACAAAAGAGAGAAAAGAAAAATAGTGCCCCCCAAAAGGAAAACAATATAAGCAAGGCAAAAGAACAGCAGTAAGTCGAAGCGTGCCGATACCAGCGTGGTCATGGAGCTTGGAGGACTTGGTAGACTCAAAATAGACTATTAAAAAAGCCATGTTTTTCTTGTTGAGAGGTCTACAAATTTATTGGGTTGTGAATAATTATTAGGCGTTTTTGTAGGCTATTTATTTGTTAATAAAAATTATAGTTTTCTTCATGTTTTTTTTTTAATAAAAATATTATTTTATTCACAGGTAATAAAAATCCGTATCGATAATCATACGCTCCGGAAAGAAAAGAAAAAAAAACAAAAAAAAAAAAAACATTGAAAAATATTATTGTTGAATTGTTATCCTTCATTTTCCTTAAAAAATATTGTTTAAAAAACGCCTGATAATTATGCACCAATTAAATATATCTGTTAACTTCAGTTTCGTACAAGAATGTAAACAATAGTAATGTTATGAAAGATTTTCTTTATTATCCACCATTATTTCTCATTAAAATAAACGTTATTTTTACTGGATACAGGTTTTTGAGTTATTACTCCGGTTTTGTTATATCATTAAACAGTGAAATAAATAACAAAATGTTTCTTCTCAATCTAGGTGGTCATCCTGGTTATGAACATGAACTACATGCAAGAGTAATGACTCTGATCAGAAGGGGCGAACCAGCCCTTAATTGCTGGTGCTCGCAGATCCACCCTGATCTCGAAGTCGCAACTATGGGCTAATAGTTAACCCCAAACTGGGGCCAAAACACCATGAAAGTGTAAAAATAGGTTTTAATGCCAGCGATATATTTTTCTAAAAAATTATTACCAGCATTGAATTTTTCGACAAAAAATTTATTAACGACAATACATTAGGAGGATTTCATTTTTGGAAAAAATATTACCAGCAGTAAAAAATGTTGTCTTCATTAAATAACCGACTGAGGTTGATATACCGTAAAACAAAACGGATCAAACCATCAATCTAGGACGGTTGTAATTAATTTCAGTTTAACAAAATAAAAATAACAGGAGAAACAAACTCAACCAAATGTACCTACTAAAAATAAATTTTATAGTAATAAGAAATACATATATATATATATATATATATATATATATATATATATATATATATATATATATATATATATATATATATTTATAATAAAAAGGCTTAAAAACTAATATTCCATGGTCATAATTTATTCCATTGGAATCGTAAATATGATCCAATTCATCAGACCTACAAATTCAAAAAGAAAATAGAAAAAAAAACAACTCCGTGAATAAAAAATAGAATTTAGAGAGAGTGTAAGTGTGAGACGTCTGCTGTCTTATCAAGTGATGATGTTGAATGTAGATTCTATATTCAACATCATCACTTGATAAGACAGCAGAAGTGTTCAAACAGAATGGCTATTTTTGTAGTGATTTTATAACATATTTATGCTATAATTTACGAATAGATAATTGTATTTGCTCAATGTATTGAGCACTCTTTTAAGAATAGTATTTGTTGGTTATTGGAATTTATTCCGTATACACAAATCCTATACTTATAGATATATATATATATATATATATATATATATATATAAGTGTGTGTGTGTATCCATATCCAAATCCATATTCATTCAACCTCTATCTGTTAAATTTTAATCCCCACCTTCACCTTTAGGCCTTCCTGTTCTTCTTTCTTCTGTTACACCTCTCTCTAGAGCTTTCATACATTACACACTTGTTTCCCATTCCAACACATACACTCTCACTAAAATTTTGCTTTTTTAAACATGGAGTTATATTTTCCGATTTATTTTTGAATTTGTAGGTCTCTTGAATGAATTGGATCGTGATTACGATTCCAATGTAATAAATTATAACCATGGAAAATTAGTGTTTGAGTCTTATACATACATACATATATATATATATATATATATATATATATATATATATATATATATATATATATATATTTATAGGTTTTGTATGTGTGTGAATAAAGGCAATAGGCAAATTTTTTCTCAGATGACACTTTTCGTACTCTGGTAGACATTATGTAAGCTAAAATTTATTTTACAAGTACGTATAAATTAAATTAAAAATGTCGTTAGTTTACAAAGTTCTAATTGAAGAAGACTCATATATATTCATCAGGCTAGCTGAAAACTACATTATAGAAGATATCAAGTACCGTAATTTAATGTCTAATAAACAAATTTGAGTTATTATTTTGTTAATGTTAATATTATTATTTTACTTATGATTAATTTAAATATATATTAAATTAGACTAAGTCAGAACAATTAACTTGCGGTTGGCAGTCAGTTTGTTGATGAACAATTTTCCCAGATTATTTCTTTCTTAAATCATGTTACTCCAAGCAAGACAATAAAGCCACTAACACGCAGGGTTTATTGACCGTAAAATATATGAGGAAAAGAAAAATACTAAGGCGGAAAAACAAATAAAGAATAGCAATAAAGACAGGAAATAAGAACGTAGAATATGAATTGCATCTGGTATCTTTGGATTCTGGTGTACTGCGAAAATAGATGTGAAGGAATCGGCGAAGATGATGATATATTGAGAAACTTTGCATGCCCATCCATCCATATATATATATATATATATATATATATATATATATATATCCATTAAAAGGTGCAATTATAACTTATAAATTCATGAATCATTCATACAAAAAACAAATATAAATTTAAATCATTAACCTCTATATTTGTTTTTTGTATGAATGATTCATGAATTTATAATATATATATATATATATATATATATATATATATATATATATATAATTATTTATTTCCTATTTTCTATAATATTGTCATATATATATATATATATATATATATATATATATATATATATATATATGTGAAAATATTATAGAAAATAGGAAATGAATAATTATATATATATATATATATATATATATATATATATATATATATATATATATATATATATATATATATATATATAGATATATATATATATATATATATATATGGTGGTGTAATGGTTAGCAAGCTTGGCTCGCTAGAACAATTACGAGTGATTTCGATCCTCACTGGGTGCCACCTAATTTCGGCCTTGTGCCACATCTAAGCTACGCTTGGAAAATCACTATATATATATATATATATATATATATATATATATATATATATATATATATATATATATATATATTGCGTCTAGCATGAAACAGCCTCTCGCCTTACGATTACGTCTAGCATGAAACAGCCTATCCCCTCTGGGTGACTTCAATGTTCAATTATATATATATATATATATATATATATATATATATATATATATATATATATATATATATATAAGACCTGAAAACTAATATTGACTGGAAAACCTTAGGTTTTGCTCTAAGTCCTAGTAATTATAAGGGTAGATGTAACTTGTGTTTTGAAGACAAAATTAAAATTATTAAGTTTGATAATCAAAGTATATAACTAAAGTAAATGAATGAATAGCTTCGAAATATCGTCACAGGAAAAGATTCAAACTAATATAGAATGTTTTTCTCCCACCACCCTTTATCACTTAACATCTATACTTTATTTCAACTATCTGCCTTTCAATAACTACTTCATTGTCATTGGAGATCATGACTTAATGGTTTAACTGAAAGGTTTATTCTTTTTACATCTGGCCATAGCATTCTTTAGTCGGATGTCGTCATTCTCGGTAACATAATCTCTCGTATTTCCCGTGGATAAGCTGCATAAATAATCTCGTTCCTATCAGATTCACTGGTCGAGCTGCGCGGTAACTTCATTCGAAGAAATGGAGAAACGACATAAAGGTCTATAAAAATACTTCTTTATATGCCGTGTCCCCCTATAATGTAGAAGATCGTGGCTCTCCACAATTTCCTGACCTTTGTAACTGTTAATAATAGTTGTGTTATTGTTATTTCTCCTAAACCTTATTCTGCTATCAGTTTACTCATGTTCAAGTATGTTATATTTTGCTTTCTTCTGTCACTCTTGCCTTCAATCTGTCCTGTGAGTATAAGATTTTCCAAGCCTTCTTTTCTCATCATGTATGCTATAAATTTCAACTGTCTTTTCCTGATACTAATAATAAGTTTCCTTTCCGTTTCCATTTTCTTTAAAACATCCTACTTTCTCATATCAGGTCATGGTATCCTAGGCATCTTTCAGTAGAACCACATTCCCGTTGCTTCAAGTCTTCTTCATTCTTGAGGTGACTGCCCAACATCCAATGCCATGTAGAAGAACAGACATCATGTAATAGTTCAGTACTGATCCGAAATATCTCAAAAGAATTTCATTTGGAATGAGAGAAATCCGCTCTGGTGAAATTGAATTAATGTTTTGGTTCGAAACCCTGAAACGACGGATACTGTTTCCATTAGTAGAATTACCCAATTCAAGTAAAGAATAAATGTTATAGTGTTATTGATGTATGAAGTGTGTGATACGAATGAAAGAGGAAGTGATAAAAAGTGAAATTTATGAGGACAACCAGAATAGATAGAATTGAACTTGTAGCGTTTAAAATTATAGTGTCCAGGGAAGAACACCTTCTAGGCCCAGATCCACAAAGTGGCAATTCTTAGGCTAAAGCTAGCCGAATGGCACGAAAAGAAGTACCGGTGAAAGATCTTTATTCCAAGAACTGCCACTTTTATAACAGTCCCTCGCAGGGGTGCTTCCCTGACCACCATATCTAGTTGATTTTTGTCGTTTGTTTAAAGTCCCAAAATATTTTGGTTTCTATGAATAATTATTTGAAATTATTTTTAAAATAACAATTATATTTTCAGATAGACATTCTACTATTTAACCCATAGATGGGGGAAGATTATGACATAACTTTGCCCAAATTATTTGACCGTAATTCGATGTAACCAATCCGAATATAATTCGAAATCGACTTTACGATTTCTCATTTCAAACCCTTATCTATTAGACTCTTTGCACGTTCGAACACAGGGGAAATAATGGTAATTCGTTTCCGTGGCAGTAGCGTGGCGTGTCCTTAACGAAATTTTTTTTTTGAACGGGTAGAACTAGAGAATGAAGCTCATGCTATTATTAATCATGAAAAAAGGAAACATATTGGCGGTACGCATATTATATTTTGAAAGAAGTACAGTGGTGAAAATTCCCGAAATCTTGTGAGCAATTATCCCTACACAACTTATGACCAAATGAGCGAAAACATCGAGAAAAAGTAAAAAAAAACAGGTCACTTTAGAATCGTAGACATAGGGCTGGTTTCACGTTTCTAGAAGGAAAATGAAAATCGTCTTCACCTGAAATTGTTTGACTGTAAAAACATTACGTGTTCGTTAAGATAAAAAAAAATAATTAACAAATTAAACGGTTCTATTTTTTTTCTGAACCCTAGGTTCGTAAAGTATTCATTAATTTAACAACAAATGCAAAGTGAGCAAGCAACCCGAAATATCCAGCTTTAGAAAATCTAATCGCATCTAATGAACTGTATTCTTACCGCGTTCACTTCATTAAACTCTTGTTGATAGTAGCCATTAGGTGTTTTAAGTGAGTTCATGACATTGCAAAAAAAGCATGCTTATACAGAAACATAAACCCTGCCTGTTGCAGCTCTGTCCTGTCTCTCCGGTGAGAACACAGGGGAAATAATGGTAATTCGTTTCCGTGGCAGTAGCGTGGCGTGTCCTTAACGAATTTTTTTTTGAACTGGTAGAACTAGAGAATGAAGCTCATGCGATTATTAGTCATGAAAAAGATTATTAGTCATGGTTATTAGCCATTTTTAAACACTGTTGTCTCTGCTTCACAGTGTGAAGCAGAGACAACAGTGTTTAAAAATGTAAATGCAATTTCAATCACTATCTGCTGTCCTCCTGATTATTATTTTCTCTTCCCGCTCGTTATTAATCTTTCGGTTCTTAATTATTCCACACCCAGTAACCCCTTATGCCTTAGTGGTTTTATTGCCTTGCATGGGATAAAACCGATTAAAAAAATGATCAGCATCCTTCTCTAACTTACGTAGCTATATACATCAATACTTCACATCTTTTGTGTATGCGTATACTCTCTTTTACAAATATGCACATAGATAATTAAAAAAACCTTTTAACTGTTAATCGTAGATAAAATATACTTACTTTCTTAATAAGTCTGATCAGTTCGATATGATCAAATTTGCAGGGGATCTTAAAAATGACGTGTAATATATTGTTAAATATGGCAAGGAATGGCTTGTTAATTTTAACGAATCTGTTTTTTTTTTAACCTCTTACTAACATGGCTGACTCTATCTCTATGACATTGACTCACGGAAAAACGTTTTTTGTATAAGCATGCTTTTTTTTCAATGTCATGAACAAACTTATAACACCTAAATAGATATACTTAAAGAATGTTTTTTATCCACTACGTTGCTATATAATAAATACATCGTGTTTAAAATTCGAACGTTAAATATTTTATAAAAAAAAACTAAGACTTAATTATTATATTAACGTCCAGCAAAAAAAAAAAAATATTAATTCTCATACAAAGAGACATTCGAACAGTTTTTAGTAGAATCTAAGTTTCTGATACAAAATCAGAAAGAAACCTTTTCAGGCTATAAGTTTTATTTAATAACAAACTGTAGAAAGAAATGCATTAGGTTTTTTTTCACTGTCTCGTACTAGACGACTTTTCTTGATCTTACATATTTACAAGTCTACCATTCTTCCCTGCTTAGAATATTGTTGCCACATCTGGTCTGGTTGTCTTAATATAAATTATGAGATTCTTGATATATTCAAAGATCTGCATTTCTATTGGTCCTCGGCTTCAGTCCCCTTCCCACCACTGTAAGGTAGCCTCCATGTGTGTGTGTTTTATAAATACATTCGTGGTATTATTTTTCTGATGAATCACCCTCTATAGAATCATACGTTATTAATCTAAGCTCTGCGTTCGCAAAGATGTCTCATTATTTTACAGTTGAAATGGTCATGTATAACCTTAAATTCTATACTAATAATTTCTTTAATAGTACTTCTAGCTCTCTTCTATGACATAGAGAGAGAGTGAGACCTCCCACACCTTGAGGTGGATTTAGTAATCAACAGTGCTAAAGAATTAGGATGAAGGTGCTAATTACTTGGTAGAAGGGATTCCGGAGTAATTCCAGAAATAAGTTTTTTCTCTTGTTTTTTTTTCTCTTAATAATTGTTTCTGGGGTTGAGTTATTAGTTAAATAAATTTAATAATTTCAGTGTGATTAAGAGACGGATTCGTTAAAATAAAGTTTGTTATAAATGGCGAATTGTACTTTTGGGTGGTCTGAATGGCGGAATTCAACCAAATGGGATAAGTGGTTTTGGGAAAACTTATGTAGACGTTGGATGCGGAAGACCCAGCAGGAGGTCCGAATGCGATTTTAGTATCTCTTGAAAACTGGGTTCCCGCTGTGTTTCGGGGATCGGAAAAGCTTTCATGGTGGTCAAAAGCGATTTGCATATTAAAATTGGGGGCGGTGCGTAAAGATGGTTTAGCTCTGCCTCTCTCTATACAAGCTGCCCGCACGCTTGAGTTATTCAGATTGCAGATCGGAAAGAACGGGGACAGAGTATGCGGACAGAGATCGGAACGCGGAAGAGACAGCTTGTTGGAATTTGCTGGTCTGGTCTTATGGTTGTCCCGCGTCAAGAAAACCGATCCGAACCAAGATATAGAAATAGAACCCGTACGAATCCAGATGACTTCGTCAACAAAGCTGTGAGAAAGCAAACTGCTCTATCGTAGGGTGCAGACGAAGATCCACGAATCTTAGATCCACGAATCTTAGATCGGCCGAAATTGTTTAGGCAGAAATTTTCCTACTCTCTCTCTCTCTGTCACTTCCGACCCCAAACGAGTGAACCTCGTTACGACATTTTGTACTCGTGTAAATTCTTCGGTAGTGACATAAAAAGAGTGGCCTAAAAAGGGCTCTTTGTACAGGAACCGAAAATGTTGCTTACTTTTTCTTTTTCATGTCTTTGCGGCTACGGCTAGAAACTTTTTGTTGCATGAATAGTGAGTTCCTTTCAGCTTAATACCCAGCCATTTATTTCATCCTACCTCCGGATCGTTCTGAGGGATCGAAATACTGCTGTTCGGATAAAAAATTCACAACGTGGCAGATAGTGGTGGTTCCTTCAGTTCACCGGGTGAGGACCGGGTGGTTTAGTTTTCGGCCAGAACCACCGGAGAGACAGGACAGAGCTGCAACAGGCAGGGTTTATTACGTTAGACTTCTGGCTTCTTGCTTTTCTATCAACTTTGACCTCCAAATAATTAAATGCATATTCGCATATTCTCTAATACCTAGTTACCCCTTGCGTCATAGTGGTTTAATACCTTGATTGGGGTGAAATGATTTTGAATGAAAAAAGGTCTTTTTTAATACCATCTTCAATCGGGAATTTAGCGAATTATTTTCACCGTTTCTTGGGGAATATAATTGAACCATTACCGTTACCAGGGTAAAAAAAAAATGATTACCGTTATAATTTACCATACATAGAATTTCGTTTTCTCGGTCCGTCTTGGTAACGTTGGAAAACTAAAATCTCCATTCTACATTCAGCTTGCGATCTGAAGGTTAACATGATATTTTTTTTATCATAACCTACTCTATAACAATCATAATAGACTCTTTGATCTTCACAAGTTTAAATGCAGTATCAATGGTCATCTTCTGTCTTTTTAATTCATATTCTTTTATTATTCTTATTAATGTTAGCTTCTCATATTCTCAAACATTCTGTAATCCCATCTTAGTGACTTTATTGCATTTTGGGGGGGGGGGGGTGAAATGATAAAACAATCTGGCGTTATTTGAATTATTTATAACATTCATAAGAAAACAATTATATTGTAAATAGGATACGTCAGTAAAATGTTGCAATTTCTGGCAAATGGAATTCTCTCCTGATTTATTATGCAGAATGACGTTAGACTTTGACAACAAAGAATAGTCATTATCTTGGGCTACTGAATCAGAAAAAAATACTTTAGCTTGATTATAACAAAAAAAGATCAACGAAAAATGAACATGGTGTTTGACGTTGCATTTAAAATTTTGAAGATCGTAGATGGCAGAGAAACAAGAATCCGGATGAGAAACCTTTGAAAAAGCAACGCGCAACAATTCCTAAATCTTCCGCAAAATCGCATGGTAATTCTCAGATAATAACAGGAAGAAAACTGAGGAATTAGGTTGGCTTCTGCCAACAGTGGAAAAGTAGAGCCGTAGTGGAACATTTTAGTGACACACACTAACGCATATATATATATATATATATATATATATATATATATATATATATATATAGATAGATAGATAGATAGATAGATAGATAGATAGATAGATATGAGTAGAAACTGAAGTAAAAACGCAGCGGTGAGTCTGTTTCATGCTTATACGCAGTTGGCATATTATTATATATACATGCCAGTGTTGCATTCTGACTTGTGCATTGTATTTTTCTAATAAATATTCTAGCGGGCAGCAAAGGGTATGTTTCAGATTTTTCGAGGGAGCTACTGGGTGGAAATAATTGTGGGTCCGGGTGCAGATTTTGGGCCATTTATAATGTTGTTAGTTAACTTTTTTTTTCCATTATTGATTATTGTATCGTTGTTGTTATTACGTTTCTGTGCACATTGATTTCAACACCCAGCGGCGCGAATCTGTTTCAAGCTTAAACAGAGTCGTCGGGCCATAAGCGTTGTGTATTAGCTCGAACATTTAAAACACAACTCCCATGACCTAACAGACCGTCACCGCTGTGTGTATACCTCAACGTCCAATTTGAAAATTATATATGATTTATCCCTGATATCTAGCACTTTAACTCGTAAATATATCATACCTTAAAACAATAACATATATATGTGTATGTGTGTGCGTGCGCGTGTCTGTGCGTGCCTGTGTTCCTGAAAAATTGTAGAAACTCATAGACAATGTAGTAAAAGGAAAGCGAGAATTTCGAAATGTCTGCTGCGATAGCAAAAGGTGACTTCCAAAAAAGTCAGCAGATATTAATAAAGATGCAAATAAAAATAGAATTAAAGTTGTGCCTCGCTTTAAGAAATGCACATCTGCCTATAGGGCAGTGAATGTTTGACCATTTCGTGTGATCTTGGAAGGGATACTGCAGAAGGATACTGAGAATAGAATGGACAAAACCTGTAATCAACGCAGTCGTTTTATGGAAAACGGAAACAAGTAGAACACATATGTAGAATCAGAAAGCTAAGTTTCTAGGACATATAATGAGAAAAGTGGGGTGGAGAATTTGACAATCTCGTGACACATTGAAAGAAAGAAGGTTAAATATAAAAATCGAATAACCTACGATATAGATTTGGTGAAACGTAGAGATCGAATGATAAAAAAAACCCTAAGTGCTTCGAAAAATAGAAAGTGGTGGAGAGCCATGATCTAGTAATACATATAACTCATATAATCAAATATTCCTCGGTTAAAATTTAATATCCAGATTTCGTGTGGATGACGACGTATGGCACTCTTCTTGTATTTCAATGGAAGACATTCTGTTTTTGCGAACCTTTCATATAGATGAGATTTGTCAAGAGTTACATGGAAATCCTTATAAAAATCACATGGAAATCGATTTACTTAGTGCCAATATGTCTTATAAAAACGCCTAATAATTCGATAATGAAACAAACTATATTTTTTCATACAGATTTCCTATTCGCCTTTCTGGGTCTTTCATTATTTCTATACGTTAGGAAAACTTCAATCAAAAACACGCATCTCCCAAGTGCTGGAGACATATTCATGTATTCATTGGATTTGGGTGCAGTGCGGAAATGAGAAAAAAATTAATATTCATAACAGAAATATTGTATAAAGAACTTGTATCTTACAAAACAAACGACAAGAAAATCACAGGAATTGGAGTCAAGTAGAAGAGAGAACACATCCCATTTCAAATACGATAAACCAAACTTAATTTAATTTTGGTAGTATGCTTTTATACAGTGGATAAGAAAAAACAAAATATTCTCGTCTTGGTGAAAACCTAATCAAATTATATTTGAAATATAGTTATGCAAATCTATTTTTCCTAGTAAGGAGTGCACGATGTGTGTTTACCTGTTGCCTTTAGTCAATGTAGCCGTCAGATATTAATGATTTATGTCTGAGGGGCAAGAAACTAAACTTATCGGGCAGCCATGCCATATATTATTAGAAAGGTTTTTTTTTTATCTTTATTAATTTCACCAAAATGATTCAATCGATATAATATTCCCCAGGTGTATATTTTTTCGCGTTAACGCAAACCATTTTTTAATACTCGGACTAGCACGACTTAAATTGACTGGTTCGTTCTTAAAAAAAAGTAAGGATATTTTTTGCGGGAATAACTTTTGTAGATTGGCATTCAGCATACTTTTCTCAGTCTGCGGCATTTGCAAGACCGAAAAATATTGACTTTTATCCCATTAGAAGAGGGGATTCACCTCAAAATATAAATACATCATTATCTTAAAGTAATATCCGTAATTTATTTTGGTTTATCTGGAGTTTTTTTCTATTTATAAAAAAATATCAATCTACACTATTTACTTTGTTTTGACTGTTGTCTTTATTCCTTCTGCTATATTCACGACTTTTCAACCGTTGTAAACTACGGTCTTCTTCAGAAGATATTCCTGAAGATTTTGAGTCAAACCCTATATTTAGTCCACTGGCTGTGCAGATTGTTCTAATTCTATGTGCTATGCCTCAGTTTTAGTAAATTCCACTTGATAACTCATCTCTACAAGATTTTGTTCTCTCTGCTGAGGCGAGACAACTGACAAATCTTTGGCTCAAGTAACTTTTGCATCAATCAACCACCGCTTTTATCCACTGAAGGACAGGACATACAATAGTCCAAACAGCATAAAAAGTGTAAATATTTACAATACTTTATTTAACAAATATACACATATAAAAAAAAGCAAATTTGAAAATGTGCTTACGTCATTGATATATGTGTAAAATTAAGAATTGGGAATAAGATCTTCATCAGGTTTAGGCAGTTCTTAGAGACGTAGGCAATGTTCCAAACATTTGTAAATAAAACCATCGTTGAAAAAACTATTTAAGAATACAGATATCGATTTGCTACTGTATTTATAATATGAACAAGAACCCAACATGTAGAATAATAAAAACAAATCAATATGATTCGATTCTGACAAATGCCGTAAGTAAGGGAAATTCTATTGTTCTAAGGAATGTTATTCAACAAAAAAATAATTACGAGAAAAGTTTTACATATTCTTCGAAAGAAACTACGAGTTAAATAGCCGCGGATAATACAAGGAGAAAATATACGTAATAGCAACACTTTAAAATGTAACGAATACATTAGGAAATCATAATCATGAACCAGCTGAAAATCTTCTCTAAACCACAACGCTGATAGAAACATAAATAAATACATTTTACTGCACACACACACACACACACACACACACATATATATATATATATATATATATATATATATATTGACATGTTTTCATGTTTATACATTCTCTTTATAGATACAAATATTTTAAGTAAATGCTCTGTTTATAATAAACAATATTAATGCCATTTACCGGACTGAATGTCCAAGAAATTATCATAGAAAATATTGGCCCTCCGACAGGAATCGAATCTGTATCCTAAACGGAACAGGAATAGCTTGAGGTGCCTTTAACCGATTTGGCCACAGACGAGTGTTCGGTATGCGAGGTCGAATTTACTTGTCTTTAAACTACAATCTTCCATGATTCTCTCACGTACATTCATATCTGTTCATGGCGTATCCGAATGTAAACAAATGACCTTACACATTAGGAAAAAGACAAAGTCCGACAATTATTTTAAGACATTTTTTCTATGTTTATAAATATATATATTAAAATAATGTATAAACATATGAGATGAACGTATGTGAGAGAATCATGGAAGATTATAGTTTAAAGACAGTGAAATCGATCTTGCTAATCGAACGCTCCTCCGTGGCCGAAACGGTAAGGCACTACAGGTTATATTACTGTTCCGTATAGGATTCAGGTTCGATACTTGTAGGAGGGCGAATATTTTCTATGAAAATTTCTTGTTATGGTCCGGTTCCTTGTACCACGGTGATAGATATGGAACAACGCAGATATATTACAAACAGGAATATATAGAGTGTAGTAGAAAGTGTTAGTACGAACAATCAGGTTTAGTAGGGAGAACAAGGTAGTCTCGACGAGTATCACTATTCCAACTGATTCGGACTGCCTCTGACTCGACTGACAGACTACTGACGGACCTTACTCCAGACTTCAGACTGAATAGTAGTTATTCACCACCCTCCACGAGTGCATTATGTGGCTCAAGGCCGGTTTAATGTGGGATCTCCGAGCCCATATGCTCGGCAAAAAATATGCCCTTTGAACCGTATAAACGGGTTCAGGGTAGGTTCACCTCCTTGAAAGAGACTCCGCTCTTCGGCGTAGCCTCATTTGGGTTCCTCTCCGCCCGAAGGCAGAGAGTTCAACCGATCAGCCGGTCGCCCGACTTCGGACTGAACAGTATTTAGTCACCGAAAGAGACTCCGCCCTTTAAACAGAATTTAGAAAAATATGAGAAATTGGAAAGGCTGATTTTGTGTCGCGTTTTATCCGTTAGGATTTTATCGGACTTGGTTTTGATCTCGTTTCGTGAACATGCGTAGACGTGGCAACGTCATCAAAGCAAAGACCGATGAAATCCTAATGGATGAGTCGCGCCACTAAAATCCCTTTCCAGTTTGTCATATTTTTGGAGGGATATGTCTCGCATTTAGATTGTGTTCGCCATCTTTTTTTTCCATTTTATGCAAAAAATGTGGATCTGATTTCTCTTGATGCGATCTGTCAAATTATGATCAAGTTCGTTTTCTATATATATGTATATATATATATATATATATATATATATATATATATATATATATACATGAATCATTCATACAAAAAACTGAGAGAACAAAATCTATTCCATACCTGAGGATGTCTGTAGGAACAGACGAAAGCTTGTAAAGATAATAAGACCTTATGCTACTGAAATTTATAAAACAAGGATCATTTCATTCATAAACAGGTTCGGGGTTTTTGTATATTATTTGAATTGTTCGCGACGATAGATTTTCGCCAATTAAATCGTTAACCTTTGTAATTTTCTTTTGTATGAATGATTCATGAATTTGTAAATTAATTGCACCTTTATTGAAATTGAAATATATATATATATATATATATATATATATATATATATATATATATATATATATATATATATATGAATTACAATTAATGAGATCCATCCAAACGATTTACCTCATACAGATCATTTCGTCCAAGGGGAATTGTTTTCCCCGGACTTATCAATGCAAACACATTTACTAAAATGAATAAACCTTTTCTTCACAGAAAATTTGAAAGGCTGAGGAAAGAATGAAGGAAAAAGGAAAGCGGAAAGAATAAAATGAGGGGTAGTAAGAATTGGTCTATAATGGAGGAAGGGGTTATATAGATAAAGAGGGCTAAGGGACCTAAGGTGGTTGTGGTCTAAATTATTAATATATTAATTTCATTTAAATATAATCAATTTCATTGTATCAATATAATATTAATAAATTTTCAAATACTAAGTTTATAATTTAAATTATTAGGTTAGTGCAAAAATAATGACGTAATAATGTCGTTTTTTAACGTTAGAAAATACGTCAAAATACGACATTATTACGTCATTATTTTTGTACCAACCTAATATATCATAATTATATTAGGTTAGTGCAACAATAATGACGTAATAATGACGGTTTTGACGTTAAAAAATACGTCAAAAAACGACATTATTACGTCATTATTTTTGCACTAACCTAATACCAATTACTTAAAAATTCTTTAAAGGATTACATTTAAATTCAATATATAAAAAAATCAAAAAAAAAAAAATAGTATTATTAAAACAAATATAGCAGAAAATGTCACATATATAACAGGGAAAGAAATATTTAGATATGAAAGGGAATTACGCATCTTGAAAACAATTTCACATATAGAAAATAATGTACAGCTAGAGAAGATATCACAATAGAAAAAAAAAATCCCATATAAAAATATTAATGAAAGAGAGGAATGCGAGGTTCGACTGATATTAGGTTGGTGCAAAAATAATGACGTAATAATGTCGTTTTTTTTTTTTTAAATACGTCAAAAAACGACATTATTACGTCATTTTTTTTGCACCAACCTAATACTATGTTTGTTGAAATTTTTCCTCTGGTGACGCTTGGAGTGTCGGGGTTGAAATAATGTTCTGTCAGTTGGAATATTTTCATTAGCGCACTTGGATACCAGTTCATTCCTTTAGTTTAGTACACTATTTTCATTTTTAAATTTAATGATTTTAAATTTTTTCCTCCAAACAAAATTACATATACAGTTAAAGCTATTTGGAGTGCGAGCAAAACCGATGAATTCCTAGTCAGTTTAAGAGGCCAGGTCTTCCTCCCTCAATTCCTACAATTATTTTTTTTTGGGGGGGAGTAGTTTCCTGTTTTAGTCTTGGGTTGGAAAAATAGTGTGGTTATAATCTTTTTTTTTTCATTCCCCCGGAAAAATCCTAATATAAACTTGATTGTTTGATTTATTTTCTTTAGGGTAAATGGTGGCTTCATCAATAACATTAGACGATCTACATTTCCCCTCGAGTGGGCAAATGTTGCTATTCCTACAATTACATTTTTTTTATTAGAATTCTTCTTAACACCATTGAATTTGTTAAGGAAATACTTGTCGTGGCATCAATTACTCTATACATGTTGTTAGTACATGAATAGCTTGTTTAAATGGATTTTCTATTGAATATCTTACATAGAGGGTATTTGTCCAATATTAATTCTAGATAATCTGCTGAAGGGTGGGGGGTTGAACCAAATAATTGTTCCTTTTTCTATTTTGTGTGGATTGCGACTCTTAATGTCACTATTTGTGGGGTTTAAGTGAGACAGTTTATGAGAAAAATTATTTTCAGGAGGCATTTTCGTAAAATGCTATATTCTTTTAAATTATATTCTTATTAGATGACGGTTTACTGATTCTATAACCAACGGTAATTGGTATCTGCTTCAAGATGGTATGAGAGAGGTTCGAGTTAATATTGATATAATTACGAGTTTCGTGTTCGTTGTGGTAAGGTTTAAATGTATTATTATTTATGTTAAGTTTCATGTCAAGATAATCAACTATTTTTATACTGGAAGTGATCTCTATCTTGAATCCCAGGAGCTTAAAACTCTAATGATGTTTTCTGTAATTTAACAGAAAGAGGTTCATTACTATTGGGTACATAAACGAGTCCGTCATCTCTATATAGACCAACTAGTTGTTGTTCAATAAATCTACCAATTATTTCCAAAATGCAAATACAGATATGATCAGCTACTTGTGACGAATCATATGACCCCATTGGAACGTTAAAGTCGTTACTCCGACATTTAATCCTGGTGGA
>OZ010588.1:96980840-96990840 GCA_963932145.1 Acanthosepion lycidas
TGTTGTCGGCATTAAATAACCTGTTCAGGTTGATATGTCGTTAAACAAAATAAACCATACCAATCTAAGCCAAAGAATACATACTCTATTTGTATGAATCTATTCTAAAAATGTTGTCGGCATTAAATAACCCGTTGAAGTTTATATGTTGTTAAACAAAATAAACCAAACAAAACCCTACTTAATCTTATGAGCAGAAACGTGATCGGGTAAATGAAGCAATCTGTCGAATGTATCCTGCTTTAATAAACAGAAAAGTTATTATTACGAATAATTAGATCGTTAAGATGTCACCCCTTTCCAGATACTGAATAAACACCAGATTTAGCACCAGATTTCATGTGATTTTTTTTGTTTTTTTCAGCAGAAGGTTTGGGAAGCGTTAGAAAATTTAGAACGTTTGGGAAGCGTTAAAAAATTTAGAAGTAAATAACTTGAACACATTAAAAAATAAACAAAAAAGAAATAAAACAGACTTAATAAATACTTAAATAAAACTTATTTATCGAATATTTCCTTTCCCGTAGAAGAAATGGGATTGCATTTTTGATAAATGTTGTAGTGTCTTCCCTCTTATAATGCTATTGTGGACTCTTCCACTTACATTAAAGTAGTAGGAAAAGAAAGCGTCGGGGGGAACGGTAATAGACTGTTCTAATGAGGCTGTGACTGTTTTCAGCTTTTGTCGAACATGGACGAGGCTGTACCGAAGGGCAGAGTTTCCCCCGATGTGGCAGACATACACGAACCCGGTTTTTTTTTGTATTTTTTTTTTTTTGGACGAGCCTACGGGCTCGGATGACCCACGTTAAACTCGGCTTTGTTCCACATATATCCCTCGTTCTGTTAAATATTAACAGTGATATAGAATGTTCTTCCTCGGCTATGATTGTTCGCAGCTCCTGTCAAACTCTATGCCTTGGGCAGAGAGGATACCCGGACAAGGAGGTGGTCAGACCCAAACCCGTATATGCGGGTTCTACGGGGATTTTGGCCTAGCCTACAGGCTCACATGACCGACGTTAAACTCGGCCTTGTACCACATATATCCCCCGTGGGAGGGGGTGGCTGTAATATATTAACGGTGAGTTAGACTGTTATACTGAGGCTGTTCGCAGCTTTTGTCGAAATATCTCCTTTTGGCAGAGAGGAACCTGGACGAGGCTATGCGGAATGGCAGTGATTCGTCCGAGGAGCAAGACAGACGTGAATTCGTTTATGCAGGTTCTACGTGGATTTGGGGGGTATAGCCTAAGGGCTCGGATGACCCACGTTAAACTCGGCCTTGTGCCACATGTAACCCTCGTGAGGGGACTGGTAAATATTAACGCTGATAGACTGAAAGCTGGTCAATTGATACACACTCCCAAGTCATGTAATAACTTCTGTTGTATTTACTGTTCAATACACTATTTATCTGCAACCTTTTGTTTTGCTATTTCTTAACCAACAATAAATAATATTTAAACGAATTTAAGTTAAATTACTTTTCACATATTTCTGGTAAAAAATTACTTTCCGAAGAAATTCAAATAAATTTAACTTATATTTTATTTTTAGATCCCTTCTAACAAAAATGTAATTACTTCGCGAACACGCTAGAACAAAAGTACTGTTTTTTTTATTTTTATTTTTTGTTTGTTTGTGGCTTACAGACGTATTACGTTAAAACGCCGTTTCTTGTACAATGACCAAAGTTAAGCAAAGCCGAACATAGTCAGTACCTAGTTGGGAAAGCACTTATTAATACCAGGTGTTACTCTCGCGAAGTTACGTGTGGTGTAATAGATAACGTCTTGGAATTTGAACTCATAGAATCGAGTTTCAATTCCTGTCGGGTGTTTTTATATTCACTTACGGGAAATACCCTTAGGAGAGGAATTAATACATATCATCTCTCACACCAGATTAATACGAGATTAATTAATACGACTTTTATTAGTAGAAAGTTATTTTTCCCCAAAATTGTCACGGTCTCAATTTGTTTTCTTGCTTTAAGTAAGCTGCAAATGTTGATAAGCATTAAAAACTGTTATTTAGGAAGAAAATGAGTAACTATCGGCACTGAGCTTCGAGCTCAACCCTCTGCACTTCAGAATATATGATTTTCGACAGGGGTATAAATAGCGGTGTCAGGCTACTCACTGCAGTGATTATTGAGTAACGGTTGAGTGGAACTATCCAGTCGAATTACTGTGAATTATTGGGCGTCGATGATTTAGGTTTTGCTTTAGGATTTATCGGACGTTAAACCGAGCCGCGCTAGTGACAAGGTATTCACTGAAATGGTTTATCGTTTTAAAATTTACTTCTTTGTTTTAGTAAAGTATTTATTTGCAGTTATAATTAAATATTATTTTATTTAACATTGAAGTCTTGAGATATACTTAATTATTACCAGCCACCACACGTCTCAAAAGAAAAACAAAAAAATGCACTTAGAAGATAGCATCCGTTAAACATTTCTTCCTCCACCTATAGATTAAATATAATTCTAGACCGGAATCTATAGACATGGAGGATGCTGAACTCACTTAATATTGATCAAGACTGCTATGGGTCTAATTCAAGTCGGGCTTAGTATATTCAAATACGCGCATATACCTTTAGAAGACATAAATCGTACTCATCCTCCCATCAGATTAATTAGTATATTTTGTATCAATAAATCATTATTTCTAAAAGAATTCTTACGAACTATATATTTTTTCTGACTTTAAATAACCTGCAAAAGCTTGATAGGCAGTGAAAAATAAATGAATGCATCAATTATTTGTATATTGGCAATATTTTCTCTCCAAAAAAAATACGAGTATTCCTTTGTGTAAACTAAGGAAGCATTTGGACAGGGACTGACTAAAATAGCATTTATTATTTGTACTAATTAATAACGCTATCTACGTAGAACTCCGTGGTGAAATTCAAAGAAAAATCTGCAACATTATTGGTACTGATCTGGTGGCTCGACTTCAGTTACTTTTCCACCGTCGTAAGATTTCCTCTGTATGTTTTTTAGATAAATACATTCATGGTAATTGTTCGGATGAGCTCTTCACTATGATATCTTGAACTTTTAAGCACTGTACTACATTCGCGTCGAGGTCTCATCAATTTACAGGTGAACTGGCGAGATATAACTGTAAATTATTTGCTAACAGTTTCTTCTCTCGCACTTCTCGCTTGGGGAACTCTATTTCGAATCCATGCTTTCCAACTTTAATCTGCAAACGTCTGCATAATTCTTTCCACTCATTATTAATGTTTCTGCTCCTAATTCTTCTAAGAATCCTTTCTGGCTTAGTCGCTTTATTGTCTTGTATGGAATGACATTGACTAAAACATAATTGTGATATTATTAATTGGTTGATGGCTATATTTCATATCAGAAGCGTGGACACTACTTTAGAATCAGGATAATGTTTCAGACTACCTCACGGAAGAATTTATTGATAAATATATACAAATTCAGACATTTCGTGGAAAGTAGAAAAGCGAAATGTTTGGAATTTAAGCAACAAGCTTTGAGATGTTAGTTTGTATAATAAGAATTATTGATCTGCGAACTTTAAACACAATTGACTCGACATTTTCAGTTCCCAGATAAGACGTCGCTATCTGGAAATTAAATTTGGAAATACTTGCTCTCAGAGATAATCGTGAAGTTCTGTATTAAACAAATTAAACTTTGATATTTTCAAAACTCGGCTCTTGTCTACCGTTTTTCTCCGCCTCATTAGTAATCAAAAGTTTCAAAAAAAAAAAAAAAAAATTATACAAAATTTTATTTCGTAATTTAACAAGCATTCGCAAAGTTTAGTTGAGCAATATAAGCGACCGGACGTTTGAAACATTAATTGCGGCCAAAGACGCGACCGGTCAAGTTGTTTATAGCATTTTGTTTCATTTACAAACTACAGCAGACATATAAATCATATCCAGGAAAGGCGGTAGAAAATCATTGTGTATTATATTGACGGAGAATCGATAAGATGTCTAATAAGAATAAAGACCAATAAAAACAAAATCAGTCGCTGAAAATGAAAAAAAAAAAAAAGAGGCGAAAAGTAACATAAGAAAAGAATATTATCGTATTCCATTTATTCTATACATAAATACATTTCACTATGGTACCTTTACATTTTTTTAATACTTTAAAAAGATATTACTAATATCATCATCAGCCAATATCTAGTGGGACGTGTGGGTAGCAGAGCGGTTATCGACGAGCAATTAGAATCAACGAGTTGATATTAAATTCAGGTTCAACATTTTACTTTTATTTTCGAACAAACGAACTGGGGGACTGCTATGGAATACGATGTGCTTTACGATGTGCGGGTGGTGTAATGAATAAAGCTCTCTGATTTCGAAATTTGAGAGTCGAGTTCCAGTCGGATTCGTTATATACATTTACGCGCAAATACTGTTTGGAAAAGAATGAAACCACCTCTTCTCCCCCAGCTATGGGTTAATTACTATAACATGTATTAATTAATCATTATTATCTCCCAAAACCTCTTACAACAAAAAAATATGTTCTAGCTGTAAATAACCTGGAATTGGTTGTTAAACCGTAAATAACAAATTACCAACCCACCCACAAATACACGCTGAGTTGATCTTCCTACAAGTATGGCTTAAATAGAATTAGGATTCAATTTAAAAACAAAAAAAATAAGACTGGAATTGAAACCATAGCTAGCTGTATCAAAAGAGAGGGATTCCTTCTTACTCCGTCGTTATAGATTCCAGTCTATGATTTTAATTTAAGCATATTTGGGAGAAGAAAGTTCAACAGATACTATTTTCCAAGATTGATTTTTTTTTTACAGCTTATCAACCATTTGAAGTTTATTTAAATCCAGAAAATACTTTTAGATTGTGAGAAATCATTTGGCGATAAAGATCTACTGATAGAAATCCTACTAATTAATCCATAGCTGATGTAGGAGATGAGGAGAATTCATACATTTCCGAAGGGTATTTATAGCTATGGGGGAAGCTTGAATCCCTCTACTTGATCCAGCTCGGTATGAAATTTCTTTACTGTGCTATTAATAACTGGTGACAACAAGTATTTTTGTTTTTTTTAATAGGCATCTCCTCGTGCAAGGTAGAAAAGCCACTAAGACACACAAGGGTTTACAAAGTGCGAAAGAATTAGAAGCAGAAACATTAATGAATAGAAAGCATAATTAGGAGGACAGTAGGTAGCGATTGATATTGTATTTAATTTTTTGCAGATTAACGTTGGCTGGAAAGTATGGAGCTGGAAGGGTTTTCCACAAATAAGAAGTGGGAGAATGAAACTCTTAGCATAAACCTTATGGCGTCATCTCGCCAACTCAACTGTAAATTGATGAGATCACGAACAAAAATTTATGAAGGCTAGGTACCATAGCGAAGAGCTATATTTATTCGTAAAAATACAAAATGTGTCGCAAGGCCAAAATGGGGAAAGGTGAAAAGGGCGGTCTTCATCTGTCGTAACATTAAAGTTAGCTAACCACAAACACTGAACCAAACATACAATATTCCTTACACCAAAACAACACAATCTTACCTTTCTTAATACATTCACCATGATGCTGCCATGTCTCTATAAAAGTCCTAACTAGTCCCAATATGTACAATTCATTGTCTGAACGGGGAGGGGGGATAAAACAAAAATTTAAAAATCTAAACGGAATGACTATTTACAAAGATGAACAAAACTATAGCGAAGTACGTATCCAAACAATTGTCATGAAAGTATTCATAGAAATGTCAAAGAGAGTCAACATTATGACGATGTGTAAGTGGGTGTAGCCGAGCGACCAGGTCAGGACCATACGTACTCCTGATTCTTCTTCGGATTATATTAAGAACTCTAGGTAATTAGCATCGGCACTGGGTCATATATGATAGGAATATCCTAAGCAGGGACAAGTCTAGAGGAAGGAAATCTCTTGAATTCAATACGGTCAAGAACGCAAGTGGAAACAATTTTATTATCTATTCCAAGAAACCATGGCAGTTTGAAGATAGTGCAGAAATGCAAATATGACAAACTACGATTATCTACGCCCTGAAGTGAGATATCATTAAGAATTTATGTAGACACCCATTTACGATAACAATGACTTTTTTCTTCTCTGTCTTAACTTAATATTAATCTAATTCATCCTTCCATTTTGATGACCAATGTAACGCGAGGAGATCTTGGAAAAATGATTTATTCTCTCATTTACATCTCTCCAATTACGGCCTTTATCATATCCGTGATATAATAATACCATAGTTCATGAACGAGACGTACCAGAATGACTGAAGACAAAAAAAAAAAAAAATTACAAAGATGTGTTTTCAGAGATACTTTTGTAATATTAAGGCACGCACAAAATTATATATATATATATAAATATGTGTGTGTGTGTGTTTGTGTGTACCATGTGAAGAAGTATATATCACATATATCTATACAGCAAGGCAAATTATAAGGAGGCACAAAAATGAAAGGTCTTACATACAATTTGGAGATACTCCTGACCTGGAGAAGCAAATTTTCGGACTCCGGACTTTAAGGGAAACGGCGCCCTGTGCTTGTAAGCTGCTGCGAGCAGATTTAGCTTCATTCTGGACCAAAGGGGTCAGGATGAAAGACAGCAACCTTACCGTTCGCTTGATCTCCACTAACTACTAAAATGACTTCCGCTTTGGCCACTGTATAGAGTGACGTAACGAAGCGGCCGTAATGTGACTCAGGTGATTCATCTCTACCAAAGGGAGATACGTGCCTTCTATATCTATACAATAGCTTTTAATTGTTCTGATGAACTTTCCTCAGTGGAATCTAGAGTTTATGATTTTAAGCAAGATTGGTGGCAAGTTCTTATCTTTTTCTAGTTGAAATAGCTTCATATAACCGTAAGTTCTATGCTAACAGTTTCTTTTGTTGCATTTATCACTTGTGTAACTCTCTGCCGTCTTTTTGCTTCTCAGTTAAATTGGATCTAAACAATGTATATGCAACGCCAATCGTTATCTTCTGTCTTGTTAATCCGTATTCTTTTATTGTCTTCTCTTCTCAAAAAGTATATTTTTTCTTAGATTCTCTGCCTATCATTAAATCCTTACGTCATAGTGGTTTTATTGCCTTTCTTTGGTTAAAATGAATAAAAAAAAACTACCCACTCATCATGGTACATTGGTCTCGGGTCGGAATTCATGTAAGTAATGAGGATACTTTGAGAAAAATGACAACAAAATGTATAACTTTAGAATCTGAAAGTATTTGAATATTAATATATTTTCTATAAACAGGAGTTCCCAACATATTTATTTCGCGTCATCGCTGACTTTCACATTGGAAAATTCCACTACTCCCCCTCTATATTAGATATTAAAAATCATAACAAAATTGTTTAGTAAAAGTTTGTGATTGGTTCATAAATTAACTTTATATCAAAGGGAGATAACAAATAACCTCGGAAATCATATTAAAGAACACCCTAAAGAACACTTGACCATTGGAAACTATATAGATAATTTAGTTTTATGATCAACATTAGATTTATGGTTAAGGTTATCATTGCAAATCGCGACAAAAAAATTAACGGTTTTTGTTCATAATTATAAAATTAAAATGAATATTTACTAGTAGAAATTAATAAAAATTCAGCAAATATTTTTTTGTTGTTCTTTGTCTACCCTTACCTGACTTATATTTTTAAAAAAATTCGTCTGAAGAACTATTTGAATGTTAATGACCTTTCTCGAAACTATAGAAACTACCAGCAATGAAGAAATTAAATTCTTGGATACGAGATAAAAATGACGTGAAGTCACGGCGGCGTCAACCACCATTACCTTTATCTACTGCTATCTATGACATTTGGCACGTCAGAGTATTTAATATAAGCCGAACGTGTTGATAAAAATCAACTGAAATAGAGTAGAAGAAAAAGCCTGATAAAAATATTTACTATGCTTAACATTGAACTAAAGACAAAGAAGGTGAAAAGGGAGAAGATCGTGTTACGCCAATCTTCAAAGAAGGAGTTTTTGCCTTAAAAATCAGGTTTTGAAACCTCTATTTTCATGATTATTCCCTTCCTCTTCTCTGAGGGTCGTGGACTATGAACAAGTTATGTATTCATAGTTGTTCTTCTCCTAGACTAGTTGCCAACCACGGCTAGATTGCTCAGTATGGCATCATGGCTTCCGAAACCTTTTGCGTCGATTACTTGTAAGCCATATTTGGTTTTGTAAAGAAAAAAGTTTAGGTAAATAAAAATTATGAGAGATAGACATGAGTTACTTGCAACATTAGCAGGTTTTGGTGAAACTGGCAGCTTCTAGTCCTGAACATGCACATTTGGCGGTTAATTTAGTCATCAATGGTATTATCATAAAGGAAGTTATCAACAAATAAGAATTTACGAGAAGCCGACGACAACGACGATGATAATAGGTTTTAACTGGATTTTTTTTTATCCGACCTTATTACGATGCACGTATTTCTAGTTTGACATCCTACGTTGTTTGAGGCGGATAATTATATTTTCTTTCGGAATATGCCCCAATTATTCATGTTTAACCTCCTGTTTTATTTGTCTTGTTTTGATCTTTATGCAGGATCTTTGAATATTCTTACAGGTAGCATATATTGAAATGCCTATTTAATACTCAAAATCATACATCGCCAACCAAAATTTATACTAACCCACCATTTTTTGTTTAGTGGTTTGTCGCCGACCCAACAGTTGAAATCGCCCACGGGTGGCTGATATCGCCTAGTTTGGAAAACCCTGCTATTATATACATTGTAGAGTGGGGCTGAGAATAATACGTATAATATAGATATTAAAATATCTTCGTCTTCTTCTTTTTATTGTGTCCGTTCAGGATATGGGCTATCATAGCTATTTACAATTTCATATCCCTTGTAGCTCTCAATAACGTTTGATTTTTGCCATCTCTCGCATTCACCGCAAACCAGATTCAAGAGTTCGTTGATACATTTTCCCATTAGAATTTGCGGAACCTTACAAAAAAGTTATCGAATGTATGTGGCAACAAGCCATTAGAAATAATGATGAATACATAATCGAATAAAATGTAATTGTGCATTAGTTTTTGAAGAATAAAAAACGGAAATTATTTATGACTCAATCTAATATATTTGTTCTTAATCCGCATACAAACTGTTTGATAACAGCGAAAGATATGTGTTTCTCTGATCGTGTTTCCAGTGTAAATCGTGCTTTCTATTATTACAAAAAATATCTTTTCGTCTATTAATCTATCAAACAACCTGTGTTGTTTATGAAACATAGGTCTTTCTGCATTTATAAAAGCCGCGATTTGTATCTTTCAATTACTTTTCACTTTAGCGTTTGTTACGAAAGGGGAGCTAATTTTTATCAATCAAAGACATCGCACATTTGCGTCTGAGATAAAAATTTATCGCTGATATTGAATAGACAGTATATTCAAAAAATAACATATATCAAAAGAACAATGTCTTTGTTGTAGATATATTGTTCACGTTGGTAAATTACAAAGCACGACTTTTTGCCAAACAGCGTTGATCTCCTTAGTCGATAAACTGAATATTTTTTGTGTTAATTAAAAATAAATAAATCACAGAGAATAAAATAATAATAAAAAAAAATAGATAATAATTAAAGTATTTTAAGAATAAAAAAAACTCATTTTTTTATAACTTCCTTTTGTTTATTATCTGGGAAATGCCATGGTTTCTAGGAAAAAAAAAACTGCGGAGTGGTCATGTGTTTCAAACTACATGGATTGCAATGATCAGTAGTCATAGCAGGAAGCCCTCCATAGCCTGTTATCCAAAAACTGCGGGTGGAGTAAAGATGGATCCATTCTTTTAGCAAGGGCATTGGCAGGAAGATAACACAGAATATGAAGCTGAAATAACACAAAATATGAAGCTGAAACATCAATTCAAGATAAGCGTTAAGCTACCAGTTTCCCACATGATTAGTATATA
>OZ010588.1:96993340-97053340 GCA_963932145.1 Acanthosepion lycidas
AAGGTGTGTAAAAAGACAACGACTGATAACATTAATAGTGTTACTTAAACTTTCTGAACAAGGTGTTAGAAGCATATGTTTCTCCGGTGATTAATCGCTTCGTTTCATTAGATATTTGCTAAGCGGAAACTTTACGACCAGCAGAGATTTTCATATCGTTGTCACACGAAATTAAATGTTTGAGTTATAATCGTATGCACGTACGTACATATACATTACTGCGTATGTCTATAATTGTGTGTGTGTGTGCATATTTGCTGAATATCACAAACACCTGCATCTATCGTTATATAAATAGATAGATAGATAGATTGATAGATAGATAAAGATGAGGAACACAGGATAAGATTTAAACAGATTCAGGGAGAGAAAAAGAGAGAAATAAGAAAAGACTGAGATAGATGGATAGAGAGAAATATATAAATAGTTATATTTATATAAACAGGAAATATATATATATATATATATATATATATATATATATATATATATATATATATATATATATATATATATATATATATATATATATGTGTGTGTGTGTGTATGTGAAGATATTGTAGAAAATAGGAAAGAAACTGGTTTGGTAAATAATCCAAAGTTCCTTAGTATTTTTGTTATTATTTTTAAAAAATAGTGCTCGATATGAAAGTAGAGCATAAATATAATTATTTATTTAAAAATATGATTCCAACTCGCTACATAAGAGGTATCATTTTTCAAAACAAGAGCCGAAAACTTCAAAATAATATTTGAATTAACTTGAGTTAAAGTAGGCTCTGTTCCATCTTCAAGCGAAATTTTTTGGGAATGACTTATTTCTGAAATTTACGAGTTTTAATAGTATGGTCAGAATTGAAATCAAAAATTTCGATGGTAACATCAAGGGCGTATTGTTTAGAATCGGCAGGGGTGGGGTGTTAATAATTTGTATCAGTATAGAGTTACTTTCATAGATATCGGGTCACGGTAAGGTGGGGGTGTCTAAATTTATGACGAATCATATTTTTATATAAATAATTATATATATATATATATATATATATATATATATATATATATATATATGTATATATATATATATATATATGTATATATATATATATATATTCATATATATATATATTCACATATATATATATTCATAAATATATATATATTCATATATATATATTCATATATATATATCTATATACATATATATATATATATACATATATATATACATACTTATATATATATATACATACATATATATATATATTTACATATATATATATGTACATATATATACATATATATATATATAGGTATATATATATATATATATATATATATATATATATATATATATATATATATATATATATATATATATAAATTTAAATAAAGTTAAATGTGTACATAAACACATGTGTCCATAAGAATAAAATGAAATACATGGATTTAATATATATATATATATATATATATATATATATATATATATATATATATATATATATATATATATATATATATATATAAAGCTAATAATAGACACACACACACACATATGTGTGTGTGATGTGCATGCGTGAATAGATAGATAGATAGATAGATACAAGTAAACTGAAATAGATAAGAATATACCGAAATAGATATATAAAGAGAAAGAGAGAGAAAGAGAGAAAATTTGAATTGACTGAGATCGAGATAATTAAAAAGTTTAATCGAATTTAAGCTTTTTGAAATGGTTACTATATTACCACGGGCTGCAGTTTTGCAGATTCCGTCCCCTGCATATATTGTCTAAGTGGTATTTTTCTAGTGTGGGGATCCGTAATTTGTTGACGATGAATGTCATCCGTTGTCGGTGTATCTGGCCGATTTTCCCAGTGTAGAGTTCGTAGCAACCTAAGCTTTAAAATGCGCAGTAAATTTTGAATTTGGATTTGTCTTGTGAAATTCGTGCCCTTTTAAAAGTTAGCTACATACTCCGCAATCGCATCTTTTCAGCTGAGGTTGTTTGGTTCTTGTCTACAGTATATGTGGCTGTCCTTGACTTTTTATGTTTGGGATTTAACATAATTTATTAATCCTTTAGTGGGATTGGTAGGTTTTGTATATGTCTGTAGATTTCTGTATTTTTTTAGTTGAAATTAGAGATATTTTCTTTTTCTTGGAGATTTTTTCTCTTTCTTTCTCGCAATATGTGGATATTAATTTGCTTTACTCTTCTAATGCTATTGTTCTCTGAATTATGAGTGTATTTTCTCTTGGCTAATATATATATATATATATATATATATATATATATATATATATATATATATAGGCATGAATGACCACGACTATAAGCTTCATATGTTTGCACATAATCATCTGGGAGACAGTGGCTGTAGTAGTGTTTTTTAAAAATTAATTAACAGAAACCTAACTGACAAATTTGTCCCCACTTTTGATTGAAGGTAGTTTTCCTGTAAACTATACATGCAAATAAGGTATAAGTTTCTAACTGCTCATATATTACTGCTTACTTCTACCAAACCACATTAATCAAGAGGATTCTTCATCTCAATGCCAGTCGCTATTCGCATTTCCTGCCGTTGTTCTCACGTGCACCAACCTGAATTTATTTGCACAAAATATCCTTCACATTGATAATGTACACATCAAAACATAGCATTTTGAAGAATTTATTAAATAAAAAGCCAGTTAATATCATCGCCCATAAATTGAAAGAGTTCTCTATTAGTAATCTTTATTAACTTTTATTGTCTTCCATTAGCATGGCGGATTTAACCTAAAAAAAAACCGGATTTACATCGCTTTCTTGGTCACATATTTTTCACCATCAAGTGGAATGATTCCATTACATACATTTCCACGTTTGCTGCTAGTCAAGACCATATTCCTTGCAAGAATCTCTATCTTGCATTTCATAATTCGTTTCCTTCATGGAATAATGCTACCGCATTTCGTTTGGTGCTTCTGCCATATATCAAGAGATTCTTGACAAAATCAAGATATAGGTCCTGGCCTCGCTTATAGAATTCAGACAATTTTCCACCGCTGTGATGTACCTTCTATTTGATACTTCCATAAACATTTTTCCAATAATTGTTGTGATAACCCTCCATCGTTGGTACATCGACTTCAATAATATAAGTGCAGTACTAGATTAAGATTTAGGTCAAATAATTGAACTTGTGAAAGTCTTTGTTGTTGCAATAAGTTCTAAGCTTACAGTTCTTTCACTCGTAGGTTCCGCTTCTGAAATACTCTTCAATCTTCCTCATTTCTTATCAATTACGATCTTAAAAAATGTAACTGCTTTTAACAATCCCCACCTTGTATCTAATTTTATTTAATTTTCTGTTTGTTTCATTCTCAGTAAATATTCAGTGGCTTTTCTTTTCTTGCTTAATGCGAAAAGATTTAAACAAATACTATTTTGAAAATAGCAGACTAAGACATCTTTATGTCATCAAATTCATGAATGACTTTCATCAGTTCTTGATGACAAAACTCTTATGTTTGTTGACAACTAAAGTAGTTTCGTCAAAATCATTTTACCTTTGGCCTTAGTTTCACAAATACGCCAAAATGGATCTGAATTTCATCCTGAGCATTGTGTAAAAATAAGAATAAACACTGTTAACTTGCATTATTTAAATTATTCGGACTGTTATCCTCAAATTCATTGCCATATTCACAACAAACTTTTTCAGGTGTCCGGAATTTTGAATCGAACTTTTTTATTTCATCTACCGGTGTAGATTGTTTTAGTTCCACGTCCAAGGGGAACAAAATCAAAAGTAATTCCAGTGTGCAGGTATTCTCACGTCCGTATCCCACTTAACTTTTCTATAATTGTTATATTCTCAGCGGTTATACAATTTAGAACTGTGAGTCTCTGATTGCAAATGTTTGGTCTTATCAGTAGCAGAGGGCATCTCGTCCGAGCATTGGCGCGTCAACCTCTCTCTTTATTCCCGTTCTCCCCTCTAGTAGAAGTAGTGGACGTTGCCGTGAAGTACCAGCATACTCCTGATGATTTCTCATAGAGTTTGACGAGGTCATTTGCATGAATTTGATTTTGGTGGAAAACTCTGCGCGATGGAGAAGCCCACACCAGAATCGCCTCCTTCGCGGCTCAAAGGGATTTTGAGACAGGCAAGATCTCGAATATCTGGTAGCATCGTGCTGTAGGATGCTGGTTACGCTAGCCCGGCTGGCACTGTCCTTTTTCGCTGGTTTTGCTGTTGAGATTTTGAAGCTTATACCGCAGTTGGTCTTATCAATTAAGTTCTATTCTAATCCTTTCTTTCATCACACTTCTCGCTTGTGGAACTCTCTTCGGACTTCTTGTCCTCCTAACAATATTACAATCTTCGAAATTTTAAATTCGGCGCCAATCCTATCTCTTTCATTCGTACTCTTTCTCAGTTTGTTTCACTCTCAGTAACTTTTGCAGTTTAGTTAGTTTATCGACATTGTTGTGGGAAATGATAAACTAATTGTTTTTTCTACTGTCAAATTAATGAAGGCTAATCCAACATACTTATATTGGATCTATATAATAAATTCTAACGATATTTGTCTTAAGTTGAATATTCTCTTCATAAAGTACACACAGAAACACACACACACATATATATATGTCTATATTTCTGATATGAGGTATTATGACTACTTATATTTGTTACCTTATTCGGAGAAATGGCACGTGGAATTAGAACAATCTACTCCGGTGGACGAAAAAAAGGGTTCGGTTCGAAACTCTAGTCAGCTGGAGAAGGCCAGAGGGTACAACGACCAAAATTTCGTGAATATAACAATGAATATGAGGATAACTGTTCGAAATAAACAAAATAATGTAACACGCAAACACACACACACACACGCACTCACACACAAATATAGTCTTAAGGTTTGCTATATTTATGGAATAAAGTGCTCAGAATCAGAGATAGAGCTTGTGTAAATATAAGTGAACATAGAAGTCAACACTTAGAGGCGACAGTCTGTTTCATGCTATATGCAATCGTCAGGCCTGACGATTGCATATAGCATGAAACAGACTGTCGCCGCTAAGCGTTGACTTCTATGTTCACTTTTATATATATATATATATATATATATATATATATATATATATATATATATATGTGTGTGTGTGTGTGTGTGTGTGTGTGTGTGTGTGTGTGTGTGTGTGAAAATATATAGAAAATAGGAAAGAACTGGTTAGGTAAATAATCCAAAGTTTTTTAGTATTTTTGTTATTAATTAAAAAAAATAGTGCTCGATACAAAAGTAGAGCATAAATAAAATTATTTATTTAAAAATATGATTCTAACACGCTACATAAGAGGTCTCATATTTCAAAACAAGAGCCGAAAACTACAATATAATTATTTGAATTAAATTGAATTAAAGTAAGCTCTGTTCCATCTTCAAGCGAAATGTTATATATATATATATATATATATATATATATATATATATATATATATATATATATATATATATATTAGTAGTAGTAATACTCTTATAAGTATAAGAAATTATACTCGTCCGGAAAACTTTCGGTGTCTTGATTTGCGAATAATCAAACCAATGCCAAAGGGGAAAAAAAGGTATAAAAAAAAGAAATTCAGTTGAAAATAATCGTCTAGCCCATAGAAAAAAACACCCGATACAAGTAAGCAAAATAACTGAATAAAGTGCTCAATACAGTAAGCAGAGCAGACCTAACTATCTAACTATATATCTAACTATATATATATATATATATATATATATATATATATATATATATATATATATGAATGAAGATAATTTTATCATGATAAATATTTGGTTTGCTATATGTATCGTTTGCGGAAACACGTTGTCTTTTCTAAGTAATGGTTATATATATATATATATATATATATATATATATATATATATATATATATATAGACACATTAAAGACCAAAGATTAGAACAAAATTTCCGCATACAAAAACACGATTTTAAAACCCATGCCAAATTCACTATAATTATGAAAATAGAAAAGTTCAGCGCAGATAACATTAGAAAAATTTTAGAATGACATGAAAATAATCGGATTTAGCGTCTAAACACCCTCCACCCAGACGGGCTTAATCACAAATTTAACAACATAGAATTAATATATTACCCCACAAATCAGGACCTACCGACGTTTCTCACCTACAAAAGTCAGACATACTTGCGGAGGTGTTGAGTCCTCACACTTATACCCACACCCATACTAATATACACATTTACACAGATCATACTCACTCACTGCCTAATGAGCCAAATGATAACACACATCCATACTAATATACAAACACATCATATTCACTCACTCCTTAAGAACCAAATAACACACACACTTAACGAGACACATCTCCTTTCCAGGAACCAATAAAACTGTCAAAATTACCAAGGGAATTCAGAGCAGCATGAATCCATCCAGCTCTGATCTTTTATTAACAACTTTAAAAGAGACTGTTTGAACAAACACAAGGAACGACCAAAATTCATATTAAAAAAATAAATAAAAACAAATGAAAACTACAGACAAAACTTCCTTTTCTCCATCAAATCATTCATTTCTCTAGTTCACTGCTAAAAACAAGCAGAATAGTTTTTCTCCTGATGATGGCCATTTGGGCGGAAACAAGTCGAGGAATTTAACTGAAATAATAAAAAACGAAAGAATATTAATATACAACCCAGTGTGACTGAAGATTTTAAATTTTAATATTTTCATTTTTCGATATATATATATATATATATATATATATATATATATATATATATATATATATATGTTTGAATAAAAACAGACCACTTTAAGGTTCCATGTAATAAGTTATTTCAACACAACCCCTTTAACAGGGCTCTGGATCATCAGACTTTACTTCCAAATGTTGAAATGAAAAATGAAAAGAAATTCACACGTTTTTGATGGACCTCATCAAGCATATGTAAAATTAACGAAGTGAGGAAGTAAGGTGGGAGAGAAGATAAGATATGATTGGGTTAGGTGTACCATTTCAATTCCTTACTCTTAACCCCATTGTGTGTCCGCTAGATATTGCTTAAGCCTAACGCGTCTTGTCTCTAGATATAGATGGGTAAGGGGTGAAGACCGACATTAAAGGAAGAAGCTACAGCAACCCTAATAAATTACATTCCACGAGGACAGGTTTCGTTCAAATTCTTAGACACTGTTAATTCGCGTTACTTTAAAGGGCATA
The DNA here is from genome assembly GCA_963932145.1 of Acanthosepion lycidas. Classification (NCBI taxonomy): domain Eukaryota; kingdom Metazoa; phylum Mollusca; class Cephalopoda; order Sepiida; family Sepiidae; genus Acanthosepion; species Acanthosepion lycidas. Next base: position 97,000,600 of record OZ010588.1, read on the forward strand.
TTTGGGAGGTTAAGTTTTGATGTTAATCTAAATGTCTAAACAATCTACGAAGAATTTAATTTGAAGTTCGTTGGAGTTTGGGTATTTTCTATGAAACAGTCGATTGGAAAAACTCATGCGGGTAAGTTTTGGATAGCACGGAGGTAAAGTTTAAATTGGTAATTTAATTCAAATTGAAATATACTACCCCATTATTGATGATAAAATTATTTAAATTGGATTAAACGTTGATAATTGGGTACCTAAAAACAACCACGAGTTTATTTAATGAACAAAAATCAAACGAATAGATGTCAACTTAACAATCAATAAGACAAAAGTTTAGAAAAAAAAGATTGCTAAATATAAAATGGATTACTCTTTCAATGTACTGTCTATGAGTTTTTCCAATCGACTGTTTCAAAGAAAATACCCAAAACTCCAACGAACTTCAAATTAAATTCTTCTTCTTAATTGAACAAACTCTTCGACAAACGAAGAGACACTAGGTCACCAAACCCGGATTATTGCCAACCTTGGACCAAATGACGCAATACCAAATCGATTAATAAAAAGAAAACGAACGAAATGATCTCGCGAAGATCATGACATCCTTCTTCACTGCACTCGAAAACCCAGCAAAGGACACAACCAATCAAACACACCAAATATGGAGAACTAGTGTGGGAGATGATACAAGACCTAACCTCAATCGAAAAATACTTGCCAATGTTTGTAGTGTCATTATGCGATACAACTCTCAAAGGCAGCAATAGACAGGATCAAATTACATATAAGACAAAATACTATGACCCATCATTCAAAATGTAATGAGATGAAAGTAGAAATAAGGAATATGACAGAGGATGAGGTAAAAACTAAAATCAAATACGAATAACCTCCCAGGAAATAAAATCAAAGAATCTACATTAAACACATACTGCAGTTATACAATGTCACTGAAGATGACTTCAGGTACATTATGTTAGAATTCCTTGAAAACCACAAAGTTGAAATCACCGAAGCGAAAAACTATGTCATCCAAGTACACAGCAGAGTAACATTCATACAATTGTCAGACAGAGGACAGCTCCCCAAAATTCATATGACGGATTCCAACAAGCACATTATGAAAATATAAAAGGCTGCCCTGGAAACACTGTTAACAGATAAACCATCGGGGACAATCACAGAAGTTAACAACGTCATATATGCAACAGCTTCAGCAGCGACTCGGAAGCTTGGGGTCAAGACAATAAATAAAATTAAGAGACATAGAGAACCAGCTTGAAAAACTGATACGAGAAATAAAACAAATCAGATGTGAGCTTTCTATATTAGATGAGCTCACCAGAATCCCTAATATTTCCATACGCAAGTGCAAAAAGATCAAGCGGAAATATAAAATTAAATCACTAATTGACATTTCATCAATCTCGGAAATGCTGAAGCAGAAACTTTAGCTAAAGGCACAGAGAACAAGATGAGACAAAAAACGCTGTAGGTTCTATCGCCAAAATAAAGTATTCCAAACGGACCTTAAGAAATTTTACAGGGTAATTGGAAAAACACCTACACATGTTGAAAGGCCACCATCGATTGATAATGTACAGATATTTTTTGAAATTATTTGGAGCAGCCCAAAGGAATATAACCCAAATACAGAATGGATCCGACGTGAAGAAAATCGAATGCTGCATACACCTCTACAAAATTGGGAAAATATAACAACAGATGATGTTAAGCAATCTATAATGAAATCCCCAAAATGGAAAACCCCAGGAGATAACATAAACGGAACAACAGTAGCTATGGTTATAAAATAAAAAAAAAAATTCAATTACCTACTCTACATGGATGATCTCAAACTCCTTTCCAAAGACGACAGTGAGGTAAAGGGCCTCCTCAATATTGTAAAACACTTCTGTGACGACATAGGTATGGACTGCGGATTAGATAAATGTGCAAAAGTAACATTCAAGAAAGGTAGAATTATAGAAACACTCTTAATAGATTTAGATTATGTCTCAAAGATTAGGGGATTGGAACATGATGAAGCCTATAAGTAGCTAGGAGTTAGCGAACCAGATGGGATACAACACCCCCCAAATGAAGAAGAAGTTAAGAAATGAGTAATACATGCGTGTGCGTCTGGTACTGAATACCGAGCTAAACTCAAAAAACAGAATATCAGCCATATACACCTTGGCTGTCCCTGTGGTGCAATACAGATTTAATATCCTTAACTGGAGGATAGCTGAAATCAAGCGAATGGACGCCAAATCGAGAAAGCTTTTCACTTGCTACCGCATGCATCATCCCAAAGCTGATGATCGTCTGTATGTGACCAGATCCGAAGGAGGCAGAGTCATTGGAATTGTGTCATGATGCCATTTCTAGCCTTAGGTCCCTGTAAACGCCACAAGTCAAATAATAATAATAATAATAATAATAATAATAATAATAATAATAATAATAATAATCTGACAGAGGCAAGGATCAGCATTTGAGTAATAAAATTATTTTGAAAACGTCTTCCGTAGGAATAGAAATTAAAAGAACTGCCTGGACGGACTACAAAAAGTAATTTGAAAACATTACTCACTCACGGATCCTTACGGCATTAGAAATCTTCAAAATGTCTGCAATAAGGACGGGCTTTCTCAAATAGAATGTCTCTATTGAATTCAGACATTGTTCTCCAGCATATACAACTGAACATTGAATTAATCATCAATATAAGTGTGCCATTTTTCAGGGTGACTGATTTTCTCCTTTGGGATTATCCATTTTACTTATCTCATTAATAATTCAGCTCAAGATAACTGGCTATGGTCATAATATAGCTAACAAATCCATAAATCCCTTATTTTATATTAATGATCTCAAACTGTATACCAAGTTCTTGAAAAATTCTAAATAAATTTGGCCATAATATAGACATGTTATTTGGTTTTGTTTTCTTTTGTTTTACGGTGTATCAAGCGCAATGGTTTATTTAATGCCGACAATATTTTATTGCTGGTAACATTTTTTACGAAAATGTGTTGCTGGTAATAATGTATATCTGGTATTTTTCCCAAAAAATTATTAATGGTATTATTTTTCCAAAACATTCATTGCTCGTATTAAAGGCTGGGACCCTGCCAGGTGCTACCACCGCGGGGCCAGGGTAGAACTGAAAACAGCAGCAATTAAGACGTGGTTCCATGCGCTTTAGAACCACCAGATTAGAGGCTTTGGTGTCCGATGTAGTTTATCATCATACACAAGACGTGGATATAGTTGATCGTAATAAAACAGGAAGCATGAAATATGAACTCGACAAATGTGCCAAATCAAATTTTAAGAGGAAAATCAGTGTCCACATTTACAGTTGAACCTGATGTCGATAATATGAAGAATGGGATGTCACATGAATAGGTTTATAGCTATGTAGGTGTTGAGGAAATGCAATGTATTAAACAAGCTAGTAAGAAATACAAAATCAGAAAGCTGTCCTTGGTATGACAATAAAATACATCACCAGTAAGGCTTTTGATCAGAAGTTGTTTTTTTTTTAATTTGACCCGAGGTGGTAGCACATTTCAGGGTCCCAGCTTTGCATAAAGATTTACTCCACCTCCGAAATGTGTCAAACCACTTTGAATGTAAAAAAAAATAGTTTTTAATACCAACATACTTGTTTGGGAAGAAAAATTGCCAGTAATATATTTTTGAAAAAAAAAAAAGATTACCAGTAATAAATTTTTGAAAAAAATATTACCAGCAATAAAAATCATGTTGGTATAAAATAACCTGCTGGTTAATCTGTGACACAAAGTAAGAATACTGACTATAAAGTGATTGCACGCAATTATATTCTCTCGCTCTTAAGTATAATGCTTATAATTTTTTTGAACTACTTATACAAATTATTTAATTATGATTCGGGAGTTCAGGAAGAAGTATTAAAATTGTTCATGAACGCAGGCCTCAAAGGGTTAATTACTGTTAGTCGCAGATGCCCTCCCCCTGACACGGGGTGGTAGAATCTATTACAGTCCAAGCTATGGGAAAATAACTAACATTCAAACTGGGGTTAAACACTATGAAAGTATAAAAAAGATATTTATCGTGAAAAAAACAAAACAAAACAGGACTAGATTTTTTAATAAAAATATTACCATTTGACTCTCAACAAAAATCCACCTTACAAAAATACGTCAATGAACATTGATCTGCAAAGTGATTTCTTACAAAGGTTATATTCTATTGATACGAAGCTATGTTAAAACCCCTATGGGCGTTAAACTAACCCGTTGTTGTTGATAAACTAAATCAACAATACATATTGCTAGTAAAATGACCAACAATACATATTTATAGTAAAATGACCAACAAACCGTATTTATTGGAAAAGGACCAGCAATTCGTATTTATAGCAAAATGACCTCCAATACATATTTATAGTAAAATAACAAATAATACATATTTATAGTAAAATTACCTCCAATACATATTTATAGTAAAATGGCCAACAATACATATTTATAGTAAAATGACCTCCAATACATATTTATAGTAAAATTACCAATAATACATATTTATAGTAAAATGAGCTCCAATACATTTTATAGTAAAATGACCTACAATACATATTTATAGTAAAATGACGAAGAATACATATTTATAGTAAAATAAACTCCAATGCATATTTATAGTAAAATGGCCAACAATACATATTCATAGTAAAATGACCTCCAATACATATTTTTAGTAAAATGACGAATAATACATATTTATAGTAAAATGACCTCCAATAAATATTTATAGTAAAATTGAAATCCAATACATATTTAAAGTAAAATGACCTCCAATACATATTTATAGTAAAATGACCTCCAATACATATTTATAGTAAAATTACCAATAATACATATTTAGAGTAAAATCAGCTCCAATACATTTTATAGTAAAATGACCTCCAATACATATTCATAGTAAAATAACCAATAATACATATTTATAGTAAAATGACCTCCAATACATTTTATAGTAAATTGGCCAACAATACATATTTATAGTAAAATGGGTAACATGCATCAACCGAAACCTCTAACTGAGGGAGAAAAAGAAATTCCCGTGAGCACAGATCGAACAATCAAAGTTCATGAGTTGGAATATCTGTTAAAGATCACCAAAATAGAGTATCTGCTGATTGATATGAGTGCACTCCGTGATCGCAGTATTTATTTAAAAGAGTTCCGGAAGTTAAATAAACTCAATCTGGAAATGCAAATAGAATGGAAAGGGAAATAGAATCTGAAAAAACTTCTTTCAGCAATCGTTATCGCTGTAATATCAGCAGCAATTGGAATGATGAGAAGAGGAACTGAGAAATTTCTGAACATGACACTTGGTAAACCATATTTGCTAGAAGTAAAAAAAATAATGTATTGACTGGTATTACAATGTATTACGGAGAGCTCCGTTGGTATAGATCCTAGCAGGATAATAGCTGAAAATTTATGCATCAACCGTAAGTTCTATGCTAACAGTTTCTTTACTCGCAGTTCTCGCTTGTTACAGTAATGTCACACTTATTATCAAACGTGAAACTTTCGGATAATAAGTGTGACATTACTGTAATTAGTGAACAATACAGTTCATGCCATATTCACGGAAAATCTACCAGTAAGAAGAAATTCTCTTCTTACTATATTTCTACAAAAACGCACAAACTTAAATTTAAATTCAAACTCAGCGTTGCGACAGACATTCCAAAACAATAACACATTTCTCATAGCATTTTTTCGGATTACATCTCTATTTTCGTTGTCCTCTTATTACCGAGAAGTAAAAACAAGAACAAAATCTATTTTCATACCTGAGGATGTCTGTAGGAACAGACAAAAGCTGGTAAAAAATTAAAAAGACCTTATGCAACTGGAATTTATAAACAGGGATCATATCATTCATATACAGGTTTGGGGTTGGTGTATCTTATTTATATTGTTTGCGAAGATGCATTCTCGCCATTTAAATCATTAACCTCTATATTTGTTTTCTGTATGAATGATTCATGAATATATATATATATTATTTTTTCTTGTTTTTTAAAAAATATGATTCCTTCGCTACATAACAGTTCGCATGTTTCAAAAACGAGAACCGTAAACATCAATATAGTTATTAAAATTAATTTGAATTAAAGTATCAAGCCATATTTCATCCTCAAAAAAAAAAAAAAAAAAATTAGGAATAACCAATTTTGAAATTTACGCATCTTTATAAGCATGTTCATTCGCAAAATTAATTACTATGGAAACTGCTGGGGCGACCATTTTGATAAGGGGCCTAAGAGTTAATTTTTATCCACATATCAGTCACCTTCGGAAAGAGGTCAAGCTGAGGCAGCGGTGGGGTGCCAATTTCAAAGCGAATAATGGCATTCATGTGCGCACATCGTCTAGTCAATAACAGCCAAAGATAGCTTTTGCTTTAACATGCCGTTAATTGTCTAGAGGATTTTGTTTTATTTTATTTTTATTTTTTTTCGTAATGGGCTGTTTCGTACATAAAAGCATCGCACTGAACTACAATTTGTTTTTTTGCCGACTTCATAAAAGGTTTTTCTATCTTATGATTGGGTTAAGATTTTAAACTTTTTATTAGACTATGAAATTTAATTTTTTAATATAATATTTAATGCGAAAGTTTGTTGATGTCGCCAAAAATCCGTTAACTGATGTCTATCGTTTAATAACTTTTCCTTATTTAGAAATTTAATAATGTGTAGTTTTTCATGTAGGCATAAAGGGCATGGGTCATCCCAGGTTTTACAAGTTCTTGTTCTATTTATTATTTTCCATTTTACTTTTGGTGTTTAATTCATTTCTTTTAAATGCCAAAAATATTTGAATAGTGATGTCTGATTTCTATTTCTAATATTATTGAAGGAGCTTTTGTCTTGTCTCCATCTAATTTTAAATTCATTCTTCGTTGAACCAATGCATATCCTATCAGTATCAGGACTCTCAATGGATGAGATAGTGCATTGGTATACCACAGATTTTGTGCGGCATTTATTTTCCAACGGGTAGTCTACAGGGTTTCTATAATCACATAATTTTTCATTATTTTTGTCTAATTTTACTTTACGATTTTTATTAATACTGTTTTGGCATGCGTTTTTTCCAGGATTTTATTATTATGTGTTTTTATGATTCTTTCTAGATGTTCAGTGCAGCTGTAACTTAATTTAAGGTGTGTTTATTAAAAGACTTGCTAAGTCCGCTATTAGCAGGAAAGTGTTTCTTAATTAAAGCTAGGGACTTATGTCCTAGCTTAATACTAACCATTTGGTTGAACGGGGGTGTATACCAAATGATTTTCCTTTTCCTTTTTCCTTCTGGTTAGTACTATTGTTTCTATAATTGATGTTAGCGTTTTGTATCCGTTTTTTTTTAGGGCTGTGTTATAAAAAAATACTGTGTTGTTGGAATATTTCCTTATTAGCGGAGTTCATGCTGATTCTTTTCCCTATAGATGTGGGTATATGCTTAATTATAGATGGAGGGTGGTTTGACTCAGGGTCTACATACAAGGGATTAATGTTAGATATTCTGTAAGGTAGGTATATCTTGTTCATTAAGTCTAGAGTTACGTCGAGGAAGTTTCCTGTTTTTAATTTAGTATTAGCTGTAGTTTTTAAGTTTAGTTTTCTGAATTCACTACATATCATTCTAATTTTAACTATTTTAAAATTTGTGAAGCTCCGCACTACCATGAGCCCGTCATCCCTGTATAGCCGGATGTCCTTAATGTCTAATTCACGGGGCGCGGTTAGATTGTATAGTATAAATAGACCGACAATGTCAGAAGACACTACATAGTCTGAAGATCCCATGGTGATGTCAAAATTATCATTAGTGTTTTTAATCCATTGGCCCCCATTATGGATGAGGGCAGAATGTTGCAATAAGAATTATGTTTGTTTCTTCCTTAGATAAGTCAGAATAGACAGTAGCAAACTCCTGTGCAGTCGTGAAGAGATCTCTTGATATTGACTGGTAATAATCCACAATATCGAAGTATATTAGGGTGCATTCAGGATTATTGTTGATGGCTTCCTTGTCATTAATCCAGAGTGTTAATCCAAGGCATTTTTTTATTTGGCTAGTGATCCATTGTAATATGCTTTTGCTTCTCTTTCCTATGTCGGGTCGTGTTGGGTTTATCATTTTGGTAGTGGGGTCTTCCTTTTCAGCTAGTTTACCTATATTATCGCTTATTTTTAATTTTTCACTAATAATTTTACTAGTTCTGTTGATACTGTCTACCATATTAATAATGTTATTTTGAGCTTTTATATTAGTCTTTTTAAAAAATTAATTTGTTGTAATGGTCTTCCGTCAATTTGTAGAAGTTTCTGTTTTGTCGGACTTAACTAGTATTTTATCGCTGTCGTTGATGCTTTTAACTATTTGGTCTAGACGTTTTTGGAAGTTACTTTTCGTTTTTTGAAAGGAGATGTTATTGATTATATTGAGTAGGGCCTTTTCAAATTCCTGTAGTTTTTTGTTAAATGGTGCAACTTTTTTTAATTTTAAAGCAGTAAACCTCATGTTCTTTTTTTCTGTTAAGTTATTCCCTCGTAGAAAGAAGAATGCTTTCCATCTCATTTTTCTTATTAATTCCTCTGTTTTTTGCAAAGGTTTAACGAAATAATTCCTTTTGTTTTTGTGTGGAACGTTCTTCAGAGTAATGCCGAAATTTACTTTCTCCACATTTTTAAAGTTTTTATTTTAAAAATAAAGTTTCAGAGTACTCGACCTAAATATGAAAGTCGATATATATTATATATGTGCAGGTATGTAGAAAAATAGGAAAGAACACGTGTTCTTTCTTATTTTTCTACATATCTGCATATATATATATATATATATATATATATATATATATATATATATATATATATATTGATGAATATATGACTAACGAACGAAACAATGACCCGTTTCTTGCCACAGGTGCTAGGTTGTCATGTCCTGTGCCAAAGAATAAATTCTAAAGATGCATTTTGACAATAAAAAGAACAGGTTAAAATGGTTCTGTCTGAGCCCCACTGTCTTATCAACTGACCAATGGTAAGAGGAAAAATCATTCAGATCTTCAGTCATGGTACCAACATTCATACTCTGGCTTCCATCTTCAAAGCTCATTCAAGAAAAGTCAAGAGAATAAGTTTAATAAGGAGAGAACAGTGGCGAGGAAAATTGCATCAGTAGGTCACAATAGGAAGAGTGATCATCATCGCATCTAAAGAAATCAATTAGAAAAGATCCAACTCAATACCTAAGATGTTCGGCACATGAGAGAGGAGTTTCACCTATGACAGTCCAAAGAGCATTAAAAAAGTCTTGAAAATGAAATCGTACATGAAATCTATGAGGCAACTTGTTACTCCAGGACTGATTGTTAGAAGGTGAGAGAGGACGAAATCCTCTTGAATAAGTTGGAAAATGATTCGGGAATAATGTCTATATAGATTTGAACTTTATTAATCCTTTATAATCTTCAGATCTTCAGCTATGATTAATTGACGATGAACATTTATGAGCGATTGCATCTTTGTTTGTAGAGTAATTATACATTCTTACTGGTAAAAGTAGATTCCAAACGTGTTATAAAACCTCGGAGAATTCCAGTAAGATATCTTTAATCATTTATAAGATACAATAGTTTAAAACTTAAACTAAAACTTGGACTATTTTACTGTTAGACGATTTCAACATTTTCACTCTTACACTCGGTATAATATGATTTGGGGATGATTGGTCTATGAAACTCTGGGGTCGGGATGATAATGGCAACACCAATCAGTTAAGTGGTCAACTTTTACTTGTAATAATGATATATATATATATATATATATATATATATATATATATATATATATATATATATTTCATATGTTGTTTTAAAAGCCTAAAAATGTTACAGTTATCATTCAAATATAGTGTCAAACGTCGTGGAAGCGAGCTTGTGGCGTGACCAACATAAATATTATTTAATTTATTGGAGATACAATCTCCCAAAGGGCACTTGAATTTGTAAACTATGTTGTTTTTTTGTAAATCGCTAACCGGGGGAGAAGAATCATTGCGAATAATTGAATTGGATATACTAGATTTAGTATAGTATATGATTAACTTAATTTTTTTACTAGGATTGTATGTTGTAGATATATTAGTATTTACTAATTTTTTTAGTATATTTTTATCTTGTTTATAATTAGTATGCATTTGATTACGATATAAGAGATTAATATGTTTGATATTAGTAGATATTTTACAGTGAACTAAAGAATATAAAACAAACACTTATTAAAAATAGCTTTCCAAACTATATAGTTGATGAACAATTAAGATGCTTTCTTATAAATCTCAATACTAAGCAAAGAGTACATAATACTGCTTCTACTAATCATTTAAAACAACATACCTGGCTGCATACACAATTCCGTAAGATCCTTGTAGAAAACACAACTATACTTAAACATGAAAACAATAAACAAAAGCTAAAAAAATTTGAAGCTATATACATAAAAGTGTTGAAACCTAACCTGAACAAAATAAACTATGAAATCCCCACAAATATTCTTAAATGTATATAATTGGTAACAGATGCCATTGGTTTATACCAATGGCTTCCCATACTTAATACTTCTCGAATTCACTCTCGCGTGGTCATGTGTGACGTCATGGGCTGCGGTGCTATTTTCACTTCCAGCGTGTGTTTAGGCACGTGTTTATCGTTGCTTGGAAATCATCCATATAAACAGTAACAGACTATCATCACATTCTTGTCCGTGTATTGCTCAATATATTGCATTGTAATTGTCATCTTTGATAATGGCATATGTAAGCCGAAAGCTTAGATTGGATTAAAAATTATGTATCAATATTGTGATTTTCTTTCTTTCTTTAATGATAATGTTATTAAGCTTATCAGACGTTATGAAAAGAATTTACATAAAATAAATAGACAACATTTGTCTATATTATTTAATGAATCATGTATGAATTAAAAAATGCTGCCTAAATATATATATATATATATATATATATATATATGTGTGTGTGCGTGTGTGTGTGTATGTGTGCGTGTGTGTGTAAAGAATTAATAGATTTTTTTTTATTTATTATCCCTTTGAACGTTATTTTTAGTGGATACTTCTATTAAAATTGACGCCACCTCTTTATTAAACACTATATTTATCTTCGTCTACCATCCTGAATATTAAAGAAACAGATGCGCCCAACGCAATGATTCAAACAAGCGTCCCACTTTACAGGAGAAACCGTTGCTCGATTCGACATGCTTTAGAGCGAGTCCACTTGGAAAGGTCATGCCGATAGAGCCAGGCTGAATAATACCATAAACGCGCAAATCCCTCACAGAAGTTTATATCGTTTCGATTTAGTATCTGAACGTAAACAATGCAATTTCTAAAGAATTAATGGATTTTTTTAAATTTATGAATGCGACAAATTTTATCACTTTAAACTTGATTTAGTGGATAGTCATATTTGAATAAATGTTCCGTTTATTTAGCAAATATTATATTTATCAATTTTGGACTACCGGCCTGACAATTCGAGAAATCTTATTAACAAAAAAGTTGCGCCTCCGAAAGGATGCAAGTCTGCGTTCCCATTTGGAAGAGAAACTGTCGTTTGAGCCGACATGCTTTAGCTCGAATCAGCCATGAATCTTCTCGCCGATAGAATAAGGCCAAATTCTGCCTTATAAGCGCAGATCTAAGAGTACCTCTTTTCTTTAATGATATTTCTCAAATATTCAGTTAGTTTGAGGAAAATAAATAAACTGATGAATAAATAAACTGAGAATCTATTCTAATATGACGTTTAAAGTAATATATATATATATATATATATATATATATATATATATATATATATATATATATATATATAGAGAGAGAGAGAGAGAGAGAGAGAGATAAACCTAGTGAACCAGACAAACCTACTTAGGTTTCACCTAAACGGATCGTCAGGGAAAGTTCTGCTTTTTCGAAACGAGTTTAGTTATCTATATTTGTATATATATATATATATATATATATATATATATATATATATATTATGTGTGTTTGTGTGTTTGCGTAAATTGTTATATATTATTCCACAAAAGATGCACTATTCACCGAAGAGACATGTACATAATAGAAAGCTTATGTAATGGGGTCGTAGCGGAAATTAATGGAAATATTAAAAATTGTAACTGAGAGTTAAATTTCCGGAGAGTTATCTCCGTTGCTGTATAGCTTTCTTTAATGCCGCCACAATCTGCTATTTTGTCGTCTTCCTCTTTGTTTCATTATTTACTGGCCAATTTTTTTCTCATTTTTCAAATATAATTACTTGCAGAACCGGATTGAATTCCATGATTCTGATCTATATAGATAAATCCTATTGCGTAATCCGCACGAAGTGCAGAGGATTACGTCGGCCATCTACACAGGTAAAGGCTTAGCTCCAAAAATAAACACCAGATCCTTTTTAGAATAATATAATAATGATTTCTGAATGATAGGGTTTACGCAACAAATTCTGCAGCACTTATTTCGATCAATGGCAGTACTTAGAACAATTACTTCGCTGCTTACGTAAAAAAAAGTACGTCGGCATTTCCACGTGGTGTAATATTGAGCAAGTGTCTCGCACGAGACTAATTACGACTCAGTAGTGCTTTTGGTCCTCACTACGTGTTCCTTACTTTAGGCCTAGTGTTACATCCTTGCTACACTTAGAAAATCATTTTAGAGGCCTCAGTATGGTGTAATATTTAGCAAGCTTGCATCGCTAGATCAATTACGGCAGTAGTGAGTCCGATCCTCAGAGGCTGCACTAAAATTTCGACCTAGTTCCACATCTAATTCATCTATAGAAAATCACCATAAGCTCTTCGATGTGGTATAATATTTAGCAAGCTTGTCTCGCTTGTCTCGCGAGAACAATTACGACTAAGTAGTGAGTTCGATCCTAACTCGGTGTCCTACAGGTTTAGTCTTGAGCCACATTTGAGTTACTCTTATAAATTCAGACTTGGGCAACTTGGCATGATGTAATGGTTAGCAAGTTGTCTCGCTAGAAGAATTACTTCCAAGTAGTGAGTTTGATCCTCACATGGGTGCCCCATATTTTCGGCTTGGAGCCACATCTAAGCTACGCTCATAAAATCATTTTCGGCACCTCGCCGTGGTGTGCTAGTTAGCAAGCTTGTCTCGTTAGAATAATTAGGACTGATTAGGGAATTCGATCCGCACTGCGTGCACAACACTTTCGCCTTAGTGCCACACTTTAGTTAAGTTTATAAAATCATATTAGAGCACCTCGACGTGGTGTACTCGTTAGCAAGCTTGTCTTGCTAGAACAATTACGACTGATTAGACTGGGTGCACCATACTTTCGGCCTTGTGCCATATCTAAGTTATGCTTAGAAAATCATTGTGTAAAAAATATCTTGCACTAATAAACTAGCAGCATGGCAAGGTGTTGCCCGTGCTTAAATCAAAAATCGTACGACTCATACAGCAATCGCTATCACTTGACTTAAAATATTTTTACCCTTCCTTGCCTTTAAATGAGTGTCCTTTGCAGTGCTGATGTTGCTACATGCCTTACTTCTTGCCTATCTCACACTGCGAATTTTTTCTAGGCTCTATATTAAACATTAAATCTGTTACGAAAAAAGAACTAAACAAAATGAACACAAAACGATCAGCTTTAAAAAAGGACTCGTAACTGGAAAAACCGAATGAAAAAAGCAAGTTGACAACATACTTTTTCACACCCAACACAGTTCTGTGGAATCAAAATCAACGTTGAGTTTAAGTAAGCGAATGAGCCAACTGGAGTAAAGTGCCATGCAGATTTAAATTTTTCTCACTTGTGACGAATGCAGCTATCGAATTTTTTTGCATGCTAGCATGCTAGTTAACATTCGTGTCAGTCAGCTGTTGGCTCTCACGCTATCAAATAGAATCTTCCTGCCTATTGGCGCTCACTCTGGCCAGTACAAAATGGCCGCAAACTACATGAAAACTGCCGTAGAAGTATGAAAAATCGATTATTTCCACTATCGATGGGAGTTGGGAAATGCAATGTCTGTCTTGGCCTTCTACTAACTTGGAGCAAATGCATATATATTTTGGTGCAAATCCTGTGAAAATTGCGGCCGTGCATTCATTACACACACACACACACACACAGACACACACACACACACACACAAAAATCCTGCCTTTTATAGATAGACATAATAAGAAGTGAGTGATGAATATAATAAAGGCGTTTGCTGTTAGTTTCTTTTGGTAATGCTTTGACGATTGTTTGCGATGGTATGATGTTCGATTGGTATATGAATGGCGAACGGACGAGTTATCATCAGATCTCCGCCCTCTTCTGGGTGCACACTGTAAGCGAAGCGGCTATGTTTACACTGAAACAGCTGTTAGAAAACTGGCGGGATCAACCTCAAACTTCGATCATGTGATCACAATAGTATCAACTAAAAGCACACATCAGCCAAAGGCAGTGTGGCAAGCCTAAACATATATTATGGCGAAATTGCGAATAACTTGAGACTTTACCTCGGAATTATGGATGTCTTATTACGAATAATAATGTATGAATAGATAACTTAGTGAGTGCGTAGATAAAAACAGAATAGAGTGTTTGGTAATGAATAGTCTTCTCACTTTATTTTAATCCCCATATTACTATTGCCGTTAAATTATTCTATTAAAGTGTCTGGTGTTTATCATGGTGTCCTTGCAAGTTATATTACATGGCAACTGTTTTAGGTAGAAAGCATTTTTTTTGAATAAACAACTACGTGAGTGGGTAGACGGAAAAGGAAAGGGTGCTCTCAGGATATATTTTCTTATTAGTTACTCTAAATGCGTCCAATTAAAACCCTACGTGTATAGTGATTTTCCAAGCGTAGCTTAGATGTGGCAGAAGGCCGAAATTATGGGACACCCTGTGAGGATCGAAATCATTGCTCAGTCATAATTGTTCTAGCGAGACAAGCTTGCCAACCATTACACCACACTGAGGTGCCCATATCCTACGAGTTTATAGTGTTGATATAACAGTTTTGAATGTATGACGAATAGAAATGATATTGTATAATAAGTGTGTTTTATAAATTCTAAATAGTAATTCAATAAAATAAGGCACGAAGTTGTTCCGGAAATATTAGTAAATCTTGATCTACATGGAAAGAATGTATGAATAATCTGAACTCTTTATGTGGAAGAATCTGTTTGTATGAATAGAAACTAAGTGGGAACGGAATAAATAAATAAAAAAAAAAACGATGCATGTTGCTATCCTCTTAAAGGTTCCTGTTCTTATCGTCGCATCAGTGTTGGTTTGGCTAAATGGCTAGTTTTTATGAGATTCTATTTTTATATACTTTTGTACATATGTGGGTACATGCTTAATCGTCTATTTTTGTAATAAGGTTGGCAAGGAAATGACGCTTCAGGATACACATCTACGTAGATAGTGAATGTACCCAGAAATTATCTCGCAGTTACGCAACAAAAACACACCGTTATATCATGCGTCGAAAGTGAACTGGCTCGACTCCTTATTGAATATAACGAATGAAAATAGATATAGTGAAATTAAAAAAATGCAGAACAAAAACAGAAATTACTTGAGAATCGCATTATCATGCATAGATTAATTTTGTATTTGATGATTCTCTTATAAAAGAAAAAAAGAAAAAAAGAAAAAAGTCATTTATTCCAACCATTTGCGACTTTATAAACAATTTCCTGTCTGTGTGCAACTGGTTTGGGCCAATTTCACCGTCTGTTGGAAGAGACGAATTCTATAGACGGCCGGATTTTATTATTGGTTTTTCATTCTCTTTTGAACTTTCTCTCACTAGCGATGCCATACGCACTCAACTGACATTTCTCAAATATACAGACGACTTAAAATAACTGCTTATTACAAAAGAAGCAATAAAGATGGCCGCTGAGGGTGCCAATCTGAAAAAAAGTATGATTACTTCTCTAACAAATAAATAAATATTATAAAGAGGTATTATTATTATTATTATTATTATTATTATTATTTCAATAATTCTTTATTATACGATTAATAAAATGAACCCTTTCTTTATATCCGCCATAACTCTTATTTCTTTGTCTTCACAATATCTTTTGTACAATTGTTTTCACATTAAATATGGATACATGGTCTGTTTTTTTTTCTTCTTTTCCCGCTTTTTCTACTCTTTTCTCTTATGATGTGTGATTTCCATTGTATTTTATCAGCCCAGCTGTAGTCGTTAATCTCGCGTTCCATATTTTTCCTTTCCTTACTGCTTGGGTACTTACATAGATTCTATGCTTTATCTATGCTAATTAGAATGTCATTTACATATCACTACATTCTTTCTTTTGTTTTTCCCTCTGTCAACCCTTCTTCTCCACTTTATATCTAACTTTTATTATCCCCTCTTTTATTTTAGTTAAAAAAAAAATGCACCACCATCAGTGCATAGATTGGCTTTCCTGCTATATTTTCCCACGGTTTTCTAGAATGATTTTCATTCCTTACATGATTTAACATACCACGGACACTGAAATGTCTACAAAAAAAAAAAAAATGCACTCCGGTGGCAAAATCTGTTGGTGGCACCAGGGGTGGCAATACGGCCTTACCCACCGAAACTCTGTTACCTCCCCTGGTTGGCGGCTGATGTGGACAGTGTATCGCACATGCTTTCACATGTTGTATGTAGATAAAATTTACAATTCTATTCATAAAAAAGTTGACGTTTGAATTAAAGACTAAGAAGATTATGCACTGTAATAATATGAGATTTGCGTCACTTATATTGGAAAATTTGCACACATTGATTTGGATATATCATCAATTGTTTTATCCAGCAATATTCATATTAGTTAAATTTGAATAAATCTAGCATAAATCATGGCGTTTTGAATTTCATTATACCCCAGTGTATATGAAATAGAAAAAAATAGAGGAGATTACAAATAAAAATAATTAATAGATGTTATTTATAATACGACAATATGTTACCACGACATTTACCTGCCTGAATGTCCGAGGAATTTAAAAAGAAGACGTAGTTCTTGGGGCACTGCTTCATGAGTATTCTTATACTAGAACGAATATCACTAAGGACCTGAGTGAGTAGCAGAGATATATCGGGTCTTGTCAGTTTGTTCGTCATACCAACTGTGTCGGTGGCACAGTTGGTATGACCTTTGTATCATAACGGTCCGGGTTTGATTTTCGGTAGTGGTTGCGCACTGCTGATGAGTTCCAAATCTAGGACGAAACGGGCGTCCTGTGCTTTCAGCATTCACTTGAGAATTGTTCTAGGCTCGATGAATTAATACACATGATTATTATAAATTCCCCAAAATTCTTCACTTCATATATATATATATATATATATATATATATATATATATATATATATATATATTAACGACATTTTTATGTTTAACGTTCTTTTTATAGATACAAGTATTTAAGTAAATGCTCTGTTTATAATAAACAGTATTAAATAACATTTACCTGCCTGAATGTCCGAGAAATTTTCATAGAAAATATTCGTCCTTTGACAGGATCCGAACCAGCATCCTATACGGAACCGTGTTTTACGCTGACGTGCCTTAACCGACTCGGCCACAAAGGAGCGTTCGGTAGGCAAGGTCGAATTTACTGCTTATAAACTTTCAATCTTCCATGAATCTCGTACATTCATAACTGCTCATGGCGTATCAAATGTAAACAAATGACGTCATACATTAAGAAATGGATAAAGTCCGACAATTTATTTATTAAAGACATTTTTTTATGTTTAACGTTCTTTTTATAGATACAAGTATTTAAGTAAATGCTCTGTTTATAATAAACAGTATTAAATAACATTTACAGGCCTGAATGTCCGAGAAATTTTCATCGAAAATATTCGTCCTTTGAATATTCATTCTATGAAAATTTCTCGGACATTCAGGCCGGTAAATGTTATTTAATACTGTTTATTATAAACAGAGCATTTACTTGTATCTATAAAAAGAACGTTAAACATAAAAATGTCTTTAATAAATAAATTGTCGGACTTTGTCCATTTCTTAATATATATATATATATATATATATATATATATATATATATATAATGAACTCTCCTGTCGGTTTCGACATTTGAGGATCTGACAGTTTATACAAGTTTCAGTAATGAATTTTGTGCGCCAATATTAAGTGTCGATAATATTAAGTGGTACTTAAGGCCCGAAAGTTATTTGCAAAAGAGGCCGCAAGAGTGAAGAGTGTGGGATGAGGTCACTGTTAGATTCGTTGTTCTTTTAAATCATGCTCTCTCTTCTTGAAGACGCTTCAGACAAGCTGCTTGAATACTGCTGATTCTACTAAAACATATTGATCTCCATTTTACCTGCTCCAAGGCTAAGCGTACGAGGGTGTTATGACATATTCACAGCTGACAATTGTATCTAGCCATGGGCGTCATACATTGCTGTCGCCTTGGTCTAACTGGCCCTACATTAGGATCTTGGATATTCTGTCATCAGACATTCTCAAGACATGACCGGTCCACTGCAACTGAGGCTGTATGAGGAAAGTCTCGATTCCTCCAATATTACACCTATTAAACAGGTCTATTGGATGTCTTGTATTGAAAGCTAACTCCTCAGATGGCACACATACATCTCTTATGGGAAACATCTAGCTGACGTATATGGTACCTGTATGGATTCCACGACACTGAGCTTTACAAAAGGATGGCAAGGACAACAGATCTGTAAGCCCGAATTTTCGTAACCAGTCGGATACACTTCTCATTGCATAGATAATGGCAAAGGTTGCCGAAATCACTGTTAGCCTTAGCAATCCGATGCATGAATTCATCTAAAGATCCACTGTAGTTGACTTTGGTACAAAGATAGGTGGAAAACATTACATAGTTCAGAGTTTTGTCTTCTACTGTCATTGATCTCTGGAAATTTATAGACTGGTGGTTTTTGTTTCACACCACGGAATTTCTTCGGACTAGGAAAAGGTTGGTACACTAGTTCAAATTTTCTTTATGCTAAGTGTAAGATCAAGGGCTTTAAATGCAAAATCGAAATAATTTATTAGATTTGGGGCCTCCTCAAAGGATATCTCAACAAGAGCAGCATCATCAGTAGCAAACAACAAATCACTAATAATTTACGTACAAAGGTGGGTCTTGGCTTTGAAGCGCTGATGATTGAAGAGTCCACCACTTGTACGAAACTGAAACTTGACGCCGCTCTCTGTGTCTGCGAATGCATATTTCAGCATCACCGAGAAGAAAAGTGCAAAAAAGACAGGGACCATGACACAACCTTGCTCGGTTCCATTTGTGACATCAAAGGATTCTGACATCATACCATCAGACACGATATCAGCTTTCATTCTTTCATGAAAGGAGATGATCGCCTTTAGCATGTTTTATGGGATGCCGAGTTTCCTCAAGACTTGCCAAAAAGCCTCTCGATTCACACTGTCAAAGGTCCACATATACCATTTGCAACTTCTGGTTTTTCTCGCGAACATTTTCTTCAACCTGACAAAGACAAAATAAGTCAATGGTGCCACGACCTGTCCGAAAACTATACTTCGATTCAAGAGAAATGTCATCATCAACAAAGTGTATAATGATTCTGTTTAGAATCAGTCTACCTAAGATTAGCCTGATTTTGAAATTTGATGATTATCAAAGAAACTTCTGATCCTGATTTGTATGACAGAGGTGTCTTTATAATCCAGTGGTACACAGCCTCTTCTAGGATATGCAACTTTTCTACCAACTTTCGCCACCATTCTTATGCACATCAGATAGAATAGAATACTTAGTAGTAAGTGATTACCAAAAAAAATATAGATGGAGTCACTTACCTCTTGATACGTCGGCTCAAAAGACAACTCCGAAATTGCTGAATTTTAGATAATTGATAAAATGACTTCCTCATCAGTAACCGAAATGCTGTTTAACAGAGTTTCGAAATACTCTTTCCAGCGATCAAAAATATCTGATTTATCCGTGAAGAGAATATCACCATCTATAGTAGAAATTAGGGCGGCACCACTTTTCTGAGGTCCGAAAACCCTCTTGAAACTTGCATAGAAAGTCTTTACATTCTGTCTATCGGAAGCTTCTTGGGGTTCAGCGGCCTTTTCAAACCACAAATGTTTTTCCGTGGCTCTGAGAGCTTGTTGGACTCGACTTTTTTACTTCTTATAAGCGATCTTCTAGTGGAAGAGTTCTTGTCCTCAATCCATGCTTTATGAGAACAGTGCATTTCATATATAAGCTGCTGAATCTCTGTATTATTGTCATCAAACCAGTCCTCGTGTATCCGATGTGGTAGTCCTAGAACCTCCAAGAATGCAGAATGTGTTGCATTTCGCAGAGCGTTCAAAGATTATTCGATATCATTGGTAATTCTTACATTGGTAAGGCAGTATCAAATTTGTCAGAGAGCATATTTTCGTTTCATTCAATTTAAGAGGGAGTACGTTAATGCGCTTAGGTACTGTAGATTTTATAATCCTTCGCTTTTGCAGATGCAGTGTAGCTTCTCTCCGAAGTAGAGCGTTATCTGACGGATAGCATGTTGTGTGGAATGAACACGTTATCTTAAAATATTTTATATCACTTATTTGGTGATGCGAGACTTTCGACCTAGGGTGCATTCACATGATCTTACAACAGCTGGGTTGCAGGTAGAAAATTTTAGTAATACTAAGGTCAAATTCCTTGCAGATAGTGAGAATCCGTAATCCATATATATATATATATATATATATATATATATAATGCGAATATCAATGTCACTATATATATATATATATATATATATATATATATATATATATATATATATATATATATATAATGCGAATGTCACTGTGTCACATTTTTCAACTTTACTCCTAGGTGCTATAGTCCACCTTATCATGCCTGTTTGGAATCTGACCGACTCCGTGAGAAAATTAAAACATTCCGGGCCGGATACAGTCCTGCATTTTGAAATTTTGGATTACCAAATTTTCATTACTCAGATTGATTTTTGAGATATTATTACGTGAAATAAATTTGGGAATTATCGAAATTGGTTACGAAATCTAACGAAAGTAACTCATGAAAGAAAAATTATTATTTTAGGGAAATTAAGGACATATGTATATCTAATAGTCTTTAAATTCAGAATAATTATGGCTGGACTTTTAATAGGCGAGTTTAAATATTAATGCAATACTTAAATGCAGCGATCAGTTTTGAGTTCTTGAGTAGTTCACTGTTCCTATACAATTTATTCTTATTGCGATGAAGGCCCAATCAAGAGTCATGTGCCGGATCTAACTTAAATATGGCCCGACAGGGATTTAAAAACATATATATATATATATATATATATATATATAATATATATATATATATATATATATATATATATATATATATATATATATATATATATATATATATGGGCGAATGGGAGTGTGTAATACCAAATTCAATAAAACACTAGTAATAGCCAGTATTGGTATACGTAAAATTGTTTAATTCGACGTGTATCAAAGTGAATAGATATTCTGCTAATATAGAACCGATAGAAATCTAATTCAATGATTATTGATTCAGAAATCATATAAGTTCATAATACTTATCGGGAGTCGACTCGGAGTTTCGACATAGGTATTTTGAACAGTGGACTTCTTTCCTGTCATTGTCAATATCTTTTATTTCTAACAATAGTTTTTCTCTGTTTCCTCATCTCTCTCTTTCTTTCTCTCTCTCTCTCGTTTCGTGTTTTTTTCTCTATTTTTTGGACGATGTTTATCTGTCGATACATTTGGCAGTGAATTTAACATATTATTTTGACTTTCCTTTCTTTGTTCAATACAATTTATTTCTCTCTTTCCCTCATTCTTTCTCTCTTTCTCTCTCTTTCTCTCTGTATCTCTCTTTCTTTGCCTATAGTTAAATCACGCTGAAGACAAAGGATCTTGTTTGATCACCGAAGTTAAACAACGTCGACCCTGGTCAATATTTAGATGCGGAATCGCTTGGGGACACTGGGTAGTGTAAATAAACTATGTTTCGGTTTTAATAACACGTAAATGGTTAATAAATCGTAAAAAGCAAATCTTTCTCTCCCTTTATATATCCCTCTATCTATCTTGCTTTCTCTCTCTCTGTCTTTCTTCTACTTAAATTTTGTTTGTGATACATTTCTATTTTTGGAATTGATTATCTGTAAAAATATAAATAAATAACTCTCTCTCTCTCTCTCCCTCTGTCTATTTCTCTTGCTTTCTGATAAACTCTTTATTTCTTTCTCTTTCTCTTTCCGATAAACTCATTCTTCTTTTTCTTTTATTTTTTCTTTGAAGATTTCTTTTTTTCCTTCTCGTTATATCAATGTCATTCTGTCTCTTTTTCTATCAATTTCTTTCTGCTCTCTGTGTCAACGTCTTATTTCTTTTTTTTTTATCTCTGTATCTGTCTCTCTGCTCTTGTTAGATATTTGTCACTCTAATTTTTTGCTTTATCTTTACTTGTGAAATGTCTTCTGATATGATTTTTCGTTACTTACCTTCATGGTTGTCATTATTTGTCTTGTTTATTTCATCAGACGCCATAAAGCGGGAAAAAATGATATGGGTATTTCTTTTATCTTTAGTGTTACTAAAGACCACACGAAACTTGTGATGTTGTCAGAAGATGAATAGTTGCCCGAACAAAGTCAGATCTTATAAAAGTGAAACCTTTTTTCGGAAAGCAGACGGAGACAAATGGTTCCAGAATCATATAATGGAGAAAGAGAGAATGCTATGTCTGCAACTATCACCGAAAGTAAAGAAAAACCTAACGTTAAACGGTCAAAAAGAGCAAATGAATATAAAGACGGAAAAAAAATCGTCAGAGATGATATATTAACCATTGTACCAAGTACGTTTTGTGATCCATCGCTCAAACCTATTAAGGGGCGTTTTCTTTTGAGGTTTCTTTTAACAAGGGCTTTCTACAGTAATTGGTTCCATTTTTTTCCTTCGACATATCATAATATAGCATTATTACAATTATCGATAATACCTTCTAGGAATCCACTTTGCATAAAATTTCTTTCCTGATTTGTTTGTATTGGGTTACGTGTCGTCTCTGGATCCAAACACTACTGCACAGATGATATTACGGAGTAAAACCTTATTTTTCTTACTTGTTCTTATTATAGGAGAGGGACAAACGTTGCAGCTTCGATTCTAAGAGGCTGCGGAAGGAATGACGTCAAGGTAACGCATGCCACTTGTCGGCTTAGCGTCCTTTCGCCTGTGGTCTTAATCTGTTTCTCGAATATGTGTGTGGAAAACGTATGGATGCTTCAAAATTCATGCGACCTTCTGTTGAATTTGACTGATATCCAAAAACCGACAAAGGCAATCACTGTCAGAAACACCACGAGTGCGAGATATTTTCACCAATCGTTGACAATCCTGACTGTGGAAGTCGCATTCCGTAAAATTTGGCCAGTGTATTTAATATATTTTTGTCAACATTTCAATTCTTTTGTTGCTAACTATGGTAAAAATATATGTTACAGCTGAACTTCTCCAAAATTCATCTGCTTTTTTTTCATTTATATTGCGTAACGTTTCTTTGATTCCCACCATCATAGCCAATGTTAACGGCCAGAAGAATTATTTATTGCACTTTTTCGGGCTTATGTTTCCAACTGAGAATAGAATGAGATGATTATATCTGTTATGGTCCAGGTTAGGTCCAAGGAAGAACAAAACGAACACAAGAGTAGAAATAACGAAGCTATATTACACGAAATAATAATGCAATATGTGGAAGGTGTTAGTATGACTGTCAGTCTGGTTTGGAGTGAACTACTATCGGCTCGACTCGAATCGGTATCTAGCCACCTTACCACGATGGTTGCATGTGGCACAAGGACGAGTTTAATGTGGGTTTCCCGAGCCCGTAGACTCGGCCAAAAAATGCCCGTAGAACCCGTATAAACGGGATCGGGTTGGTCAACCTCCTCGAACGAGACTCTGCCCTTTGGCGGAACATCATCCCAGTTCCTTTCTGCTCAGAGGCAGAGAGTTCGACCGTCAAGCCGAGAAGCTCGGATTGATTCGGTATCTAGCCACCCTCCCACGAGGGTTGCATGTGGCACAAGGCCGAGTTTAACGTGGGTTTCCCGAGCCCGTAGACTCGGCCAAAAAATGCCCGTATAACCCGTATAAACGGGATCGGTCGGTCAACCTCCCCGAACGAGACTCTGCCCTTCGGCGGAGCCTCGTCCGGGTCCCTCTCTGCTCAGAGGTAGAGAGTTCGATCGTCAAGAGGCATAGTATACATAGTGTTAGGAAGAGTTCATTCTGTAGTTATAGGTAAGGACCCATGACAATAACTAATCAATTGCTACGTGTATTCCTTAGTATTTCCTTGGTTCTCTAAGCGTTTTGTTTTTCTTGTCTTTGACACATTTAGAAGTCTATCATTCGTTCATTGTCTCCTTTTTGTATTAACCTATTGATTCCTTACCAAACTCAAAGATGAATCGGCAATGTTACCAGTCCTGACCTGACAAATCAACTTCATTCAATTTAATATCGCTTTAAACGAGCTTCCCTATGTTTTTTATCGAAATATTTTAAAGATAATTTTTCTTTTTCTCTTTTTTATGTCGACTTCACGAATTGAAATACAGTACTAGTTTGGTAGCAGTGTCTGTTCTCTTTATTACTCAATTTACATAACACACAGTAATCCCTTGCGTCTTATTTGCTTTATTGCATTCCTGGTTATTTTTGTTTTTAAAGAAATCATTAAATATGACAATGTTAGAATTATTTAAGCAACCTACACAGCGAAATAATGCTTCATAGATTTCACTAGGAATTATCATGAATTGTTAGTCGTATTCTTCGCTGGAATATAATGTTCAGAATCAAGAAATATTTGCGAAACCTTTCGTTAGCTGATAAATGCTAAACAACATTTTATCGCGAGATTTTTCCTCTGGGGTTTCAGGATGAAAGAAATATTTCCTAGCGGTCACTTCAACCATTCGAGGCCATATTTTAATATCACGATGCTGGATTGCCGTTAGGTATCTCGCCGGATACACCACTTCTAGCAAGCTATCTCCAATAAGGAGCTTATGACTTAAGACATTTTATAGCGATGTGGATCATTTCAACCGCTAATGGCACACATATCTTTCGCTAATGATATCCAATCAGCAGCTGAAGGACAAGAAATCTTCTGCTATCATAAATCTTCTCAACTGTTCAGTGACAAGAATAAACCTCGCCAACTATATCTTGTCAGCCGCTTAACGACAGCTATATTTCTAGGGACATAGCTTTACCCAACAGTTCAAAGACAAATATCTTTTTTCTGAAAATCTTTTGCCAATCACTTAAAGGCTTGAACTTTTCTAGCGTCATAAATAAGACTGGACAAAAAATAACTCACTCGAAATAGCTCTTTTCAACCGCTTAAATCTTAATACATTTCTGGTGACATAACTCCCCTCAGCTTAATAACATGTAAATTGCTACCGAAATATTTTTGTCAGCCTCTCCAGACCAAGAACAGCGAGGTAGCCAATGGCATGATTTACCGTATAATCACGCGTATCATACGACTTTTGAAGACCTAATTTTGAAGCTAATTTTACGGGGTTCGCATTGAACACGAGATCTAAAATTAGGGTATGTACTGCTGTCCATAGCAATGCCGTTTACCAAACTATATATCCCTTTACTGTAGTCAAAATAGTTTCAAAATTAGGTCTTGAAAGGTGGCTTGATAGGCGTGTTTTTACGGTATTTATTTATTAGGTTGGCGCAAAAATAATGACGTAACAATGTCGTTTTTTGACGTATTTTTAACGTCAAAAAACGACATTATTACGTCATTATTTTTGCACCAAACTAATATTTGCTCCTTTTATAGCATTTTACCTCAAACCTCTAGCACGGAGGGAGTTACGAAGAGTGAAAGAGGGTGTAGGGGATTTAGGAAAGGACAGGGAACAATTCAACAGAAAATGGTGATTAACATTACATTTAAAGTTTTGAAGGTTGCGGTTATGAGGGAAGCGAATGAGAGGTAGAGAGTTCCAATGCTGTGAAGTGGTGAGGAAAGAAATATTTGGAGTAGAAATGACTGTTACATTTAATTATTTCAAACGTAGAACGTAGAATGCCAATCTAGCAGGAAAGCTGATATTCATGTAGTCGTGGGGTACCAAGGAAAAATGCTCGTTACAGTAGCCATGAAAATACTTGTAGAAAAGACAGACGGAATTAACGTAACGACTGTGAGAAACTGTCTGAAGTCGAGTTGGCAGGTCAGGGCGGATTACATTACGGATCCTTCTTTGGCTTTTGTGAAGAACCTCGAAATGAACGGCAGGAGCACTAGACCAGATATGACAACAGTATTCAACGTAAGGATGATTGGTATTAGTTTGGTGCAAAAATAATGTCGTTTTCTCACACATGTTACTATGTGAGAAAACGACAATCTTTTTGCACCAACCTAATAGAATTGTAGATGAGCGAGATGGACTCTGACGGGAAATTCCTTCTCGCCCGACACAGTCAACTGACTTTCCTTTCAGTAGATGCAGCTATTGATTCAATGCAGTTGTTGCCTTTCAAGTCAACTGAAAAAGTGAGGTCATAAAGGCACAGTACTACGAACCCCCCTCCACCCCTGGAATCGAGTATCAACAATGCTGATTAGGTGGGGGGTGCGTGACGTTTCTCCATCGTAGTGAAATGAGAGCAGTTTAGTTTTGAAGGCATTCAAAATTACAGGCCATTTTCTGTCCCTGTCAACCAGTGATTGGAGGTCCCTTTCGAGAGCAGCGGCCAAGTTAACTTTGTCAGCGCTGTACTGAGACATTTGTCGTCTGCATAGACGCTTACTTGGGAAATGATGACATCAGGGAGATCATTGATGAAGATCAGAAACTGTGCAGAACTCAGGATAGAGCTTTGCCGTACACCCGCGTTAGTATGAAAGGAGCTAAAAGAGAGTACGTTCAGGACGTCTTTCATTTCCCCATTAGATAAGAATGATTGAATTAAATCAAGTAAACGCCCTGATGCTTACGTAGAAGAGCAGCATGCAGAAGCCCTTGCCTTAAGGGATTATAATTTAGAAATTTTGTGCGAGAACATTGATTGGGTTATGTAGATAGCAATCAGCATAGCCTCAGTTCTATGCCGGAAGTCCGTTGCGGGCAGTGCAGATGAGTCAAGTTGGAGAATTTACGAGCAAAACATTCAGCCTTATCTGCTGTATATATGACAGCTTAGAATTGATTGAATAAAGGAAGCATTAAAGATTTGTTGTTGTTCAGCACACTTTTGCAGGGCCGCCAATAATCTCTAGACCCGAACTTGCTGGATGCTATACGCTGTTTTATCCTATCAGCAAATAGTAACTTTGCTTCCTTGAGGATGCGCATGCGCTCTTTAGGAGCAGTGACAAAAATACGTCTGTTGCCATCATACATATTGCTCTGATACAGTCGGAAGAAGTGATTCTTATAGGCTATAACAGACGAGCAAGAAGGTGAGAACCAAGGAGATGAACGCGGTTTTACTGGGTATTTTATAGCTAGAATGAAAGCATTGATAACAGCTTTCACCTAGGAGGAAACGTGAGATGAACATTTTTGAACGGGATGTTTGAAAACTTGATTTCAAGGGACGTCACGAAGGAGATCACGGAACAAGTCCCATACTGATCGTTGATAACAGAAACATTCTCTTGATAAAATGGTTATGACTGGTGGGGAGCGGAACGAAACGTTTACAGACACTACAGAGTTGCCAAGAGTCAGGGATAGAGGTAAAAAGAGATTGTGAAGAATAGCGTTTTTGTCAGGGTTACTGGGGAAACTCGCAGGGAATTCAGCCAGTTGCGTGCTGGAGTGAGTGATTAAAAAATTCAGGGTCTGGATGACAGCGAGGTCAGTGACTGAGTGTTCAAATCACCTGGTATGATGGGCGTTAAATCGCCGAGCAAGAACATTTTAACAGGCAGGTGTACGGTGATGACCTTGTCTATATTATCAGAAATACTGACTAGCACGCAACAGTCTTGAGAAGAAGCTGAACAGTGGTAGAAAGAAGCGACAGCTAACTGAATTAAGTATAGAGAGACGGAGAACACAGGTATGAATTTTCAAGGGATTCGAGAGAAATAGAGAGATAGAGAGCGCTCCCGAGCTAGCGGGAGATTTTCGTGGATATAAAATACCAGTCTATGTATGTGGACTTTAGAGTCCTTTATAAGCAGAGTAAGGTAGCCAGGAATCGAGAAATCAGAGGAATGGATTGATGAGTTAAGATTAGTTGCATAGAGAGTTAAGATGTCCGGAGACTTTTTGAAGAGGAACCATTCCAGAGTGCAGAAGTTGGTATGAATGCCACGAATGTTGGGGAAAGGACAGGTTAAGTTGTTTAGGTTATTTTTGTTGGGCTGGTTTACGTCTATATCTGTTGTTATAATCATGGCGTGTTATATTGGTACAGAAACGCCCAGGTTAGCAGTAACTCTCGATCAAATGTAACATGAAATGTAGCATGAACAGAAGCAAAACTACCGCAGACTGCAACATAGTGTATCCTCAGGGTTGCCCACTTGAGGCGCATTCAAGGGCACCCAAACCACGCAAGATATTATACTGCAATAACCCTGATATTATGCAACTGTTGATCAGAGCAGCCTCACAAGTCGCTATGCAAGAGTTCGCGTTCCTAAGTACCAGTGGGAAACAACTACCAGAAAGCTGCCAACACGGTACCCACGACATGAAGAGACGTTGCTGCCACCAGGCACATCACAATATAATCAAGACAGCACCACTATTAAGACCAGCAACTCCTTATGGCTTATTTAGTGCTGAAATTTAATTTTCTTTGGACATTTGAACAAACTGCAAGTAGATAACTCCTGATGCAACGCGTGGTTATTCTAATCCACATTCTACAGATGGTGTAAAAAAGATGCAGCGCTATTCGGCTGTTTTGCATATGCGGGGAGTTGGTACTGTAAATAGGCAAATAATAACGATGTTTTTCGGATTTCCTGCGTTTTCTTCTTATTCCATGCGGTAATTTCTGCAAATATTAATGGTCTGTATTTTAAGTGTATTAGAAACTGGAGATTTCGACAGTGAAAAACACAGGATTATATATGAAGAAGGAGGGATTGTAAAAAGAGGAGTAGGACTGATGTTAGATCAAGACATGAATAACGGTTTTCTGGGTTAGCGTCATCCATCTGAAAGAATCCTTGTTATGATAAAAGGAAAGCCTTTCAACATATCCACCATAATTATATGTGTATCGGCATTACAATTTTCCCCTATGCTAGACAACGCCAAAGACATTGCAAATCGCAAAGAAACTACAATTCTCATGGAAAGCCTGAATGCTAAAGTAAACAAGAGAGATGATGAAATAGTTGG
The DNA here is from genome assembly GCA_963932145.1 of Acanthosepion lycidas. Classification (NCBI taxonomy): domain Eukaryota; kingdom Metazoa; phylum Mollusca; class Cephalopoda; order Sepiida; family Sepiidae; genus Acanthosepion; species Acanthosepion lycidas. Next base: position 97,030,210 of record OZ010588.1, read on the forward strand.
CAAATTCGAACTATGAAATTGTAATATACAAGGAGAATAATTGGTCCAATGTATAGTGTTGATTTGAACCAAATGAGACGAGAAATAGTAGACAAAGTATACGGCAAATACAAGACGTTCGGACAAGAAATTCTATATGTATGACAAGGATGGCATAGAGGAGGACAATTAAATATATTGAAAGGTTCTGTAATAGTGATTTATGAATAAAGTAAGAGCCGATGAAATTATGGGAATTTTAGTCAAACCTAATCTAAAGGGAATATATATACGAATAATCGTTATTCCGAATTTGGAAGAATAAACATCTGCTAATGAATTTTATCAGGATTTAATAAAAGGAGACATAGGATAAAATAAGAAAATGTATTCAGGGAATGTTAACGACTTTGGCTTGGTAATACAAATGACATTGATTTACGCAAGAGAATAAGCCATACTGCATGCAGATATTCGTATAAATATGAGGGATGACTGGTAAGCATTTGTAGGTCCAATGTGTCGAATAATGAAAGGAAAAGACTGCTTTTTGCAAGAGTTTGTTAACATCTTTAAAATGACAAAACGATAATAAATTCCAAAAAGGTTCGTATAGAAAAGGTAAAAACAGATAAGTGTCAAGACATTTATTAAAATATCAGCAGGATAACAATTTAAAGATTGAATACGTTAGAGAACTAATGGTCAGCATTCTAGTGATTACTGCACGGACAGTGAAGCATTCAATTTGCTATACGTAAACTAAACAGATACTGCAGCATGGAATACAAGCTAAGATGATATATATTTAGATAGATAGATAGATAGATAGATAGACATATAGATAGATAGATAGATTACATGAGAGATAGATGGAAAAATGTTAATATGAATGTATATATATATATATATATATATATATATATATATATATATATATATATATATATATATATATATATATACATATATATAGAGAGAGATTGGGGGAATTAGAATGTTTTAAGTTGGCTTACACATAAATAACTGATAGCAGATAAAAATAGAGACGGATACGAAACGGTGCAATATATATATATATATATATATATATATATATATATAAATGGAGCATATCTTCCTTCAAGCATGTTAGATTAACTAAATAATCAAGACATATGGGTATTTATTTTATTTTAATATTCTCGAATTATCTGATGGACTTATGAATACTGATATTAAATTGATTAGGAGGATATATATATATATATATATATATATATATATATATATATATATATATATATATATATATATATATATATATATATATATATATATATATATATGCGCATGTGTAGACGTATAACTAATTTAGTCCGGTGAATTCCTGAAAGACGAACACTTTTTCCTCTTTTCATACAATTTTCCCATCTATCTATCTATCTATCTATCTATCTATCTATCTATCTATCTATATATATATATATATATATATATATATATATATATATATATATATATATATATATATGTATTGTAGTTATTATTATAACATATTTATGTCATAATTTTTAAATAAATAATTATATTCACTCTACTCTTTTAAGTATAGTAATTGTTGGTTATTGGGATTTATTCCGTATACTTGCTTCCTCTCTGTCTTAGTAACTTCGTATCTTGAGAAGCTCTTGCTGGAGCTACTCAAGATACGAAGTTACAAAAACAGGATTTCATGAGGGCATACAGAGAGGAAGGAAGAGTTGAATATTATAAGGAAACGTCGGTTAAACCACAGTTGCACATCGACTTGAACTCGGTAACATTGCAGTGGTCCGGGAAATATCTTTTAGGCAGTCCATTCCATACTGTACTGGTTATTATACCTGCCGGAATCCCCAATAAGGAAATTTCAGGCTCTTTGAGTATCAATCTGAGGATAGTGCATAGGATTTGGAGAGAGATGGATGATATATGCAGTCAACATCATGGTGTTTGCAATAATCATTAGTGAAGATGATGTTATGCCTCCGTTCATCTTCCCACGTAGGCTTACATCAAGTGTTTTGAGGAGGTAATACTAACCAGGGTCATGAGCTTGGCTGCTGCGAGATCCTATGTGTAGCAACGGGATTCCTCACCATACGACACAAAGAGAATCCAAACATGTCTGTCAGACAATTTCTACGATCACAAACCTCGTATATCTGGTCACCTATCTCCCCATACTGCCTTGATTATTATGTGTGAAGCACAGTTGAAAGAGAGACCAACAAAACTCCTTATAACATCAAATGTGAACTTAAAGCAAAGATTGTCGCAGAATTTACCGACTTAAACAAGAAGACCGTCTAGAAGAGTTGCAGGAGATTCTAATGTTGTCTGGATGCTAATGTTAATGGGAATTTTATTGAATAAATTTACTCTTTCGCATTTCAAGATATTTTGGGGGTAATTTTGGTAAATATATCTGTTAAAATGAGTTTCTTTTTTCATTTTTGCATCATTTACACGACAATTCATCCATCGCACCCAGTATATATAACATCTAGGATACACGCATTATATTAACTGCCATATGTATTTGTATACGTATTCATGTTTCACACTCTCTCTATCTATTTATAATAACTGAATTATACCCGTACCTTATCTCCATATGTATGTGTTTTCATATGTATGTATCAATTTTCAAAGTATGTACAATTGATAAGTTTTCCCTAGTCACTGTAAAATTGAAACTGACAACTTATTTCGCTTGCTGGTGTTTCTTCTGCAAACTGTCGTCTGTTGCTTATCGATTTTGAAAATAAAATAAAAACTATAAAAAGCAAAAGGCAGCGAAACATATCTACAATCTGATGGCACTTCTTCCGATTCTATGTTTTGCTGTTTACAGACATCTTGGCTCCACGGACTTCAAAAATATATTATACAATATTTTTTTAGCGATTTCTTTTCTATTCTACAGTGAATCATTCATGTAGAAAACGTTTCCCAGAGTAAGTTACGTATACTTACTATTAAATATATATTGATTGCGTTCAACTGTTATGAATATTAGAGATCATTGAAAAAAATGGTGTCCGTTCAGAGAATCAAAATTTCACATACTCAAAAATGTATTTATTAGTCAGTACACAGTACAAATTGTTTTTAACAGGTTTCCATTGGTCTAAAAGACTGCTGCTGCCATTTTCCTTGAAACCTGCCGTATTTTGTTGGATGAATGTTGTTAGGTCGTTTTCAGCTGACGGTACCGTCTAAATATTTTCATCGTTTAAATTGTTATGTAGTGGAACAATGTAGATGCAATGGTGCCAGGAGTCTGCTGCGGATGCGGGAGATTTTCTCATTTAAACTCTTTAAGCATCTGCTCGGTTAGTTTTGCAACATTCCATCCTGTGTTATCGAGACGGAAAATGGCACCTTTTCGATTTGCGAAAATCATCCGTTTTTTTCTTAAACTCATATCTCTTCAAATAGCGACAGGCAGTTGAAATAGTGATTTTGAAACTGTTAGCAATCTCTTCTATCGAAAACATCCGTTTATTCTCCACGATGTCAAGTAGAAGATCATTCTTAGACGTCGGAATTTCACACGCAGCGTAGTTGAAAGTTCAGGTTAAAATCACCCCTGCCATCCAAAAAGTTACAGCCCGATTCAAATAAGCCTTTTATTTTGTTTTGTTTTATTTTATTTTTTGTTACAGTTCGGATGCTTACTTTCATAAAGCATAATGTTGAGAGAATGAAACTTTTCATTTATCCCATCTTTAACGGATTCTTTCGTCATAATTCAATAAACTGACTCAAATGAACGATGAAAACACACTAGAAATCGGCTCCAAACAGATATCAGAACCAAGTTGTTGTCATTTTGTATTAACAATAAAAATCGTACAGGAAATTTTGTAATAATCTGCTATCATAGAATCTTGGCGAAATTATTGCCTGAGGATTAAAATGTGATGTTTTTTCTAAAATACGAACAGCACAGAAACATCAAAATCGATCTTACAATTTCAAACGTAAGTATCGCTTCATTCAACGAATATTTAGTAAGTTAATGCTTTATTACATTTGTTAGCGAATAGATTTTGCCATTAATTGTTTTAACTTTACTGATTAATTCTTTGTATGTTTACCTCTTTATAATATTATATATATGCACCACTTAATATATGTACACAAAATGATTTGCAGTACAAAATTTCTGGGAAAAAAATACAGACAATAGTCTAATTATTGGACCATTTTGTCCATCTCATGTTAACTGAAAACTCTTAAAACCAAAAAAAAAAAAAAAATATCGTGGATTTACCACATTACTATATTCCAAAAAATTCTCCCTTGAAATATTTAACATAAAACTCTTGCGTTGCGTCGCAACATGTTCCAAAATTATGTAATCGTTAATAAATAACACACTCTTACAAAGTATCTTTTGGTGAAAAAAATAGATTTATCTTCTTCTTGGAGGTTACATGAAATGAAAAAAAAAATATATTGATGCCTGATGATGAAAATGAATCAACACTGAAAATGAATCAAACTTCAAACTTTAGCACTGATCATGTGATCTATTGAATGTAATATTAGTATGAGTCATAAGTAATTTTCTTTTTAAGAACCCAATTGTAATCAGGAATGACTATCATGCTAAGTAAACGTTTCTTAAATATACTAGATCTTTAAATATAACATTTAGACGTCTGATAGCTGCAACGTATTCCCTAATCATGTGGCGAAAAAAACTGACGGCAAACTTCAAGAGAAAAAATATGGTTTACCTCCATGACAACGCCTGATCCGATGCAATAAGAATAACATAGGAAAATATGTGAAAATCGGTTTGGTCTCTTCTATGCCCTACGGAAATATTCACATGACCTTGCAGCAACGGTTTTCAAGTATGGTTCAGTGTGTACAAGGCACAGGGGCACTCATGACTACAAACAGACATCCGTATCAAGATGTTGTCGTTTTGTATTAACAATGAAAATCGTGTACGGAATTTTCTAATCATCTGACATCTTAGATGGTTGGTTGGTTGGGTTTTATGGTATATCAACCACTGTGGGTCATTTAATGTCAAATTAAGGTATATATATATATATATATATATATATATATATATATATATATATATATATATATATATATATATATATATTATTTTGGTGCAAAAATAATGACGTAATAATGTCGTTTTTTGACGTTACGTCAAAAAACCACATTATTACATCATAATAATGATTATTTTTGCACCAACCTAATATATATATATATATATATATATATATATATATATATACATACACACACACACACACATATATATATATATATATATATATATATATATATATACACATATACCTATACATATATTAAATATACAGTACTATCAAACATATAGCTGGCAACATTATGTTTTCAAAAACGCATAGCTGGCAACATTATTTTTTACCAAAAAACGTATAACTGGCAACATTATTGTTTCAAAAAAAGCATAGCTGGCAACATTATTGTCTCAAAAACACACAACTAGCAACATTATTGTGTCAAAAACACATAGCTGGCAACATTATTTTTTCCAAACAACGTATTGTTTCAAAAACGCATAGCTGGCAACATCATTGTTTCAACAATGTATAACTGGCAACATTATTGTTTCCAAAAAAACGTATACCTGGCAACATTATTGTTTCAAAAACGTATAGCTGGCAACATTATTGTTTCAAACAAGGTATAGCTGGCAACATTATTGTTCCGAAAACATTATCTGAAGCTTTGTTGTTGGACGTAGTTTATCCTCATACCCAGGACGCTGACATCTTAGTGTCATCGGTGAAATTAAATCAGACTTCAGGTTTTAGCACTAAGCAGGTCGTATATTCAGTTTAATATTATTATAAATCATAAGTAAATTCTGTTTTAATTCATTGATCTACAAGACTCCTGTTGCTATTCATTCATTATTAGCCAAAGTCTCGCAAGTGAACGATGAAAGTTTTCAAACTAAAACATGCTAAGAGACCCCAGTATCAAGTTGTCATTTTGCCGTAAGAATGAAAATTGTGCACGAAATTTTCTAAACATCTGATATCTTAGAATCATCCTGAAATTGATTCAAACTTCAGACTTTGGCATGAAGTATGTCGTCTGTTGATTGTAATATTAGTATGAGTCATATTTAATTTTCGTTTTAAGAAACCCAATTGTAATGAAGAATATCTCATACTAACTAAATATTCCTGAAATATATCATACCAAATGATGAAATATGGGGTTTCATACAATAAAAGCTGAGATCCCCGGAAAAAAAAACTAATGGTGTACTTATGGTGGAATAATCAAATTCGTATTCATTTCGTTTTCTTCAGTGTGCTATATCCTCCCAAGGCGTTATCGTTCATGGCTCTCTGCATTTTCTTTTCCTTTGTACCTCGTAATATTTTTCTCTTTTTCTTATCTCCCTTAAACCGTCTTCTGTTATTCATTTACTCAAGCTCGCTGAAAACGTTATTCGTTTTTCCTCTTTCCCCCTGTTGCCTTCAGTCTGCCATGTGAGTATGACATATTCCAAGTCTTCTTTCCTCATTACGTGCCCTCGATATGTCAATTGTCTTTTCTGTCCGTTAAGTACTAGTATCCTTTTCGAGTCCATTATTCACATTTATACGTCTAGAAGCTGCAACGTATCCATGATCGTATGGCCAAAAAGCACACTGCAAACTTCAAGAGTAAAAATATTGTTCGTCTCCATGATAACGCTTGGTCTGATGCAGCAATCGGTCGGTCTCTTTTATACAACCCTAAATATTCACATGACGTTGAACCACCGGTTTTTATGTAAGGTTGACCGTGTACAAAGCACGAGGGTCCTCGAGATTCCAGACATACACCCGTATCAAGTTGTTGTCATTTTGTATTAAGAATGAGAATCATGCACAAATATTTCTAACAATCTGACTCAACACGAAGCATGCCATCTAATAAATATAATATTAGTATGACCATTCACCAACGGTTTTTAAGTAGGGTCCACCGTCCACAAGTCCCAGTGGCCCTCGAGATACAAGGTTATATTTGGAGGAAGTTTGTATGGGTAGAATAGGAAGATGTCGGCTAAAAATAGACTTGAAAACGTTAAAAGTTTTATGGTAGGTGGTTCGCAAAAAAAAATCTGGTTGCATGGAATGTACTTCTCACATATGGAATACTAGCAGTATGGCCCGGCGTTGCCCGTGCTTGATTCCAAAACCGTACGACTCATACAGCAATCGCTATCACTTGACTTAAAATATTTTTGCCCTTCCTTGCCTTTAAAGGAGTGCCCTTTGCCGTGCTGATGTTACTACATGCTTTACTTCTTGCCTATCTCACACTGTGAATTTTTTCTAAGCTTTATACTAAACATTAAATCTGTTACGAAAAAAGAACTAAACAAAATGAACACAAAACGATCAGCTTTAAAAAAGGACTCGCAACTGGAAAAACCGAATGAAAAAAAGAATGTTAACAACAAATACTTTTTCACACCCAACCCAGTTCTGCGGAATCAGAATCACCGTTGAGTTTAAGCAAGCGAATGAGCCAATTGAAGTAAAGTGCCATGCAGATTTAAATTTTTCTCACTTGTGACGAATGCAGCTATCGAAATTTTTTGCATGCTAGCATGCTAGTTAACATTCGTGTCAGTCAGCTTTTGGCTCTCACCCTGGCCAATAGAATCTTCCTGCCTATTCGTGGCAGCCAGCTAGAGGCTCTCACTCTCGCCAGTAGAAAATGGCCGCAAACTACATGAAAACTGCCGTAGAAGCATGAAAAAAATCAATTTTTTTCGCTATCGATGGGAGTTGGGAAATGCAAAGTCGGTCTTGGCCTTTGCCCTAACTTGGAGCATAAGCATGTAAATTTTGGTTCAAATACGTCGAACATTGCGGCCGTGCATTCGTTACACACACACACAAACACACACACACACACACACACACACACATCCTGCCTTTTCTTGACAGAGATGGAGAGAATACAGGTGATTTGCTAATATGAAAGTGGTATGGCGGATTCTTTTTGTGAAGGTTAGAACAGGTACTTTTCATAGAATTAGCGGCAGAGCAGCGAGAGACTTGCCACATCCCACCTGTGAGAGAGATGTTCAACGGTAGAAAATAATTAATCACTCACAGGTACTTGGAGACCTGTGGACTATCGAAGCTGAGCAGTGTGGGCTGGCTGATCCCGCACAAATATTATAACAGTCATCTATTTTTTAGTGTTTATTTATTTATTAATTTTTGATCGCTGGAGAAAAAAAGCTTTGACGGGAAAATCAGATTCGCTGAAAACATTTTTCCGCATCCAAAAATGGCGAAAGTTGCTCAAAATTATCGAATGGAATATATATATATATATATATATATATATATATATATATATATATATATATGTATATATATATTAGAAATGTATTTTAATTTTTTTTCATGAATAAGGTTAATAAACAAAAAAGTCATATATGACGCAAACTAATAATTGTTTTAAGATTTTTTATGCTTCATACTCTATTTCTTGCCGGTTATATAACGTCCGTTATTTCTTTCTTAATAAACATTACATTCCCTAACATTGCTTAGCATCTCTGAGTAAAACGTTTCTCTCCCTATCATATCTCTTGCTTTTCTCAAAGACATACCCATTATCTCTTCCACGCTCAAAACCTTCCAATTTACAAAATCGCGCCTCCGCTAATGGCATTGTTGTAATCCGTGGACGCCTAATCTTGTCCCGTGTCTCGTCATCGCGTGACTTCAAAATCACGTTGGTATGAGACCAGCTGAAACTCTACAGACACAGACTCTAGAGACAGAAAAGACATTTATTATAAGACAATATTCTCCAGTCTTCGATTTCCCGTGGAGGTTCCTACATCCGACATCTCTCCAAGGATAATTTCATATCTCAACTTCCTGTTTTCATTTCTAAAATCTATTCACCTTCCACTGCTGCTAAACATTTCTCTTCTATAATTATTTTAAGACATTTTATGTTTATACATTCTTTTTTATAGATACAAATATTTAAGTAAATGTTCTGTTTATAATAAACAGTATTAAATAACATTTACCGGCCTGAATGTCCGAGAAATATTAATAGAAAATTTTCATTCGAACTGTATCCTATCCGGAACCGTCATATAAACATAAAATGTCTTAAAATAATAGTCGGACTTTGTCCATTTCATAATATCATCAATTCTCCAGGAGAAAACAACTATAATTACATTCCAAGCCAATCACAAATTAGTAAGTAAATGATCAGTACTCAAAATGGACATTTTCACTACTACGTTACTTAAAAATAAAAAACGCAAAGCTAATATCTTGCAAAATGCCACATTGAAAATGTAAATATATACATTATATGCAACCAAGATAATGTATTATGCTTTAGACAAAACCAATATCTAAACTTTTCAAATATGACAACCAACCTCCTGGAAAAATAAATAAACATATAAATTATTTAAATAATAAACAAATTAACAAACTACGAATGTAGAGTTAAACACAATGAAATGTAAATAATAATAATAATAATAAACAGCAAATAATTAAGTCATCAAAAATAAATAACAAGTAAAAGTTAACAGGTAACAATATAAAATAAATACAAATAAATAATTCGGACCCTTAAAGATTTTTAATTGAACATAATCTTTACCGCCCACGCAATAACCTTGAGTATGATACAATTGTCATAATGCAGTATTGACCATCATATATAAATAATCGAGACAAAACATAACTAATGTCTTGAAGATTTCATGCAAGCATGAAACAAGCTGTCACCGATTGCGGTTGACCTAAATGTCCACTTTCATATATTTTATATTTAAATATGCTCTCTCTGATATTGACCACTTTTAGACGTACATATAACATATCTTAACACCATATATTTATCATATATATATATATATATATATATATATATATATATATATATATATATATATATATATATAGTTGATGAATTTATTTAATAATCCGTAAGGTCGATGTAATCCAGAGAGCTCAATGTGAAAACAGAGCTGATATATATATATATATATATATATATATATATATATATATATATATATATATATATATATATATATATATATATATGATGTAATCTGATTAATGAAAAACAACAACAATAATAATAATAATAATAATAATAATAATAATAATAATAATAATAATAATAATAATGATATATGACCTGAAGATTGCGGGCAAGCAGGGAAAAACTCTCGCGGATTCCTGTTGATGTAAGTGTCTACTTTCATATTTTCTCTTTAAATATACTCTATCTCTGATATTGACCACATTTAGACATAACACTATATATTTTTATCATAATATATATATATATATATATATATATATATATATATATATATATATATATATATATATATACAAAATAACATACAGAAAGTAGGCGGAGATGAAAAAAATATTACTACTAATAATAATAGTAATAATAATAATAATAATAAAAATAATAATATTTATTGTTAGACCTTTAGTCCATGATGATAAAAACTTAATTATAAAAGATGTTTAAAATCATAGTTTTCCGTCAATTGAGGAGAAGTAATTCTTGACCTTTTATTGTACTCTCCAGTTTTTAATGGTTTTCCATTTAAACATATTTCTTCAAACTTATGTGTTTTAGTGGCTGTATTGCCTTACCTGGGTTGAATTGATTGAAGAATGTACTAATCTTTTTTATGGAATTGAAAGAAAAAGTAATCATTGATTTCTCAGGGATTTTACTTCCATTTCTGTTGATTCTCTTAGTGGCCATCTTCAAACGTTTATAATCTTTGAGAGGAGGCATATACCAAAGATGTCTAACCGCAAACAGCACTGTTTCTTTCTTTCACTGTTATCTAATAAAACTAGTCCATCTACGAATGATTCAATCTCGCTAAATCTTCATCCGAAGCAATTTCTAAATTGATTTTGTTCTGAGTTTGAAAATTGTAAAATACAGCATGCGATGCACAGTAAAAGCCAATTTTCGTTGTCTTTCGCAGCTATGTAATTTATTTTAGTTCGTTTCTAAAGAATATCAATCTTATCGTGTTGAGGCCAACAAAAAGCCTGAATGCAATTAGCAAAAGAAAATCACTTTTTAAAAAAAGAAACAAAGCCCGGAGTCTCACGCTGTCTCACTGGAAAATTTCGATGAATTTATATTGTCTTAAATAACATTGTTGATTGGATGCACATTTACGACAGTTGTAAAAGGTAATAAGACACACTTGTGCATCCCGTAGCAGTAAATGTTTTAAATATGGCAGCGAAAATTCTATATATATACATATATATATAGCAAAATGAGTCGCTTTTTGATTCCGAATATAAAAGCGGATAAATAATTTCATTCGGACACTTTTTGACCCGTCTACGAAACTCTGGAGTCGGGATACTTAAGTTAACATCTGTCAGCTAAGTGACAAACCATTCACTTGTATTTACTAGCTCTCCTTTCACCCTCATTCCCCCCTCTCTATCTATATATGTGTGTGTTGTTTGCATGTGTGTGTGTGTGTTTGTGTGTGTGTCAGTAACTTCACAGGAGTTACTGTGAATATAGTACAACTTGCCACATAGTCGGGTTATCATAAAATGCCATAAGACACACCTGTGCATCTCGTAGCAGTAACTGTTTTAATTGTGGGAGCGAAAATTCTATATAAGAAAAAAATAAGTCGCTTTTTGATTCTGGATAAAATTTTGGATCTGTCTACGAAACTCTGGAGTTGAGGTGCTTAAGTTAAAAACTGTCAATTAAGTGACAAACCATAAACTTGTATTAATAATCTCCCCATCTCCCCCTCTCTCTTTCTCTCTCTATGTATATATGTATATATACATACATACATACATACATATATATATATGAAGAAAAATATACGGAAAAAACAAACAAAAATCCTTATATGCAATTATGCTGTTTTAATGTTAATATAATGTCAACGTCGGACGTTTCGGTCTAATAAACCATCTTCAGGACATATTCATAAAATATAATTAATATTATCAATTCAACATGACAAAGGTCTTTGTTATGTTGAATTGATAATGTTAATTATATTTTATGAATATGTCCTGAAGATGGTTTATTAGACCGAAACGTCCGACGTTGACATTATATTAACATTAAAACAGCATAATTGCATATAAGGATTTTTGTTTGTTTTTTCCGTATATTTTTCTTCATACTGTCTGATCTATATCCATATATTTGCTTACATACATACATACATACATATACATATACACACACACACACATATATATATATATATATATATATATATATTTGGGGGAGGTAACTTCAAAAGAGGTTATATTAATATCACACAATCTGCCGAATTCCTTGGATTATCGTGCAGTAAAAGACTTCCCAGACCAGACGTTTTTAGTGAGGAGAATGGTTAGATAACGTAGCAGAAGTTTAAAAGAAGCTCACTTTAAATGTTCACGAAGAGTGAGAGAAGGGATCGATTTCTCTGGTTTGTTTTTTTTTTTTACGGTTTATCAATTTTTTTTTCGGTTCGTAATTAGTGCCGTAAGAATAAATAAGACTTCCAGTAATTGCTTTAACGATTTTTGTGAATAACAATGTTTTTCCAAATCCAATCCGTCATTGTCCAGAGAGCGTGGTTGCTCCTGTGAAAGACTACTCCCCATTTAAAAAAGCTTGAAGCACGGGTACAGTTTGCTATATCCTTACCTTGGCCGTAAATGAGTACGAAAAATCCGTCTTTCACATAACACTTACATGGACATGCATATATACACACACCTGCGCGCGCTCACACCCAAGCACATTGACATACACATATACACGAACGCACGCGTGCAAACAAACACACACACACATAAATATATATATATATATATATATATATATATATATATATATATATATATATATATATATATATATATATATATATTATAAAGAGGTAATCATACAAAGAATTAATCAGTAAACTTAATATAATTACAAGCGAAATCACTCTTTGAGGATTAAAATATAATTCGAATGTACGAGCATTCTTACAATTTCAAGCGGAATGATCGCTTTATTCAACGAATGGTTCGTAAGTTAATGCTTTATTATATTTGTTAGCGAAGAGATTTTGTCATTAATTGCATTAACTTTACTGACTAATTCTTTGTATGATTACCTCTTTATAATATTATATATACTGCACCACTTAATATATGTAAACAAACTAATCCCCAGTACAAAATTTCGGGAAAAATATACTAATTACTGGACCATTTTGTCCATGTCACTTTAATTGAAATACACTTGGAACAAAAAAAAAAAAAAAAAAAAAATGGGTATTTACCACATTATTATATTCAAAAAAATTCACACTTGAAATATTTAACATATAACTCTAGTGTTGCGTCGCAGCATATTCCAAAATGATGTAACCGTTTATAAATAACACGCTCTTAAAAAACATCTTTTGGCCTACAATACATTGAATTTTGTCTTGGAGTTACCTGAAAGGAAAAACAATATTGATGCCTGAGGATGACAATGTAAAGATTTTCGAAAGTACGTGCAGCAACAGAACATCATATCTATCTTACAAATTTAAACATAAGGATCGTGTCATTCAACGAAAAGTTATATAGTTAATACATTATAAAATATCTTAGCGAAGACATTTCACCATTAATTACATTTTTATTGATTAGTCCTTTATAATATTATAGATACTGCACTATTTAATACATATATATATATATATATATATATATATATATATATATATATATATATATATATGCACACACACACACACACCCACACACATATATATATATATATATATATATATATATCGTTTTATGATATCCTATAATATCAGGGATAGAGGGTATGCAAATATAAAATTGAATATTATGATCCCCACTCAGTGGCAAATAGCACAATTCTTTCTAAACATACATGTCAAATTTAAAAAAAAATCCCATCAAGTTATCATGGACAATAGGGAAAACGGCACAGTGGAAAGGCCGAAACGTTGTGATAAACATGGCAACAAAGATGAGGACAATAGTCTGAATAATGTAAATAATGTACATAATAGCTCATTTAAAAAAATACACACACACACACAAACACATATATATATATATATATATATATATATATATATATATATATATATATATATATATATATATATATATACAAATTCATGAATCATTCATACAAAAAACAAATATAGAGGTTAATGATTTAAATGTCATTAACCTCTATATTTGTTTTTTGTATGAATGATTCATGAATTTATAAATCATCTTTGCACCTTTTAATTGAAATATATATATATATATATATATATATGTATATATATATATATATATATATATATATATATATATATATATATATATATATATATATATATATATATAATTTTATGGACAGGGATCTTATCCTGGTGTAGAAACAAAAAATTGTATATATATATATATATATATATATATATATATATATATATATATATATATATATATATATATATATATATATATATATATATATATATATATATATATATATATATATAATTTTATGCTAAGTTTAATAATGTCATTGTTTCTTGTAAAACAGTTATAATCAGATGAAAAATTTGTAGATAATATTTCTTTTGCAGACATTTCCAGAATTGAATCGTTTTATCGAAAGATTTGAATATGTCTATGTCCAGAAATATGTACAATGTTATTATGTTTATAACAGACTTGAAAGTTTTCTTACGTGACTATCTATTGGATTTACGATTTTCGTCTGAATATTTGTGAAGAAGAACCATAATAATTTTTATAATTTATTTTCGACAAATGTCTCCTGCCTTTGTTGTTATTAATTCTACAACATTACCAGTGATTATTGCCTCCAGACTTCTGCAACTCTCTCTCTTGGTTCAATGACTTTGGAAATTAGCACTTTATTTAATAAATCACTATTAGAATGTTCGGGACCATCTGGCTATGCCTATTGCTATTTTGCCTTTTTTTTTTCTTTTTAGTAGTACCCAATTATTGCTTCCACTGTTTAAAGTGAGATTCAATATGCATTACCCACCCAAGGGATTGAACTCACACTTACCATGCTAGTATATTCAGGAACCGACGCTTCAATCGTTTACCTGTTATCCTCTGGGCTGAAAATAAGGCTAGAAATTATGACCTTATAACTAGTGGTCTTATTTTCAGCCTGAATTTAATGCTATAACGCTTAACATCTTTCGCCCCCGCTTCTCTTCTCTCCTACTTATTCTCTTGCAACGTCCCGTGTATGACGATAAACTACATCCGCGTCCCGGGTTTCACGATAAACTACATCCGCGTCCTGGGTATGATAATAAACTACGTCCGCGTCCTGAGTATGGCGATAAACTACATCCGCGTTCCGGGTATGGAGATAAACTACATGCGCGTCCTGGGTATGGCAATAAACTATATCCGCGTCCTGGGTATGACAATAAACTACATCCGCGTCCTGGGTATGGCGATAAACTACATCCGCGTGCTGGGTATGGCGATAAACTATATTCGCGTCCTGGGTATAACAATAAAAAATACATTCACGTCCTGGGTATGACAATAAACTACATCCACGTCCCGGGTATGACGATAAACTACATCTAACAGTAAGGCCTCAGATAAAGGTTTTTGAAACAATAATGTTGCCAGCTATCCGTTTTTGAAACCCTAATGTTGCCAGCTATCCATTTTTGAAGCTATAATGTTGCCAGCTATACGTTTTTGAAACCATAATGCTGCAAGCTATACGTTTTTGAAACAATGTTGCCAGCTATACGCTTTTTGTAAAAAATAATGTTGCTAGCTATATGTTTTAAAACCATAATGTTGCCACCTATACGTTTTTGAAACAATATTGCTAGCCATACGTTTTTTATAAAAAAAAAAAAAAAAAAAAAAAAAACAATTTTGCCAGCTATGCGTTTTTGAAGCAATAATGTTGCCAGCTGTACGTTTTAGAAACAATGGTGTTACAATTATGCGTTTTTGACTTTTAAAGTCACTCAAAATCATTTCCGACATAAAATGACCCCTCAGGTTGAGATGCCGTTAAACAAAACAATCAATCATATTCTCTTGCAAATGAATTCTTGTTACCGTTTCTTACTTCCTACGTTTACCTGATGAAGGCTGAATTACCAAAAGATCGAAACACTCTCATAATAAATGCAATGAGATTATTTTGACAACAAACAGTGTAAATCATTATTTGTTACAAGTATATGTCAATGTATAGATGTTTATTTTTGGAATGTTTTCACGTTTAAAAGATATCTCAACTGATTTTAAAGATACCGTTAATAATTGACACAAAGCTGAAACGGCGACCACTGATAGATTGAATAATGAATTAATGATGAATTGTTAGATTAATATTGATAGTTTAATAATGATGCCTAGCCAAAACAATATTACTTTCAACACTCGAAGAAAAAGTGAAAAGTAAAAGGGATGATAGTTAAATGAAAGTTTAAGTTTACGCTGGTCAACAGGATTTTTGATTCTATAAAATAGAGAGATTTACAGTTGAACAGTTATCCCTGTTTAAACTATATTTTAAATATATACACCACACGATGATAAACAAGAGATACTGATCCTCAAATCCGAATTCTTGATCCCCTCCGTTATAATATGAACAATAGATGGCTCTCAAGAAATGGTGTTGTCTGTTTCCCCGATTTAAGCAGTTATTTCCTTTGAATAGACATTTCTTTTAACAGTGTCACTTATATGGTAATCGGTTGTGGAGGAAGAGAAAAGGTTCCTACATTTATTTCTGTTGAAAATAACTGACATTTACAGGCTTATAAGCACTTTTTGCTCAAAAAGATTAGTCGCTTGTCACATCTGAAGTGGCGATAATGCAGATAGTGAACGTTAATATCACTGGTCAATATGATTTTTGGTGCCAAGAAACAAGACAATTTTTAGCTAATTTGCTCAATCTGATTCCGAAAATGACCTTATTTTTTTTTGGTTATGTACCGTTTTTGCTGTACTGGATTGCCCACTTTTGGAAAAAAAAATCAATTTACGATCATTGCTGATCGCATAATTTAGTTAATAAAAGTGTTATAAACCCAGCAATTTTCAGGTAGGTCGGCAATATATGTCAGCCACCAGAAATAAACTATTTTTACGAGATAAAAATGTTTTTGAGTGAACAATTTTAAAATAGAAGTAATATTTTTTTTCAAATTGTCGCCAAAATTCAAATAAACTGAGAAACTTTATCAGTAAGAAAATTTAGTAAACCTGATAATTAAGGTGACATAAGAAAAATGAAACCCTATAATCGTTTGATGTTCACAAATTTATCCCTTCACTTTTATCCCTTCACTACAGAAGGAAAGCAAGCACATTGAGAGTATTTTGTTTTCCCTGTTGGAAAGAAACTGCAACTGAAGAAATCCCAATTGAATGAACCTTTTCCATTGTACAGGATATTGTTGTAATATCAAAAGGGATTTAAATAACATTGAACATGACAATGAAGAAAGAGAAAATGTTTACCATAGTACTTATACACACAAAGGTTTTATTTCTGCACTTAGTTTATTAACTGACTTGATGAAAGTACTTGTTGGTCTTGGTATATTAACTCGTGTTTATTTTTAAAGACTTAGGGTCTGATTGTTATTGCAAAAATATTATTTCTCAATAAGCACACAAATATTTTTTGGTTTAAATACGAATTGAGAGGTTTCTACGTTTTTAGTTTGAGAAATATTGCCAACACTCAATATCATATATACAGAAACGAAATGAAAAAATGCTTTTTTTTTTCCAAAAATAAGGCATTTCTATACAACAAAAACGCTCGCTAATCAAAAAGATGTTAAGGTTATTTTCAGATTCAGCGACTTGAAATTAGCTAAAAAAGATCTCTGGTGTCTCGACACCATTTCAGTTTTTTTGTTGATTAATGTAATCATTCGCAGACGTTGCTAATGAAAAATAATAAGGCGGTGGTTTTGATCAAATATTTGATGAAAGCATTAAGTTTGCATGACCAACGCCATGTTGGACACCTAACCCATCGCAAAATATAAACAAGATCGTTTATAGTTTGCACGCATTTTCAAAGTATAGGTTTTGCTGAAAGTACTGTTCAGCACTTTAAGGTATTATAAAACAAAATTATTAAAATCAAACCCCGGGACAATTTCATTATTACATATATTCGTACATTTATTCTGATATTCTGCGAGTGACCTCGAAGAATAATCTTGCGTAGCAATATTTTCCTTCTTAGTAATGCTGGTCATCCTGTGAAACTGTCCGTCTAATTTTATTGAAATCTTATTTCAGATTTACCCCCGCCCACGCCTTTTAAAATGAGTATGTTCCCTTGCATTTTGTAACGGTTACAAACGAAACATTTCTGCTGTATACGGAGATGATTTCCGTACCAACAGAATGGCAGAAGTTGTTTTCCTGTTTCAAGGAGAGGAAGTTCGAACACGCACACTCCGCTTTCTGGCCTATCTGTTCAGCTTGGTGATAACCAATAACACACGCTGATTAACGATGAGACGTGCCAGACAAGATAATTGGCTCAGAAGATGGCAAGCTTTGGTGATACAGTCTCTTGATGGTTAATTTCTTGAAATCCTGTGTATTGACTAAGAGAAACAAACACCAACGCTCCTCAGCTGCTTGGCATCAGGCTACCCATGGATGCAAAGAAAGAGCTCGCTTCGGAAATTTATTCCACATCCTGAGTTAGCTCCTTTAGAGTATCGTTTTTTCTGTCGATTCCTAACAAGTTGAGGGATATTTCATTCAACAACGATGCTGAGCTTAAAATGTGTTTTGATGAACTTTTCGGTTCAAAACTTTTAAATGATTTCTATCGTCGAACAGTTAGTAAATCTTTGGCAGGAAGTCATAAAGAGTGAAGAGAATACATTGTTGAATTATTCACCAGTCGTACATTAATAAATAACATGCATTAAAATATATATAAAAAAACGAATAAAGTTATGTTACAACCTAATATAATCGAGCTACTAATTTCCAAGATTCTTCAAAACTGATGGTTTTGAAGGGAAGTTCTACAAATATCATTCCTCTCTCAAAAGAAACATTTGAATAAAAGTTTTTTTCATGGATTTCAACCGAAGCTTGCGCTAAGTATTCGGTAAATGAATACTGAATGTTTTTCCATGGAAACGGTTAATTTCACAGCTACTTTTATAATTTCTGTAGTATTAAGATAAAAATAAATGTTTGTCGAAAGTATATTATAGTCAGATGAAACAAAAATCAACGTATGCTTGAACGATGGATATTCCACGTTCCTGTCTGCTACATGCTAAGATGTAATGAGAATACCTCTAGATACAACAGAGATTAAGAGGTAGTTCCATGTTCTTCAGAATGTCTAATCTACCGATCATGGGCCTTGCTGCCGGATGTAGTTTATCCTCATACACAGGACGGTGCATGGGTAATAATCACAGAGATGAGAATTTTTTGAATGCAGACGACGTCAAAATTTTGAAAGAAAAATCGCTGAATGGTTTGGCAAAGAGAACTATGATCTTGCGTCCAAAAAATCACAAATATTAATATGCCGTGTCGTTTCAGGTAGACCGCGATCATGGGCCTCCACAACGTCTCGTCATGTTGCTATCTCTCTTATTCCTTGTTCCGCAAACTATGTGAAAACCTCTTCAGGTTATGTCTTGCTTTCCTTTGCCCCTCTCTTCTCCATCTTGTGTTTGATATGTCTCCTGATTTGATTTCCTAACTCCATTTTCGTCCTATCTGTTACTTCAAATATTTTTAATCGGTGAGGTTATTGTCCAGTATTCACTGCCATACAAGAGGAATGGTATCACATAACAATTCAGTCTCAAGAAAATGGTTTCATTAAGAACAAATGGTTCTGTTCCTATATAATGCGCTTTCTGAAACCTGATGTTAATATTTCGTTACTTGTATTTTTGCCCATCTCTGCCATAACTAATTGCAGGTTTCTAATAAAAGGTAAGTGTCATAATAATCGAAACTCCTCGGGTTACGTCGGACCCGACTTACTGTGTTTCGTAGTTACGACGTTATCCTCCATAATATAATATGTCGTCAAGCGGTGCCATATAAAGAAAATGTCGTTCTTTCCTCATCAGTTGTACTCCATATTGAATCTTGCTACATTCGCTAACTCTCTTTTGTGTCGTTTTGGTATGGGAGGGGGGGTTGCGACCTGCATTATGGCTCTCAATTTTAAGGCAGACTCATATGTGCTTATATATGTGAGTTTCGATTTAAATAAAAAATCAGGTTACGTCGCGCCGTAGGGACGGATCTCCGACGTAAGTCGAGGAGCTCCTCTATACAGTGAATAGGGTGTCTTAATAAAATTCATGTTGAGAAATCACGTAATACAATTAAAATTTAAGTATTAAAAAAAAATAATATTAATTTAGCAATCAAATGAACGATTAATATTTTTACGGCTTATCAATCTTTTGAATGTTAGTTCAAGCCAGAAAATATTTTTAGATTCTAAGACATTAATAGAAACAATAATGATTTACTGCTACAAGTTCTACTAATTAACCTATATAGGAGAGAAAGAGTTTATATCCTTCCCAAATAGCCCTGGGAAGGATATACATTCACTTTTTCTTTAACCACCTATAAAGAACTTGACAATGTCTCTGTGATTTTCTGATACACGTCCTATTAATTAACCCATAGATGGGGGAAGAAGAGGTGGATTCATACATTTCCCAAGTTTATTTGCGATATATAACAACACTAATTGTAACTGGATTTTCCGATTTCTAATTTCGAGTTGTTATCAATTACACCAATCGCATATCCAAGCTTACAGCATCTGACCATACCAAACGGTGAGTTATCTAGGTAAAGATTAGGCTCAAAGTTGCTTAGCTCTAGTGATCGAGTGTAACCGATGTTTCAACGTGATACGGCCTTTATGCTAATGATTCTAAAAATAATAAATATTGAACATTAAATTTTTTGAAAACGCAAATAGTAGAACGTTGAGAGTGGCCTAGCGTGTCACTCGTTCAAAAGCAACTGAGCAAATGTGGGTTGAACTTAAACGTAAACGTAAAAAAAGCAAAAGATAACGAATATATATATATATATATATATATATATATATATATATATATATATATATATATAAAACAGTGTAGAATCTTAGTTCAACATGGCGTGCAAAACTATTCACTGTAATGCCATCTCGTCGACAATGTTAATAAGAAAAGAAGACAGCACCAAATAACAATTTTATTAAGATAGCAGAGGTCATTAAAGAAGGCCAGCGTAAAAGAACTTCATCTACTGCTAGTGAGGAAAAGATTTTAGTAAAATAGAGTTATAATTAAAATCATCTTGCCAATAAGGTTTAAACGTAAATTGTATAATAAATATAAGATACCCGCTGTTATATATAGGTTCGGAAGAGGTAATTATGAAAATCAAGGAAGATTAATGGAAAGGTACACGAGAGGATTAATTCTAAGCGATTAAACGGGGGAGTATAAATTGAAAAAATTTGAGGATAAGTGTTGTGTCAGAAACCTACCCCCCCTCTTGAAGATGAACTTATCTGCGTCTCTAAACAGACTTTAAATAGTGACATGTCAGTTGACATGTGGAAGTCCGAGCGACAGACACTCGGCGACTGTCGAACTCTCTGCATTAGCAGAGGGGAACCCGGACGAGGCTTTGCCGAAGGGCAAGGTTTCGTCCGGGGAGGTTGACAGGGCCTGAACCCGTCTAGGCGGGTTCAGAAAGGCCATATTTTTGGCCAAGCCTACGGGCTCGGGGAGACCCACATTAAAACTGCCTTGTGCCACATTCGATCCTCGTGGGTGGATTGATAAATACAGGAATCAAGAGATTCAACCAGAGACTCTGCCCGACTGCGACTCAGTCAACACATTCTCCAGGAACGGTCTTCCCAGGAATATACAAAAGACTATATGTAAATATTGTGTACACTTTCTTGTTTCAATACATTTTGTTCTAAGTACATTTTGTGTTGCATTATTATTCCATGCATTAGTGAAGTTTCAACACAAAGTATTCCTTTGTCATTAATTCATTTGCTTTATAATGTATATATTTGGGTACGTAAATTGCTCTTCAGTAGTTTTTAACACCCTATTTATCATCTAACAGTTGCGCCACTGTCTTGAGGCAGAGTTCGCTCAGGGGCGTCTGCGTCAAAGGAGAGAATCGCAACTGAGGATAATTATACTGAGAGGTGCCCGGCCCTGCGGACTAGATGCATGAGGCCGCGACCTCTTACTGTACTATAGTGAGGAATCGGTGCTGGCACCGAGGCCAGCGCAACCGACCGGTAAGTGGCTCGGTGATTTTTTTTCCTAGCCCGGGTGCAAACGCTTGGGTCCCCACCTTTAAAACGACCGTGTGTCGCATCTCGTCTTAGTGGTGAGGCAGAGTAAATAAAGTCTGTTTTTGTGCGTGTGTGTGTTTGTGTGCCGAGTGGGTATTATTAGAATTTGTCTGCAAGTAAAACTTGTATGGACTGCGGGCTATTCTGTGTAAGAGTAAAAGAACTTAGGTTACACCAGTTGTGGTCGTGGATAGACTGATGTCATATTCCTTAAGTATGGATTTTTAAAAAAAATGGTGGTGTAATATAGTGTGTTTGACATTTGGTTATTGGTGGTAAAACATTAATCATAATTCCTTCTAAATATTATCTACTGAATTAATTACGTTATTTTTGTATTAAACGGATATTTAATAAATCGATATTTTTAATAGTCTAGGGAATTTATATAAATAAGCATTAATATCAATTATTTATGTAAAAAAAACGAATACAAATCCCCTAGCCGAAAAAACTAGAACGCTCAAAATTCAAAAATTAAATAGGTTGTCTAGAGAATGTACCAGAAATAATTGGCCACAAATATCTACAATTGAAAGAAAAGAGGAAAGAAGAAAAAAGACAAGTGAAGGGATGTGTTTAAAGTGGAGGAAAAAATAAAAGACAAGGACAA
>OZ010588.1:97055840-97170840 GCA_963932145.1 Acanthosepion lycidas
AATTTAATTCGACGGGAATTCACGGAAATAATCTACATCCAACTCTTTCCGAATCCTCTGTACGCGAATTTAAAGATATAAAATGGCGACAATTTAGCTACCGCAATCTGTATATATTTTCGGAAAAAATATATGTCGTGATCTAATTTAATATTACTTGATGTAAATCTCTTATTGCGTCTAACGTATAAATCCCATATTATATATTTATTTGTATAGAAAAATCATAAAGATATAGTGTGGGCGTTCTCAAATGTTTTAGAAATCCTCCGCACTTTGCATATTTACTTCTGCGCGTAAGCGAGACACTATAAATTTATTAATAAAAATAATACAGATTATTTTCCTAACTGGTAGACCAACTCAGAGTTTGTAATCAGCACTTGGCTATTGCATTGTTAAACGTGCTACAATGAGTAAAATATATATTCATTATTAACATAAATTATATTTCTTGTATTATACATCGAGCACTATTTTATAACATCAACACTCAATGTGCGACATTTGATATTCATACGCCGTTGACTAAACTATTTATACATTTACTGTAGTAAAATGTACCGCTGTATAAACATGATTTTCATAAAAATAATGATGTTTTACTTAATTGTATCCAATAATGATGCATGTAATACTCACATATGCATATCGTATTATAAAATACAAACATAGCGAATATGCATCTTTTCCACTGTATTAATTTATAAGATGTTTAGCTGATTGAGATTACTGTCTATGCTTTTCAAAGAGTTACTAACGATACATTTATCATTCTCTTTTCTTGTAACTTATTTAACTAGAAGATGGGATAAAAAGATAAAGGGAAAGATGTTAGTCTTTGTAGTTTGGTCTCCAAAATGGAACTTCCATGATACACAATATAATCCTTATATCTACCTGGATCCTATCATCTTGGATTTATTTTTTATACAAATATATATGTATGTGTATGTATGTATGTATGTATGTATGTATGTATGTATGTATGTATGTATGTATGTATGTATATATATTTATATAGTTTAGATATATGATTGCATATGTATATGTATATTTACCACTAATATTATCATTATCTATCTATCTATCTATCTATCTATCTATCTATCTCTCTCTCTCTCTCTCTCTCTCTCTATATATATATATATATATATATATATATATATATATATATATATATGTATATATATATTACTGTGAATGTAAATATAGTGAAGACACGCATTTTATTTGACATGCCTATTTTGTTTATTTTATTAAACAGATAAATTAGAGCCAGCGGCCCGAGATGAAGAGATCGAATGAAATGTGCCTCTTGGCGGGCATGGAACCTCTATTGTTTTTTGTCATGTTATTTTTTTTTAATGACAAACACACAGGTGACGCAAATTACATATTTTCACCCTTTCAGACTTCCATGCCTAAGCAAATACATCCCGTCACTATCGACTCGAAACATCCTCAATCTCTTCTACTCACGAAATGTATTGAAAATATTTGTACAGTACGAATCCAATATACAGATGATTTTACTATACGATTGTGATAAACTGGTTTTATTACAGATTTGCATTGTCCATGATTTTATTAGCGGAATGCATTGAAATGTATTGGATTACAACGATATCCTTTTGAAACATCGATTCCTAACACACAAATTAAGCACAACCGAAACTGGGCGGTAACTAGATTGGCAACCGCTACAAAATAGCAAGTCCTTTAACCTTGGGTGTGTGAGTAGTTATTGGATAATGGCTTGGAATATCTAATCGGGGAGTTGAGTTCCAATTCTGGTGGGTTCAACTTGGAAAAGTTATGAATCCATGTCTTTCTCCAAGGTATGGGTTAATATAGCAAATTAAAATACAAATTTAATAGTTGACAAACGAATTTTTATGTTGTTTGTGCTAAATTTAATTTCCAGGACGTGATTTTTTTTCTACGCGTAAACACTTTCTGTCTATATTTTTGAGATGTGTATTATGTACACTATTTATATTATTCCGAATATACTCCTCATCTTTTTGCCATATTTATCATATCGTTTCGGCAGTCGTACGCTCCGGCCTTCTTCACGTTGGAATGTCGAACTGAACCCTTTATTTCGCTCGCTGCGGTAGACTGTTCTAGTTCTACGTGCCATATCTAATGGATGTCAGTTATCTCCTGTTAATTCCCTCTAAAGATCTCCACAGCTTTAACCAAGTATTGAACTCACAATCTTCGTATTCTGTCACTGGATCTAACTAACGCCTTTATCCACTGTGCTATGTGTCCTAGTGTGAAAATATGACAACAAAGATGAGGACATTACCCCGAATAAAGTTAATAGTGTAAACATTTTCTGTTTTTAAACTGGTCAAGTGTATCTGACACACATTTTTATTTGCTGCTTTTCGCCATAGTTGTGACAAATTTTATCTACACACTTTTTTAGTTACTTGACAGCCGGGTATTAACAATAATTGTGTTGTTTTATATACACCTTATGAGAGGAAACTTTCCATATATATTTATGGTGCTGAATGCAGATATTTTCTATATGGTCGCCATCTTTCTTACAAGATGAGATCGATTTTGGTGCGCTTCGGGGAAGAGCATGCCTAATACCCCTAATAGTCTATCTATTCCTTCTACCATGACGTATAACACGTGGTAGTAATCCATGCATCTTTAACTGAATAGGAGTAGCTCTTTAGCTCCATATTACAGGACGTATTTTTTTTAAATAATAGGTTAATATTTTTTTCGTCACGTGTAGTTATCGGGCACTCCCAAAGCATTTCTCCGTTCTCTCCTATGACAGATTTTGAGAGATATTTTCCGACATTACAGGATATTGAATTAAGCCACCATATGCGAGGAAAATCTTGGGGAGGGGGGGGGCAGAATTTTCCTCGCATATGGTGGCTTAATTCAATATATATATAAACCTCTCCAAGAACAAAGGGTGTTTAATATTCTTTTTTTCATTCAGCTATTCCGTCCTATTCATGAACAACGGTGTTGTTATCTAAGTGATATAACATTACCATAACTCGAGAGATGTATTAGAAAAATAAATATTTCCTTCCCTCGCCCTTGTTACAGAGCTTTTTTAGTCGTAATGTTCAATAAAACTCGAAATTAAAATCCATGAAAAAATGGAAACAATATATAACAGCATCGTAAGAGACCTAAAACCCTCTCAATATACAGGGTTACTGAGTGAAGTCGGTGTAGGAGGAAGACCGTTGTAAAAAGTGCATAGGATAGATAATGGTTGTGGTGAGTTGTTTAATACTTAAAACTTCCGTAGATGGTGAGTTGGTTTAGTAACGTCCAATTTTACA
Organism: Acanthosepion lycidas; assembly: GCA_963932145.1. Lineage (NCBI taxonomy): Eukaryota > Metazoa > Mollusca > Cephalopoda > Sepiida > Sepiidae > Acanthosepion > Acanthosepion lycidas. The sequence continues at coordinate 97,059,176 of OZ010588.1, forward strand.
GCTTGTCAAAGAACTCTCGTGGTATCTAAGATCGCTCTCGAAATATACTTATTTTCAAGGTTTTCTCTGATTCTGTTTGATTAGTTTAAACACTTAAATAGGCGCCGGATGGAGTGGCCAGTAATGTAAATTGACTTGGTTTATCAGGAAGTTTCGGGTCTTTCAACCTCATACACCCAACCAACAAGCCGACCCATACAAGGGAGATCAATCCCTTTTTTAAAATAAATTCGACGAAAATAGACCACATTTTCCGCGCATCCGACTGGATGTTTGTAACAGCCAATCCACGGCGCGGACCGACTTTTACATAGTCCACAGAGGACTGGCTTCTTTACTTTTTTTTCGATGGATAGCAGCTTCACTGGATAACTGAAAAGGCAATTTAACGTTCATAAATTCAACCCTTTATGTTTCCTAAGCAAGTTTAATAATATTTAAGGCATCATCAGTGGATTTAGGGAAGCGAAAACTCTCCCGTTTGCTAGTCTATGAATTAAAATCACTCTTAGAAAAATAATATTTTCAAAGAACGATACATATAAAATGATAATGTTAGAGCTAATAAATGGTGATGTAAAATTTCGACTTGAATTTAAAAGAATGGAGAAGCGAAGCATTTATTTTTTAAGATTTGTTTCCACAGTAGGATGTTGAGAATTCCATTGACTCAACATATGAGCAAAAACGAAGATTTTGAGAAAATGGAAACAAAACTGACACTCATACTTAGCATCAGAAGGAGACAATTTTGAGGGTAAATAATGTGGAAAGAAGGACTGGAAAACTTGACACGCCCATGACGTCAATAGGCACAGAGTAACGCAGCACATGATCTACCAAACGAACAAGTTTAAATAGTTAGCAGAACAGGGAATAGGTGCGATAGAGAGAGAGAGACAAAAATTATTAAGAGAAAACAAGAGAGGAATTGAGGAGAGCAGTGATCGGACGCGTTGTGTAGGGACATGACACGAAGAAGAGGAAGAAAAAAAAGAATAAATTTGCTGGAATGGATGTCAGGTAGGAGCTCCGATGTACTCGAGAAATCATATCGCTGAAAACATTGTTGGAAAATCAATAGAAATGTCGGAATTGTCATGTGTCTGAGGAAATAGAAGTGTCCACTGGTTTTTACTTACGCATATGTACACATATTTTTATGAAAAATGTTCAAAGCCAAATATCCTATTTTCAAAAAGCTTACATATTAAAATATTTTCCCTCTCTCCCTCCCTATATATATATATATATATATATATATATATATATATATATATATATGTATGTGTGTGTGTGTGTGTGTGTGTGTGTGTAATGGGTGCGTGTGTGTGTAGGGGTTTTTGTGTCTATCTCTGTGGACAATATAAGAGGCTCAAACACTAATATTCAAAGGTTATAATTTTACTGTTTGAGCCCTTTATGTCATATACATACTCTGCCCTGAACATTGAGTTCCACCTGGATTATATCATTTTGGGAAATTATATATATATATATATATATATATATATATATACATTGACCAATAATATTATCAATATATATTTATGAAATGTATTCAAAGCCAAATATCTTATTTTCCAAAAGCTTATATATATATTAATATATTTGTTTTCCCCTCTCTCTCTCCCTATATATATATATATATATATATGTATATATATATATATATATATATATATATATATATATATATATTGTGTGCGTGTGTGTGTGTGTATCATATTAAACTAAATCTATTCATTCCGAGAGAAAACTATTTAAATGAGTCGACGATTTGTATTTGTGAAGATTTCATTTGTCGTCTGCCACTGAATGTGGAGACTTAAAATTTTTACAAGCATCTGTCAGATGCTACAAAGGAGAAAAAAATGTCTAAATAGGACAGCAAAAATTATTCGAGTATTTTTTTAAAGAGTAGACTGGTTCTAAAAAAATGAATACTAACCCCAGTGGGAAAACTGAGCTGTATTCGGCAAACAGATCGAATATGAAGTGTTGACTGACGTCTGCCGATGTTAAAAAATAAAAAAAAAATAAAAAAAAACAACTTTTGAATAGTTCTTGGCAGATATATATGCTTGAGCACATGTCAAGAGACGTTTCCAGTTTTGTTTTTTTTTTTGTTCAGTACGTATTACGAGAGGTAATTATTCATGAAAATCATACTAAAAGAACTAAATAATACTTTCCCAAGAAAAAGAAATGTGTATAAAATTATATTATAACCATGAGAAAATGAACAGTGAAAATGAATACGCATTATGCAGCTGCTTGTACATTAGGCTTCGGATATTTAAGTTAAGAAATATATATTTTTTTATTTCTATTATGGAAACTTTACATCAAAAGATACTGAAGCTTATTCCAAATTTCATTTGTGATCAAATCAATAAATCGATACAATTGCTCAAAGACTTAAAGAAAAAGGTATTATTTCGACAGCTGTGAATGACGGCCGGCTTTTCAAATATTCGATTCATACTATTATGAGCCCGTAACATATTTGAGATGGACACTTAGCATACGCTATTAAATTGATTGTTAGTTTGCCGTAAGAACCTTCTGCTATAATCTATAGTTATAGGAATCTCCAAATATCACTAAAGAATTATTGATTTCATTTGTATTTTTTTATATATTTAATTTAAAACGATATATTAAAAAGATTGTTTCGTCATTTGATCTCGTTGTCTGTTGTTGACATCATTGCAATAATACAACTCTCCAACGTTCTTCAGTTGTATAATCTGGAATGAAGGAGGAATGTCTGTTACCTTTGCCAAGAATGATGGATGCTGCAAAGTTGTGCTGGTTGTAATCATGCCAATTGAAGTTTACAGGCATGCCTATTCATCGTGTCTAACTAGGGTAGTTCCCTTGTGTTCTGAAAGGATACAATTTGAATCTGCTAGAGTCAACCGTGTGTTCTATGCTAACAGTATCTTCTATCGCACTTCTCAATTGTGTAACTTCCATCCAGCCTCTTGAATTCCAGTCATCTTTGAACTTCCAATTCGGTTCCTTAAACCTTTTTTCGCTGACCGACAGAAGAGTTTATTTTTCATCACCTCAAGAATAGAGAGTAGAATATCAAATATCGGTACCCGCAGATTTCAGTTATTTCATTTAATTACTCCCCACCCCCCGATAAAGACTTGGTGCTTATTTTGTAAATCAGGCTTATTATTTTTCAGATAATTTTCTCTGTATCTCGATTATTTTGCCACAGTTCATGAAACCTACGAGTGTCGGCTGAACGTTTCAGATGGAATTCGATCAAATGAGGTTTTTTTTTCGAAATATTTTCTTTGCAGTCGACAAACTTCTTCCATCTGTGTTGTAGTACTTGAGTCCCATTGATGTATAAGCCTTCCCTCTGTTGGACAAAAAAAGGTCAACAGTAGAAGGTATGTCATCATCATCATCATCATCATCATCATCATCATCATCATCACTATCACTTTGACCCTAGTTCAGAGTCAAGTGTTTTATTTTTCAATGTGCGGTGTGGGATGATAGTTTGGGGCCAAATCAGGAGAATACGGAGTGTGATCAACCATTTAAAACCACAATCACGGACAGGAACCATTGAATCCAATGACTTCTGTGCAGGAGCATTGTCCTGGTAAAACAATTTCCTTTCGTCAATTTCCACGGGCGTTTGGATTTGAAAACCTTTTATAAATGTCGCCCCTGGGGCTGTAGAATACGCCGACTGCACCTCTGCTGAAGAGTAAGAACCCCTCGCAATAGGGAATCCTGGGTAAGACGATAAACTACATCCGCGTCCGGGGTAAGACGATAAACTACATCCGTCTGCTCAGGAGGTTTTGAGAAGCGTGAAATCATCTCTTAAATGCTGCTATTCCCAGGTCCACTCTGACCCGTGGTGGTAGCACCTGTTCGGGTCCCACTTTTGGGCAAATAATTAACCCTCAAACTGTACAAATGAGGAGTGTCATGCATTCGGAAATTAATAATTGAAAGCTGTCTTCTTGACCGTCCTGGGTATGACGATAAACTATATCTGCATCCTGGGTAAGACTATAAAGTACTTCCAACAGCAAGGCCTCTGATCAGGAGGTTTTGAGGAGCGTGGAATCATCTCTTAATTGCTGGTGTTCCCAAATCCTGCCTGTCTCGGGGTGGTAGCACCTGTTAGGGTCTCAGCTATGGGCAAATAGTGAACATCCAAACTTGTGTAAAAATATGTTTTAATACCAGAAATACTTTGTAAAAAAAAATTATTACCGACAATAATTTTTAAGGTAAAATTATTATCAGCAATACTTGATACTAGATGGCACATTATCTCTAATATGTACTACAGGCCAAGAGAAATTTACAGTGAAACATATACCTTTAGAATATATAGATTTTGATCAATTGTGAATAGAATATTATCAAGTGAGTAATTTAAAAGAAATGTTTTTACGCAAATAAAACCACCCAAGATTTTAAATTTCCTAATAGAATTGGATTGTACTAAAAATATGAGTAATTGAAAGATGGTTCAAATATATATGTATATATACACACCTTTTTTTACCAAACTATGGCTATGAAACTATTTCAAAAATGTTGTTGGCATTAAATTATCCAGTGATGTTGATATACCATAAATAAAAAATAACCAAACGACCAACCAGTTTGATCTGTTGGCGATGGCTCTCATGGTTCCAGTATTGTCATGTCAACTCCACTATTTGATGTTGTCTAAACATCTTTTGCGTTGAGGTCCCCGCTTGCGACCGCCTTCAACAATGTCTAAAAGATATGTATTTAATCATCATCATCATCCTTATCACCAGTCTCTCGACTGTTTCAATCGTTGGAATTGGGTGGGGAAACCTAAAGAGAGAAGAATCAGGAAACGTCCTCCAGCATGACCTGATGGCGATGGCTCTCAAGAGTTCTACCCACCCACTCTTTTATATCTAACAAGTTTCTCTGTGCTTTTTACGAAAATAAAACCATTCAAGATTTTAAATTTTCTAAATGGATTTGGATTGTAATAAAAATATGAGTAATTAAACATGTCTCAAATATATATATATATACATAGACAACTTTTATTTACCAAAATATCGCTATGAATCAATTTAAAAAAAAATTGTTGCAATTTAATGGCCCACTGAGGTTTTGATATACCATAAAAAACAAAAAAAACAAAAAAAAACAACCACCCTTTTGTAACTGCTTCATCAAGTCGGCATAATACAAAGTACTTAGTTAAGAAGCTTTTATCCTGTTGGTTAAAAAAGTCATCAACAGCAGATATGACTTCATGATCCTTTCGAAAAAAGGTTCCATGTTGGGGAACAGATGATAGTCAGATGAATTCAAATCAGGAGAATAGGGATGATGATCAACCAGTTCAAAGCCGTAATCACATAGAGGAGACGTTAACACCAAGGACTTGTGTGCTAGAGTATTTTCCTGATGAAAAATAACTCTCTTTGTCAGATTTCTTGGACGTTTACTCTTGAATGCTTTTTATAATTGCTTCCGCGATTTGATATATTACTGTCCACTGATGGTGTGGCTCTTTTGAACATAGTCAGTAGACACAATGCTTTTTAAATCGCAAGAAAAAAAAAACTGATGCCATAACCTTCCAAGCAACAGAAATTCTTATAAGTTGAAAGATTCCTATTTGGCACTGGTACTAAGTGGAAAAGTGTACTTCACATACATTATATTTCCAGACACTACTTGTATTTGTGACAAATAGTAATGATGACATTATCTGTTTCATCTTAAGGAAGCGTTTGACATTCATTTGCTGAACAGCTAGCGTTACTGTCGGTTGAAATTCATAAAATCACTCGCTTAATGCAAATTTGCAATAAAATACGTTACCCAAGTTCACTGTTATCACTCATCTCCTACTGATGTGTGAATTTGTCCTAAACTTTTGTTTAAGGGAAAGTTAAAATTTTGATTCTGTGCTTATTTTCTGTTCTAGTTACATGTGTCATGTGTTTTAGTTGTTCGTTATGGTTAAAGTCTTCAGATGATGCGACCCCCTGTAATTTTCTAGCGTTCTTTGTTTGAGATTTTGTGGCGTGAGTCTGTAAAATCTGACAAAAGACAGCCCATTTTAAGGACAACAGCATTCAGTCTCTCGAATCGATTTAAAATGGTTGAACTGTAAAAACTTTGTCTATAGCTGTCAGTGTAGACATTTCTGAAGGTTTTCTGACAAAAAGAGTACATCACAAGCAGATGGTAATTATATTTGTTACAAAAGAGTAAAATACTGACAGTGAATTTCCAAATGCTACATGTAATTTTTTCAAAAGAATTAATTACTGGCAGAACAGTTCCAGACGCTACATTTATTTGATATAAATGGATACATCATTGGAATGGGCAGTTCCAGATGATACTTCTAATTCTTGCAGAATAGGTCAACTGAAAACGATTGTAGAATCGTACTGATTCCTAAGCACGGCTTAGATGTGGCACAAGGCCGAAAGTATGGAGCACCAAGTTAGGATCGAACACACTATTCAGTCGTAACTGATCCAGCAAGACAAGCTCTTTAACCATTACACAACGTCGAGGTGACAAAATCGTACCGATATAACCTAATGCTAATATCTAACGTCTTTTGTGCATTTAAAATTTTCATATTTCTGTTCCCAGTGACGAATAAAGAGTAATTACGCGTGTATCAAAACTTTAGTTTCCATAAAAGTAAGATTTTCACATTGATCTTCATTATCTATAACTATTTTTTCTTTATTTACTGCTCACTTTCAGTTCATACTCATTTGGGGAGAAATTGAAGCATATTTGCATTTATATCAACGAATATATCAATTCTTATGCTAAATTGTCTTTGTGCAAGCAGGTGTTATCATTAAGGATGAAAGTGATTCTAGGTTGTTAGGAATTAATCATATCTTTCCCTTAAGATTATACTAAATGCACAACGAATGCTTTTAATATAAGATTGCATTAAACATCTGTAAGCGGATTTTCATTGATCTAGAATTTATTCAAATATTACAGTGATTGATTGACTTGTTCGTTTATATACAAGTCTTAATAATTAACCCGTATCTGGGGGTAGACGGGGAGAAGGATTCCACCCTTTTGCTAGAGTATCTGAGTGTGTGAATATAAACAACAAAACGGAAATTATTAACAAATCCGAAACATTATTAAATACACTACCCGCATATCCAAGCTTATAGAACACGGTATTCCCAAGCGGTCACCTAGGTAATGACTAGGTCCCTATTTGCTTATCTTCGATGATTTTACGGGAACCGGTACCTCTGTTAGAGATATAATACCGCTATCATATGTATAATTTATAAACCAGAAAATATATTTTTTATATTGTATGACATTTTTTGAAATAATAAGTTGAACAAGATTAATAATTAAGGCATAGCTGGGGGAGACGTGAGCAGGATTCAAAGCTTTCGCTAGGGTATTTGAACGTGTGAATTTAACGAAGGAAAAGGGCATTGGCTTGCTGATTACCAATTCTGAGGAGTTATCTAATAGACTACTCGCCTATCCAAGCTAAGAGAACATGGTCATCCCAAGCATTCATCTAGGGACTAGGCTCTAACTTTTTTTTTATCTTCGGTGATCTTTTGTGAATCGAATTACACAACGCGATGTACCCATTAGGCTTCACATGTTACAGATATAATACAGGTATCATATGTATAATGTAAATGCCTAGCTAATTATATTGCTAGCGGTATAGATTGAAAATCAAGAAGAAAGGTGAAGAATTAAGATCAATATTAACGACAGAAATTCGGTTAATATAATTTTTAAGCGTTTCACCCCAAGCAAGGCGGGAAGCCACTAGCACGCAATAGGTTGCAGAGAGTTTAAGCGAGAACAAAGAGGAGGGATAGATGAAAGGATGAAGAGAAGGATAGGGTACAGATCAAGGTATCTGGAGACGTCGATTTACATTGCATTTGAATAGTTAGAGATTATAGCTATCAGGGAAACAGGAAAAGGTGAGGGAGTTCCACAGGTGAGAAGTACGAGACATGAAGCTGTTGGAGTAGAAGAGACGGCTACATTTAAGAGTTTCAACAGTGAAAGGGTGAGAGCGAGATGCCAGCTTAGTCGAACGCTTAAATTCATGAATCCTGGGAACCAGCGAAAGCAGCTCATCAGAGCATTTACCATAAAAGTATTTGTAAAAGATAGGCGACGGCACGTCTGTGAGAGAGCGAGGGCAGACGAAATGCCAGATAAGTTGTCCTTAGAGTCGTAACATGACATTCTCTTCTAATAGCTCAGCGGGGCCAGATTTGACTCTGCAAATCTGGTTGATCGCGCAGAATGTAAAACACTGGAAATCAGTGTTTTTAACCAATGCTAAACTTTGCAAGATGGCCCCATACTCTTTGAATATTGAATTTTTTTGGTGGCGAGCTTATTTGTTGAAGCGATTTGTGGAGAATTGTAAGGCAACGCCATCGGTTACCGGTAAAGTATTCTGACACTTACCTTCTAATCCGACACCAGAGATCGTAAGTTTTGATTGAGTCTTTGTAGTTTTTCTTTGCTCGACATTGATGCCCTTTCTTGCAATGATGTTCATCCTACAAGGATTCTGAGAGGCCATTGGGCAGCTTCTGTCCATATATGACAACAGTAAACAATTTTAAATTTGATCTAGCTCATGTAAATATAGGAGTCAGGTACTTACATATGCGGTATAGTGAACAGACAATTATTTCCTGCATCTTTAGCGATGGGTCCACTTAAGGCCACGAGTAAGTTTTATGCCCAGTAGTTTCTCAACGCACAGAGCCACCCCGAGGTAGGGCATCAACTCATCGAGAGTGATGGCAGTCCTACTGGCGATTAGTGAATGTAACTATTAGGTTGATGCAAAAATAATGTCGTTTTTCTTTTGAAGTTGAAGGTCAAAAAACGACATTATTTTTGCACCAACCTCATAGTTTAGTTTTCAAGGCATTGAATGTAACCAGTCGCATTTCGCCCACTGGAGGTGAAATCAGCCGCCAACAGGTGATAGTCACAGGTTTTCGATGTGCACTTTTATATCCACGTCTCATCGTCATAGATATTCAAAGCTGATCCGGGTATATTTTTAAGAAGACCAGTTTATGTAAAGATTGGTTCAAGAAGTGACCCAGGGGGACGCCTGCGTTGATTACTCGGGTATCGGGGAAGTGGCCGTTAACATCTACTTTCAGAGACCTAATTGTTAGGCAGGACTTTATAATTGAGACGACGCTTCATGTGATTCACTAACTGGTGACCTTAAGCAACAAAACTTTGTGCCACTTCACGTCAAAGGCCATCGAAATATCTGATCTTATGGTGCAAGATGCGTATTTGTCGTCAATAGCTTCACTAATTCTGTGAATAGTGCTGAGTTATCTATTGCGGGCGTGGCCGATCGAAACCCCTACTTCTCTTCGCCCAATAGATTGTTCGTATCTAGTTACTCAACGAACTTCTTGTTGAGTATAGCCTCAAAAAGCTTACTATGACACCGACGAGACTGGTGGGTGGTTACTGAAAGAGGGCAGAGCGCTCGCCCACGTTCTTGAATACCGGCCATACCCGTGACACCTGGGAAGTATTTCTACTTCAAGCAGCTGTTAGAAATCGGGGATAATTCCGGTGTGTTATTATTAAGGACAAGAACTGTAATTTTTTCTAAGGAAGTGGTTTAGGGTTAAGGCTTTTGATATTTTGAGACCTCCCGTGCTGCAATGAAAATATTACTGAGATTGTGCTCAGTGAAAGTTGGAAAGTAGAGAAAGGCCTTTCTTGTCTAACCTTGGCTTCAAATAAAATATCGAGGCGAAGAGCTTTGACTTAACTGTCGAGGAAGATAATAATTACAAGGTCATCTATATAATAAATACGAAAGTCAATGTGTCACTGTGTTACACTCTTTCAGCTTTAGTCCAAGAGGCCGTAGCTAAATATATCATATCATTTTGGAATCAGGACGAGTGCCTGAGCAAATTAAAAACATCCCTGGCCCGATTGAGACCCCCAATCCTGACATTTTGAATTCCAAATATGTCCTTACTGAGATCCTTATTTTTACGTGATAATTTGCGATGAATGCTTTCTCCGATAACAGTTTTTATAACTTGGAAATAAATTTATGAATAATTGAAATTAATTGCGAAATCAAGTCACCCATGAAATAAAAATAAATGTTTCTACAGAAAGTACGGACCTACGTACATCAAATTGTCTTTAAATTAACTGGCGGTAGAAAAATTATCGTTGAACTTTTAGAAGGTAAGATCAAATATTAATGCAATACTTAATACGATCAATTATAAGTTCTTCTTTAGTTTATTGTTGCTTATCACATCTACTCCTCCCCTAACTATTGCGATGAAGGTTCAATCAATAGCTCTCTGCTGGAGATAGGGCGTCCTTTAAGCTTGTTTATAATATTGGTCTTGGCCTCTGTTCATTGCAGTAAACCGAACAATTAATTAAATATAATCACTGCATTTCATGTTAGTGGAAAACGTGGGCTCACGAAGTGTCAACTGTTCTCTGTGATAATTAAATGAAAGCAGTTTTTGTTTTGGGGGCATTAAAATTTACAAGCTTGTCCTGACCACAGTTAACCACTGCTTGGAAGGCCTTTTCGAGAGCGCTGATTCGAAAATTTGTGATTCTTAAGCGGAAAAGAAGTGAAAATCTTTTTGAGATTATAGAACATCGTGATTTATAGCTTGGAAAATTTGACTTTATAATTTGATTTCTGAATAGAAATCTGTTCTTTTGTTTTCGGTAACATTCCCTCTTACCCACATTTGATGTTTCCTTCGCGAATATATTAAGCGAATTGCTATTTTTAAGAGAACAATTCTCTTGCTAGGCGTTGCTTACGATAATAGTCAGAGAACCATTAACTTATAACATTTAAAATTTTCTAGTGTGGTAAGAAATCTCTCATTTGATATGCATACATCAAAAGACACTACGACTTCGTTTCGTATTCTTTTACTGTGTGTAACGTGTGTGTTGGGACAAGATGAAGGGTCTTTTCTTTCTTCTTTATATTAGCTGGAGTTAAATCGTTTAAAGAATTGTTAACACAGGAAAGAGTTTTAGAGAAAGTGAAAGGCAAGGTTGTATAACGTAACTATCAAATCCAGGACACGTTTCTTTCATGTGACCTGACCCTTCAGGACGTGAACAATCAGGGCTCTCCCCAATATCCTGTCTTTTGTAATTCTAAACATCGTTTGATCCCTCTTTGTTAAACCATCTTTGACTTTGCACTTGTGAATAAAGTAGATATTAGAAGCGGCCGTGATATGGTTCTACAGAACTGGGAAAAGTATCTAATAACGGACAAGTTATAAATATATTTGTGCAATACATTTAACCCTGTACAAAGCCCAAGAGCAACTCGAGGTAGAGATTTACAAAGTAACGGACACAGTTTAACAGTATATGTGATGAAGGTAATGATAATCACTAGATTGAACAGGAGAAGGTTGCGGTTACCGCGAAAACATTCTCTTGGGAGTTGGTTCCAGAAATTAGCAATTTGTGAGAAGAAGGTATTCATGTGGCATATACATATCACGAGTGGAATGCGAAAGGTAATGGATGTAGTTCACTGGAATGTGAATGGCACATGGTGGGTCTAGGTTTGATGGTTAAGACAAGTGAAAATAACTAATATAGCTTGTCTGAAAATCTTTCATGGAAATATCGACAGAGTCGCGAGAGACTTCCAACTTTTTGTTTATGGAAAAGGGGTTGTAAATAGCAAAAATGGGTTCATCACCCACAAATCCGCATAAGCTCCTATCCATATTTGACAGTAGTACTCCATTTTCGGCCCGATCTGGCTCTAGTTAAAGTAGAGGATGTTAGGACGAGCCTGGTACTTACGGAAGTGGTACTGAAGCGATACTTTTTTCCAACAGAGGGAAGGCTTATACACCGATGTGGCTCAAGGACTAAAACACAGATGGAAGAAGTGTGTCGACTGCAAAGAAAATATTTCGAAAAATAAACCTCATTTGATCGAATTCCATCTGAAACGTTTTACCAAATAAGCACCACGCTCCTCAAAACCTCCTGATCAGAGGCCTTGCTGATGGAAGTACTTTATAGTCTTACCCAGGATGCGGATATAGTTTATCGTCATACCCAGGACGGTCAAGAAGACAGCTTTCAAGTATTAATTTCCGAATGCAGGACACTCCTCATTTGTACAGTTTGTGGGTTAATAATTTGCCCACAAATGGGACCGGAACAGGTGCTACCACCACGGGTCAGAGTGGACAGGGGAATAGCAGCATTTAAGAGATGATTTCTCGCTCCTCAAAATCTGCTGATCAGTTGGATGTAAGACGATAAACTACATCCAACTTGATCGAAACGTTGTGATAAATATGGCAACAGGGATGAGGTTGATAGTCCGAACAATGCAAATAGTGTTAAAAAAAATTAAGTTAAAAATGAACTTAATCAGTATAAATATATGTAAATGGATGCGAATATCTTTTGTCTGCTGGCGGAGTATTGATATTCCCGTATGTCAAATGTTGGAAAATAAAGAAAGACTTATGAAACATAAAGAATACTGAAGCATATATGACTCACAAAAAACGAATGCGAAAGCACAGATGGCAGTAAAATAAATACGAAAATAAGAATAGGAAAGGAGATATGCCGGTTAAATAAAGAATACAGAATAATAGTTGACTGAAAATAAATAATAATGAAGTATAAAATAAGTGTAAAATAAAGAATAAAAATGGCTAGACACGTAAAAATTAAAGAATATGACTGCTACATAAAGAATACAGAAGCATTCATGTCTTTAAATGAAGAATAAGGAAGGATAGAAGGACAGAAAAAATAATACCCATGTATAGATGACAGATAATAACGAATACAGTGGTTAAATGACTGGAATATATAGAAGGAAAGGTAGATTACTGTAAAATGTAAACAAACAACATTCCTTTGTCCATTAATAAGCTGTTCATACAAGAGTACCTTAGATATTCTACCGTTACTTTGCCCAGCAAAGGAAGGTCTCTATTCTACCAATGTCGCATTTTGTGAGAAGATCGTCATTAGATACCCTATCGTCAAAAGTATAGCCAAATATTGCACGGAGACAATTTGATACCTCTCTCACTCCATAGGCGGTGGCGAAGCTTCCCAAATGCAATTGTTATTTTGGTAATCCATTTTTTTCATCATCATGGGATGCATTTGCATTCATCCTATTTCCTAAATATGTAAATGCCATCATACACACGCGCACACACACACACACACACACACACATATATATATATATATATATATATATATATATATATATATATATATATCCAGACAAGTTTGATTAAAAAGAGCTGCTTTTATGTATTTTGTTTTAATTCTAGTATAATATACGCACACATTAATTATATCATACGCGCTTCAAGATACCGTTTTATGACCCTAATGAAATAAATTATTACCTCATAAATTTTTAGTGTATGTGCCTTTTATAAGAACAATTGTTGGTCTGTTTCAAACATAGAGCTCTCCCTGGATTTATATCCTTTTGGAATTATCCATACTGATCACTAATATTATCATTATATATATATATATATATATATATATATATATATATATATATATATATATATATATATATTAAATTCAGATTTTTGAAATGGGTAGTTTTTAATTTTAATTTCAAATTTTATCGTACAATTTAATACTTATTAGAATAAATTCTATTTTAGTATAAAGCTAACTTCAACGCATTTAATAGTTATTATAACCTAACATCGTTGTCGAGTTTTTTGAATTCTCGTATACTTGTATTTTGATTGGTTATTTCACCTCATGTGACAGCGTTTCCCCTTACGAGGGATAGTTAATTAATTTGAACCTTTTAAAACCTTTATTCTACAATCTATATTCAACATCATCACTTGATTAGATACCAGAGGTGTTGTAACAAAATGCCTATTTTTGTAGTGATTTTATAACATATTTATGTTATAATTTTTGAATAAATAATTATATATATAGAGAGAGAGAGAGAGAAAGAGAGACAGACAGCGACAGAGAGACAAACGAGGGAGAGATAAATAGTTATAGAGAAAGAGTGATTGAGAATTAATATAAAAGCTTTGTCACTTGATGATTGTTGTTATCTTCAGCATCCAGATATGCGCATGTGTAATGTCCTTCGTTATTTTTTCACTACACAAACATTCATTAGTCTTTTTTTCTCTTATTTTTCTTAAATTTGTGTGGGTGTGTTCCAACTTAAGCCAATGGCATGATCACCTACAGTATAAGCTCTACTATCTGTATCAATTACTGCTTATGCAAAGGCCTTAAATATACAAAGTCATTTTCGCAACTCTGAAGCAATACCAGCAATACAGTTTCTCTTGACGATGCGATCATGCATGACATCTCCAATTCAGCTCGCCGCTTAGGAAAGATATACAATTGGTTGTGTAATGTCTGGGGAATTTCGCTGAAAGTGACGATTAAGATATACGGTTCTCTAGTAATTGCAACATTACTTTATGAAAACCCTTGCCCCTTTACCAGAATCATGTTCGCTATCTCAGTGTCTTCTATAAGCGATGCCTTTATACAATGCATGACTCTACGCTGGAGAGCAAAATAACTAATATTAACCTGTTTTGAAAGCATCAAATCTAATGTAATCGCAATTTGAATGGCGTGGCCATATCCTGTCGATGAGTTGATTAAAGAACATAGGAAAAAATCATATACAACCAAATGCATGATCGTTGTTGGCTGGTGGGAAAACCCTTATAAGGATTTAAGTATATAAGGATAAAACCAAACAGAATATGAATTCTATTGGAGAAAATTTTAAGAAATAGTGTCTACCCCTTAAAAATATTAGATTATGTACGTAATGGGAAAAACAATTTTTATTTTTTTGTTTGTTTGATAGAAGCTTTATGATAAAAAAAAACAAAAAAACAAACAAAACACCGACCTTTAATAACATCAGTTACGAAAACAGTCACAATGAGATGGCCGTATTTGGAAATAATATATTTCCTTTCATCAACGCTTATACTATCCAAAATCGCACTTAAATATCATTTATTACTCTTTATTCATAGACAAATTTTAAGCTTAACCATTTAAGACCTAGGATCCTGGGCTTCTGAGCCAAAATTCGAAAATAATTGGTATGTAATGTTTCACGGTATATATAAAAATAAGACAACCAAAAGCAAAACACGTTTATCCACAGTTCAACCGGTGGCTTTATTTTTCTCTACCACTGTTCACCCTATGGTTTGGCATTACGTCATTTTAGTCTACCACCGGTATGGAAGTGGTCAGGTCTCTAAGGGTTAAAGCACCTGGAATTAAAAAAAGAACTTTGAATAGTTTTTGTCCATATTAAGTTCATAAAGGAAGATGCGTGTACGCATGCAAGAAAAATAAAAATGAACAATATAAATATTTATAATAATAAATTATTATTATTATTACTATTACTACCACTACTAATACTACTACTACTACTACAAATGTTATTATAATGGACACTCTATTTTTGGTCAGTCGCTGTCGGAGAAAACATGTTCTTTATTAGGCTCAGGTCGATTGATGTAAAACGCTGTTTAATAAAAAATGTGACGTCTATTTCAAGTATAATGTGTTGACTGTAGCAACATTTGAATTAATAATAAATCTTGGATCAAAAACAAATCCATTAATTCTTTAAACACATATACAGCCACTGATAGACAAAATTGTTATCTCTGGCTAGGGGCTGAAATTGAATGGCGTACTGCAACTGCTGCGGAGTATCTTGGGATAGTAAAGTTTGGACCATTTGAATCTTTTATGAAAACATTTTTAAATTCAGTTTGAGGATATTCTGGCGATGCCTAGTTGAGTAGAGCGACGACAGGTAGAAGTTGCTGGATCTTCAAGGACACTCTGCCGTACAGCTTCCACCGCTGCATCAGTGCACAAAATGCGCTTATGATGTCTTCTCGGAAGCTCACTGACTGATCGAATTCTTTCAAGCCGGGCAGATAGGTTCAGAAACATGTTATCGCCAGAAGACACACTGACATTAAAATGTTGCTGGTATTTTCGCTGACATTAAATAAGTGATCATTTACTGGAATAGAATATTCAATGAGTTTTACCTGATGCTGTACATCATACGTAGCCATTTTAATTTCCAAGTGCTGGTCAAAAATAAGAAAATAAAAAGATTGATAACGAACCAGTTATGATTTTTTCAAACCCTTCACTTTTTCAGTGGCCACCCTGACAAGGTCGGACAAAAAGTATCTAGATTTTTTGTATAAATGGAAAACTACAAAACATTTCAATTTTGAATTCCATCTGCTTCAAAGGAGTTCACTTCTGAAGACACATGCATTATACAGCGTCGTCTTAATTGATGTCTTCATCCTCTTAGATTTTCTCGATGTCCTGAAATCATGTTTTTTAAAATGTACACACTAACAGAATGACGATTATTAGAATTAGTGTAAAGTGATTTTCAATGAATAAAGATTCAATGAAAAACGGACTGCATTATCTCTCCCTTTTTTATCATTTCACCCCAATAAAGGCATACAGACACTAAGGTGCATGAGGTTAATGAATTTTAGAGATTATAAGAAAGCTACAATTAAGGATACAATAAAAAGCTACAATAAAAAGAACAAGAATTAAGAAGATAGAATATAAGGAGTGGCATTGTATATTCATTTTTTGTATATCTGTGACACCATTTAGGGGCGCAAAAATAGGGAAAAAAGAAGGAAAGGAAAAAGAGAAAGAAAAGAAAGAAAAAAAGAGGCGAGACTTAACTTATATGATAAAGTGAGGCCACCCACGACAGAGACAGATGGCAATGTTATTTTGATAATGGAAAAAATGGTGAAAATTCTGACGGCCATTGTCGCAGGGCTAGCTGACAAAGTCCAGGTTGATACATAGTTTTTTTTTAAATAGATAAACAATTAACTGTTGCTTTGTGGCAAACAGATTATCAGGAGTGGTGAAATTGCCTGCGAGGAAATTTTAAAGATGAAGTCACCTACGAGAAGAGACATTTGAAAATGTTATTTTGATAGTCGAAAACAAAGATGGGAGTTCTGTCTGCCATTGTCATAAGTCTAAAGCTAACAAGATCCAGGTAAATACACAGTTTTTTTTTCTTTAGATAGATAAAAAATTAACTGTGTCTTTGTGGCAAACAATGCTGTCTGAAAAGAATTTAATAGGTCATCTGATACCGACCACGTTGGACAAAGATATGTTGGAAATTCTGTCGTGGTTTTTTTGTTTGAACAAGATATTTTTGTTTAAGAAACAAGACTAGTCAAGTCACGCCCACACTGTTGATCGACCATTGGTTGAATGCTAACCAGCCAGGCGGAGGTGATCTAGTGACGCAAGGAGGCAGCCGCAGAGAGTTTAGGTATGAGGGATTACTACGAAGAAGTGGGGAGGACCGTTGAAGTCCCTCTGGGGCATGGTGAGGTGTCCATATGAGAATAAGAGAAGGTGGGAGTAAGAGAAGACTTCCAAAAATGGAAATAATAATTTTTTCCTGACCGAAAACAAAAGAAGGGGTTTATGGATTTAGACTTATCAAGGAACCTCAAACCCCGACGAGCTCACCCCCAGTTTTGAATCGGCGTCCATATAAGCAAATTCGCAGCGAGCAAAAATCAGTTTTTGAGTTAGTTCTCAGTTGAGTTCGAGTGAGTTCCAGTTGAGACCTCTGAAACCCCGCTACTAAGAAGCTGACCAAGATTCGCGCAACTTCCGAAATCATGTTCAATCCTAGGATAATTTAATTTTGAAGGGCGACTTAGATCCATACCACCAAATAAGTTTTACGACTATCGCCTGAAGACACACCAAGAGCCAGTTTATTAGGGAACAGATAACTTAAGATGTTACGACTCGCCTAAAAACCACGTGTCACAATCCATATAGCGGGTTGGGAGACAGACGCAGTCCTATGTATCCAGCAACCAGATATAAAGTATTGTTATCCTTTTTTTTGATACCATTTTCGATTTAATATTTTATTTTCTTTTGCACGTACTTGTGTGATACGGCCCTCATTCGAACTCAAGCTTGCAGTACGGCCCCAACGCTGATTGATTTCGTCTGCCTAAGATCAATTTACAACGTGTGTAGGCTGACTGGAGATCAAAGTAGTTACTTCGGTAACTAGACGTTGGAAGCGAGTTGGGAACGACGAGGCTGATATCGAATCTAACCAGATTCCCATCCGAATCACTTAAAGGTTAGATCATCACAATTGGCGCCGCGACCAGGATAAGACCCGGGATCGGCTGACGTCACAATTTGAAGTAAAAGTTGGATGTCACAATTGGTACCGTGACCAGGATAAAACCCTGGATCAACCGCTGCCGCAGGAGGACTCAAATCGAAACAAACTAGAGTAGGTACCAAAGGACCTTGGTTGGCTATAACCATACGGTTCCAGATACTCTAGTGCAACGACCCAGAACCTGAGAGGAACGAGCGGAGAATCGTCTGTCAGGGAGGACACTTGTTTTGATCTCCCAAATTTCGATTGTTGCTGCTCATATTGTTTTTCTTTTTTTAAGTATGTCTGAATATGAACCCGATAGAATAGACATAGAGGGAGATGGGGTTAGACAGGGATTGCCAGCAGACCTGAGGGGATTATTGGGCGGACCGAGGGTCCCGGCGTTTGACGGCAGTAAAAGAGACTTCAAAACCTGGCTGGCAATCTTAAGAGCCGGGTAATATATAAACTCACAGACCAGGAGAGGGAGGGGGTCTGAGTTTGTAAGGGGAATCTTAACTAGTGATCCCCATTTACCATGGGAAAGGTTGGAGGAGCTATTAACCAAGGAGTTCGCTGACGAGGGGACGGCGATAGAGGTCATGAGAACACTCCTAAAGTTGACGAAGCTTAGGGACGAAACCCCTGGAGAATTGGGGGCCCGAGCGGAAAAGCTGTCGTCATTAGCCTTCCCGGAGGTGGTGAGGAATAATGCGGTCATGCAGACCCAGCTGGCGGACCTGTATGTTGAAGCACTTGGTGACGAGCGTGTTCGTCACGATGTGTTGAAGGAAGGACCGCTTAGATTATCAGCAGCAGTGGAGCTGGCCAAAGAGAGCCAGGGTATATGGGAGAAAGTGAGAAGGTGTGGGAAGAAGCAAGATCTAAGTCGACAGGTAGGAAGAAAGGGGGAAGGAAGAAGTCCCCCACGCGTGGAATCGGAGGGTCAAGCTGGAGGTAGATGAGCCTGAGGTAAGGGAAGAGGACCCCAATAGAAAAGCGTGGTCAACAAGGCATGGGTTCTATAAGCCCACGCCGGGTAGATACGGACTGGTCCTCTGGACTTGTGGGCATGAGGACCACAGAGCAGCGGAATGTCCGACGAAGTGGGGTTTGCCCCCAGACTTCGAACATGATAAATGCACTAGGTGTGGAAAGAAGGGACACCTAGCCAAGTGGTGCGGGTTGAGAAAAGGAACCCCACCGATATTAATAAATAAGGCCGACCCCAAGAGAAAAAAACAGGGAAAAGCCAGCTGGCCACCCAGGAATTAAGAGGGAGGGTGGCCCAGTTAAAAAGAAAGGAAGTAAAACCTTGAATATGTGGTCAGGAGAGCCACTTAGGTAGAGGGAAGGTCCCCCAAGAATAAGGGAGAGGGTGTCCCAGCTGAAGAGAAGAAGAGTAAAATGTTAGATATGTGGTCAGGTGGGCCACTTTGCGCTAAACTGTCCGGCAGGAGGGTGCTGGTTTTGTAGGAGACCAGGGCACCTGAAGAGGAATTGCATTCTTAGGAACAGCCGCAAGAGACTGGGAGAGGTCCAGCTGGGACCGCCCAGGTGCAGAAAACGCAGAATTCCCACACGTGAGAATAATGGAAGTAATTTGTTGCTACCGGCGCCTATGGCTGGGATGACCCAAAGGTGGGAACCCAGAAAGAAGAAAGCCCTAGTTTTCTCTTCGCTGACGCAAGAGAGGGAGCTGTCGTGTGGTGCAGAGATAGCAGGTAGGGCAGTGAAAGCCCTGATAGACACAGGAGCGTCTGTTTCATTGCTGAGAGAGGAAGCATACAGGCGGGTGAAACGGAAGAGTGGGTTACGGGAAGCGGACATAGAGGTCACGCAAGCAGATGGAGCCCCCCCCCCCTGGAGATAAAAGGGATGGCGAGGCTCCCTGTGAGGATTGGGAAATTAAAAAGCACCCTAAATTTTTACGTAACTCCCAACCTGTGTACGGAAGCAATCTTGGGAGAAGATTGGCTTCAGAGCCAGAGGGCTCAGAGAGAGTTCAAACCCACTGTGCTGATAGTGAATGGCGAGAGAACGCCATTTGGATGCCCACCAGAAGAAGATATAACAATAGTGGTGGAAGAAGATGTAAAGCTACCCCCCAGAACGGCGGTGTCGGGAAAGGGTAGGTTAATGTCACGGAAGAAAATAGAAAAAGGAACCCTCCAATTGGTCCCTGTAGAAGGGAAGGGCCTAGAAGAAAATGAGGTAACTCTGTGTGAGGCAGTAGTGGAGGCAGCCGAATTGGTGCCCATTATGATGGTGAACCAGGCCCAAAAGACGATAAAGTTTAAGAGAGGGGAAGAGATAGGAAAAGCACTACGCCTACGAACACTGAATCGAGTGAGATTCGAGGAGAAACGAGGAAAACTCATAGAGCAAACAGAAGGAATAGCGGACGAAGATATATTGGCACCTGACCAATTTAGGGCCAGGGTGGGAGGTCTGCTGAGGGATAATTGAGATGTGGTGGCCCAAACAGATAAGGAATTGGGCCAGACCCACACGGTAAAAATGAAAATCGACACCGGCGATCCCCACCCCTGTGAAATTGTGGCCCTACCGGACACCTATTCATAAGAGACCCCTTGTGGAAGAGGCAGTAGAAGAGATGTTGGAAGCTGGGATGATCGAAAGATCGATCTCCCCTTGGAGCTTTCCAATCGTAATAGTAGGTAAGAAAGATGACGGGCACCGTTTTTGTGTAGATTTTAGGAAACTGAATTCTATATCGAAGACGTTGGCGGTGCCATTGCCACTAATAGATGATATATTAGCATTATTAGGGAAAGCAAAGTACTTCTCTACGTTGGACTTGAGGTCCGGGTATTGGCAGGTAGCCCTTGATGAGGTTGACAAGGTGAAGGCCGCATTTTCGTGTCACCTGGGACTGTTTCAGTTCAGGGTGATGCCATTCGGTTTAGCCAATGCCCGGGAATCTTCCAACAGCTGATGTCAATAGTGTTAGGAGGATACGAGAGCTTTGCCATGGCATATTTGAATGATATTTTGATATTTTCAGAAACAGTAGAACAACACTTTTTCCATCTAAAACAAGTGTTGGGAAGGTTAAGAAAACACGGCTTAAAATTGAAATTGTCGAAGTGTCAGTTTCTGAAGGAGGAGACTAGATATTTGGGCTTTGTTATAAACGGAGACGGTATTAAACCCGACATGGATAAGGTGAAACTCATAATGGAAATGCCAGAACCTAAGACAGTGAGACAAGTAAGAGGCTTTATAGGAGCTTTTGGTTACTACCGACGATTCGTCCCGGCATTCTCGAGTATTGCCATACCACTAGTAGCCCTGACGAAGAAATACGCTAGGTTCAAGTGGACAGAAGACTGTCAAAGGGCATTTGATACGTTAAAAGAACAGTTGACAGCCGTCCCACTGCTGACGTACCCGGACCTCAGCAAGCCCATGGTACTATACACTGATGCCAGTGAGCAGTGTGTAGGAGCAGTTCTTACCCAGCCGTGTCCCGATAAAGAAGGACCAGTGCCAGGCATACCAGAGGAGATGTCGATATACTTTCTCTCTCATAAGCTCTCAGAGACACAACAGTGATGCCCAGTAATAGAAAGAGAAACATATGCTATCAAGTATGCTCTCCAAACCTGGACTACTACTTGAATGGTGCGGTCTTTACTATAAAAACAGACCACGAGCCTCTGCAGTACCTATTGCAGGCAGAATGGACAAATGATAAAAAGATTCAACAGTAGGCGCTAAAGTTAAGTGGCTACCACTGTAAGATAGAATATTTGGCAGGGAAGGAAAACACGTGCGTAGATTTACTCTCAAGAATACCGAAACAACTGGAAGAAATATCTGTAAAAGTAGAGCACGGAGTAGATGATAAAGCCTATAGAATTGGAGTAATTAACTCTAATAAGCTAAAAGTTCGCCCTATGTTAGAATCGGACGAGGAAGGGGACGCACAGATAATAACAGATCCCTACTGGACAGAAGGAATTGAGAAGGAGCAGGCGGACAGTGAAACAGCTGCCCTTAGAGAAAAGGTGGAAGCAGGAGAGACCACCAAGTATGCCATAATAGAGGAAAGGCTGTATTATCTCTCAGGTAGGGATGAGGAAATCAAGCCCAAGTTGTATGTGCCCAAAAGTTTAAGACCAGAGATATTGGAACAGTGCCACGAGAGGTTGGGTCACATGGGAATTGATAGGACATATGATCTAATAGGGAGAAAGTACTATTGGCCCAAACTGTACGGAGAGGTCACTAACTATGTTCGGAGCTGTGTAGTATGCCAGTCGCAGAGCAGAAGGCAGGAAATGGCACCATTGGAAGAGATGGACGTGCCGAACTTCCCCTTCGAGAAAGTGAGTATGGATGTATCAGGACCATATGGGGAAACTGCACAAGGAAACAACTATATATTGAGTTTTGTTGATTGGCTAACAAATTGGCCTGAGGTATTTGCAGTACCAAACAAGAAGGCTAGGACTGTGGCCGGTTTGATAATAGGTGAAATCTTCCCTAGATATGGCGCCCCTGTGCAACTTGTCACTGATAATGGCACAGAGAATATAAACAGCATAATGAGAGATGTGCTGACAGGTTTAAATATAGAGCACGTAAAAACATCTCCATATCACCCCCAAGGAAATGCTAAGGTGGAAAGGTTTCATAGGACCATGGGAGATGTATTGGCCAAACTGACAAGAGAGAACACTGGAAATTGGGACTTGTATTTGACACAGGCTCTGGCGGCCGTGAGGTTTACGATAAACGAAACCTCCAGATTTTCTCCTTACTTTATGTTGTTTGGCAGAGACGTGGTCCTTCCTGTGGATAACCTATTGAAGCCCCGAAGAAAATATATGGGAGAAGATCATCATCGGCTGTTGCTGGAACAACAACATAAGATATTTGTACAGGCCAGAAGAAGAATAAAGAGGGCACAGAAGAGAAGAAATGAGAGAGTGAATGCTGAAAGAAAGGTAATAGAATCGAAGGTTGGAGACCCCGTCTACTATAAAATCCACCAGAGAGAAGGAAAGCTGGACCAAAGATGGGAACCGTACTACCGGATAGTGCAGCAGACGGGTCCAGTATCATATGTAATATGGGATCAAGTGGCAAGACGAGCAAGGAGGGTCCATGCCAATGACCTAAAGAAGGCTGAAATAGCTAACCTGAAAATGGGCGAGCCGAGGCCTAAGAAGACAAGGACAAGGAAAGTAACTTTGGTTGAGCCGGAAGAAATAGAGACGGAGGAAGATTCCGAGGAAAATGAAGAGATAGATCGACTTGGCCAGATAGACGAAGCGATCCGAGTGACGGAGTTGGAACTCTCGGCGGGGATCAGCGGCGTTCAGTCGTCGCCTGAATCGATGCAGAGAAGACCCTGTGATGTCACCGTCGCACCCCAATGTCCAAAGAAAAGGAAGAGAAAAGCGAAGACATCCAATCGAGCAATCAAAGGCTCTAGAAAGAGACACCCTAAACAAGACGAAGAGTTCAACGAGTGGGAGGAAGAGGATCAAATACCCCTTTCCCAGCTCAAAGAAAGACTAAGAAACAGGGGAGAATTAGACATCGAGTCAAGAAGTAATGAAGACGTCCATGGCGAGGACTCAAAACAGAAGGAAGAATCAGGAGAGGAAGAAGAGGACAACACCCCTCCTGAACGGGAATTAAACAGAGAGGGAAGGTTAGAGGTTGAGCAGGAACTACCTCTGAAGATGAGATTAAGAAGGGTGAAGAACCCCGAGTCTCAGTAGAATAAAGAAGGCTGTGTAGAATAGAACCACTCGGTATCGACAGATAACGACACTGGCTCATCCAAAAACATACTGGCTGACTCTGGTGGATGTGGTTGGAGGGATGGAGTCGCGAGCTGCACCTCACGAGGGACGGAAGAAGAGTATTGGCATTGCTAACTGGCCATCAGTGGTGTCATGAAGTCCGACCCTTGGAGTGGGTTCCACGCATACCTGCCCGGACCGTTCTGTCTGCTAGGAGTTAGAGGAGAGAAGAGCTGAACTTAGTAAGAAATAATGGGATAATTGAGTAAAGAATTGAGCAAGACTGAATGGTTATGAAGAATAAAAACAAGAGAATGTTGTTACCTTGCAGGAATTATAAAAATGAAAGGGTTGATGATGATGATGATGATGGTGGCCACACTGATGGTGACGATGGCGGAAGCTGGGAAGCACAGCCGAAATACCATTTTTAAAAAGACGAGTGAAGTAATAATAACTAGGTCTAAATGGTTGATCACATTCGTGACAGATTTAAAACCATACGAGTCACTACTAAATAAACTAAGAAATGAGCTAACGCAGCTGGATGCAGCCCGGTTGAAGGTAGGGCAAGATTATTCCAAGGAGAAAGGATATCTCAATTTATTACACTGGGATGTGTGACCTTGTTGGAAAATAGACGATTATTGGTTTTGATATCTGTTCCGTTGTTAGATAGAGAGAGTATATTCGAGATATACCAGGTTATAAATTTACCTATTCCCTACCCCAGAAGAGATCAAGGTTTGGGAATGGTAGCAAGGTACAAGGTGGAAACAGAATATATAGCTTTAAATTCGTGAGAACAAAATTCATGTTGCTAACAGCTGAAGAAGCTAGAAAGTGTAGAAATGATGCTCTAGGGACTTGTACCTTGTTAAGCCCTATCTATATAGCTGGTAACCACAAGGTGTGCAAACTACAATTGTTTGAAGGGAAGAGAGAGGGAATTAAGAGAACTTTCCAAGTAGAGGTAATAGCAAACACGACATTACCACAAGCTATCAGTGTTTCAGAAGGGGTGTGGGCAGTGGCCACACAGAAACCTATCAGCTTGTCTAGGGTATATGGGGTAGAGTCCACAAGGCCATTAAGATTAAGGCCACCATTATACCTGTTAAAGTTACAAATGGGATGTTCGGCACTCGGGATATCTATTTCCCTACCCCCCTATTACCAGGAAGAAGAAAGATATGAAGAGAAAGATTCAATCATAGACATGATTGGCAGAAGCTTAGTCAATTGTATAGAATTGTGGGAGCCAATAGTGAAGGGATTCCCCAATGTTACCTTGAATAAAATGCCAGTACTAATGAAGCCGATAGAAAAGATCGATATGGATCAATTGAGGGACAAGTTAAGCGCATTGGGATATGAAGGTATGGCTTGGGAAGACGATGAGCAGATCGCGATAAGTTGGTCAGTAGTAATGGGTACATTCATAATTATAGCCCCAGGGGTTATAGTAATATGGAAGATTAGGAGTAAGAGGAAATTAACGAGCGATAATCAAATGAGCATGCAGCAACTCGAGAGGGAGATGCCGAGCAGTGTTCCTTATTCATACAGAATCGGCGAAAGGATTGCAGAAAGACCGGCGGAGGAGGCTGGCGTGAGACCGACGCGTGCGGCGGAACCCCCCCCCACACACACAGCGGAGAGGAAAACATTGACCAAGAAGAACAAGCCATAGTAACCACACACATGTACCCACAGGCACACGCACACATTACATTTACATGTAGAACAGAAGAAGATAAAAAGAACATTACATTTGCATGTAGGACAGAAGAAGATGAAAAAGAACATTACATTGCATGTAGAACAGAAGAAGTTGAAAAAAAATAAAAACAAATCATTATATTGCATGTAGAACAGAAGAAGATGAAAAAGAACATTACAATTGGATGTAGAACAGAAGAAGATGAAAGAACATTACATTGCATGTAGAACAGTAGAATAGAATTGCATGGGACAGATGCATGATGCATGCTAAATGGTGTATTTGGGTTTAGGTGTCATTTACGAGTAAATGACAAATAGGTTAGGGGAGGATTGTGACACCATTTAGGGGCGCAAAAAGAGGGGAAAGGAGGAAAGGAAAAAGAGAAAGAAAAGAGAGAAAAAGAGAGGCGAGACTTAACTTATATGATAAAGTGAGGCCACCCACGACAGAGACAGATGGCAATGTTATTTTGATAATGGAAAAAATGGTGAAAATTCTGACGGCCATTTTCGTAGGGCTAGCTGACAAAGTCCAGGTTGATACATAGTTTTTTTTTAAATAGATAAACAATTAACTGTGTCTTTGTGGCAAACAGATTATCAGGAGTGGTGAAATTGCCTGCGAGGAAATTTTAAAGATGAAGTAACCTACGAGAAGAGACATTTGAAAATGTTATTTTGATAGTCGATAACAATGATGGGAGTTCTGTCGGCCATTGTCATAAGTTTAAAGCTAACAAAATCCAGGTAAATACACAGTTTTTTTTTTGTTTTGTTTAGATAGATAAAAAATTAACTGTGTCTTTGTGGCAAACAATGCTGTCTGAAAAGAATTTAATAGGTCATCTGATACCGCCCACGTTGGACAAAGATATGTTGGAACTTCGGTCGTGGTAATAAGGGACTGTGTTGTCGGAGGTTGTCATCCATAATGTAAATACGGCTAAAACAATGAAATTGTTTTTTTTTGGCTGACCAAAACCCTTATTAATTGGCATTGATAGATCCCAGGTGACATTGAGAATGAGGGCTGCGATTAAGGAAGTAAGACAAAGGAAAAAAAAAAAAAAAAGGATATTTTTTTTTTTTTGTTTGAATAAGATATTTTTTTTAAGAAACAAGGCTAGTCTAGTCACGCCCACACTGTTGATCGACCATTGGTTGAATGCTAGCCAGCCAGGCGGAGGTGATCATGTGACGCAAGGAGGCAGCCGCAGAGAGTTTAGGTATGAGGGATTACTACGAAGAAGTGGGGAGGACCGTTGACGCCCCTCTGGGGAATGATGAGGTGTCCATATGAGAATAAGAGAAGGTGGGAGTAAGAGAAGACTTCCAAAAATGGAAACAATAAATTTTTCCTGACCGAAAACAATATAAGCAAATTCGCAGCAAGTTAGTTCTCAGTTGAGTTCGAGTGAGTTCCAGTTGAGAGCTCTGAAGCCCCGCTACTAAGAAGCTGACCAAGATTCGCGCAACTTCCGAACTCATGTTCAATCCTAGGACAATTTAATTTTGAAGGGCGACTTAGATCCATACCACCAAATAAGTTTTACAACTATCGCCTGAAGACACACCAAGAGCCAGTTTATTACGGAACAGATAACTTAAGATGTTAAGACTCGCCTGAAAACCACGTGTCACAATCCATATAGCGGGTTGGGAGATAGACGCAGTCCTATGTATCCAGCAACCAGATATAAAGTATTGTTATCCTTTTTTTTATACCATTTTCGATTTATTATTTTATTTTCTTATGCACGTACTTGTGCGACACGGCCCTCATTCGAACTCAAGCTTGCAGTACGGCCCCGACGCTGATTGATTTCGTCTGCCTAAGATCAATTCACAACGTGGGTAGGCAGACTGGAGATCAAAGTAGTTACTTCGGTAACCAGACGTTGGAAGCGAGTTGGGAACGACGAGGCTGATATCGAATCTAACCAGATTCCTATCCGAATCACTTAAAGGTTAGATCATCACAATTAGCACCGCGACCAGGATAAGACCCGGGATCGGCTGACGTCACAATTTGACGTAACAGTTGGATGTCACATATCAAAGGTGACTTGGAAGCAAGAAGCTTGAAGTTGTTACACAACCGAGAGCAAATTTTAATTACCATGAACATATTTATAGAAAAAGCACTGGAAACTAAGTTACGGCAGTAGAAATATCAGCGAATCCAGGACGCCAGGTGAATAGCAATAACATCTTAGATTCATTTTGGATTTTATCAAGAATCTCTAAAAAAAACAAGAAAAAACAAACAAAAAAAAACAAAACAAAAACAACAGGAGCATCAGATCAGATAGGGAAGGAATATTCAAATAAGGAGAAATGGCAGATTTATAAATAGGTAAGATAGATTCTGATGAGAAGTGTCTAGTTCGACACAGGAAACCAAATTTCTTAGCTGCACAGTTAGCAATTGATTCAATATACTCTTTCAAATTCATATAAAAGAAAAATCTTAGTCCGTGAAGGTGCAATTATCACTAGTCTGGAGGTTAGCATCTCCATAGTAATGGAATTTAAAATTTCACTGTTGAAACTGTGTTTTTTTTTTTGTAGCAGGAAGATCAGAGCTGTTGGAAGCAGGTCCATTAACACCGGTCAACCATGTGAGTTCGGTTGCAATAGGGATCCGGAAGTAGGGAGCAATGCGTAGCCAGAAGTTCAAGATTGTTGTAAGCAGGTCCATTAACGCCGAGCAACCTGCTGATTTCAATTGAAATAGGGATTCCTGAAGTAGAGAGCAATGCGTAGCAGGATGATCTGGACTTTTGTAAGCAGGTCTATTAACGGCGGTCAACCAGGTGAGTTCGGTTGAAATAGAGATGCCGGAAGTAGGGACCTGTGCGTAGCCGAAACTTCAGGATGGTTGTAAGCATTAACCAGGTGTATTATGTAGAAATAAGAACGAAAACGATAATCTCTCCATGTGTAGCCGGAAGTAAAGATCTGCGCAAGTCTAGAAAAGCCTTCAGCAAGGGAATATTGCAGTCATCGTATCACCAAGTAGTAGTAGCAGAGGATTTTGGCCGTTACAAGTGCTGGAACGAAAGCTGGAAGTAGAAGTGGAAAGCTGATGAGATGAGAAATATGCGCGGGTCGGAAACGACGGAAATAAAGTAAGAATGCCGGAAGCTGAGTCAGAGTAGAAATGAAGGTTTCCAACTAGCGTCTATTTAGCAGAACAAAACTACTTGTGCTGTAACTCAATACAGAACACGTCCAAGCGCCCTGTTTACAAGAAGAAGAGGCCTGCGTTCCTCCCCTACTCTTTCTCTCCTTTATTGGTGAAGAGTCGTCAGCTTATATGAAAAGGGTGTATAACAATATCACAAAAACTTATCACGTACTTAATGTCTAAAGGAAATAAATTGCTACGAATTATAAAAGGTATTATTGAATGTTTACAAAGAGTATTTAGATTATCTTAATAAGCAAGCAACTAAAGAGCAATTATGTTGATTACGTAATCTAAATAGACTTATTATAATGGATAAAAGAGAGTAGGGTGAAGTAATGAAGAAAGCGTCAAGATCTTGAATAAAAATTGCGTCCGCCATGATCACGTGAACGAAGTAGCGTAGGGCTACGATAATACGTATAATTAATCTGCTTGGGCTTTTTGTTTTAACTTTATACGTCTATCGTCCCCTTCTAAACATTGAAATTTTATTTTATTTATTCATTTATCATTTTTTTTATTTAGTTTTATTAATTTTATTTTTTCAATAGGTGTAGATAAGTTCGCATATCGCACGGTTTATAATTCTTCCGCGTCTTTTGCACAAGACTAGTAACAAGATACCTTGTTACCTGTTTAGTGAGTATTGCATTTCTAGTTCCCTCTCTTTATACCTTAATAAGAATGATTGCCATAATTTTTTAGCAAT
This sequence comes from Acanthosepion lycidas, assembly GCA_963932145.1. Taxonomy (NCBI): domain Eukaryota; kingdom Metazoa; phylum Mollusca; class Cephalopoda; order Sepiida; family Sepiidae; genus Acanthosepion; species Acanthosepion lycidas. The sequence goes on from OZ010588.1 coordinate 97,088,944, forward strand.
ATAACTGGGTATAGAATTTTGAGAGTACTGGGTTGGCAGTTTTCTGTGTGATCAACTATCAACTGGTAGCCAGAATTCTTTGGATACGTTTAGAGATTTTGCTCCGCTGAACTCTTGCATAATATCGTTTTATGTATTTTTGTTTTTGTAGAGCCATATCGGGCATAGTATGTGTCGCCTGCAAGCACTTCCGGTGGACAACTCCGAGGCCGCAGAAATATATTCTACAACTATAACAAAAAAATAAAACTAAATATGTTTTCAAAAACCACCTATCTCTATTAACCTTTCTCTAACGCTCGTTTTATCCATACCATTTTCTGCAATGTAGAATCGGTTCACTTGGAATGTCATCCGGACTTACCTAGCCCTCTTTGAAACTTATCTGAACTTTTAATTCTCTACAACTGAATTATTTGTTCCTTGCTATCTTCCTTTATGTCGAAAGGTTTTTGCTATCCCCGTGCATTGTCTCCATGTATTTGTTCATGAAAATCTCCCAGTAGCAAGTGCATTGTTTCGTAATGTCTCGACATTGTTTTTATATGTTTTCGATTTCACTTATAAGCGCGTTTTTTCATCACTTAAATCTTTATTTCCCCCTTCTTCTCAGAACTTTTAAGTGCTAGATAAAATATCTGATAATGCCCTCTTTGTATATTCGTCTAGGAATACCCTTGTGTTCGGAGATTTCACTGTCCATCATGCCAAGTGGTTTTATCACTCCAATGCCACTGACCTCGCCGGCTTCAAGACTTTGAATTTTCACAATTACTCAATCTCTCACTCGAGTAGTAAATTTCTCAACTCATTTCCCTAGTGATTCTAACGGACATGCTTCTTGACTTGATCTGATTCTGACCTCCTCTCCGCACTCATGTCATGTTTTGCAAAGATGTCGTCTTGGGAAATCTGACAATGCCCTGATGTCAGTAGATATTTCTTTCTGTTCGTCTATTAGGTACGAACAGGCCATATTTATGTTACCAATGCAATGACAGGGACACATTTCACGAGTTTCTTCCCGACGCCTCGTGGAATTAAATTTTTAATTTTCCCATTGCAAATTGTGACACTGCAGTTTCTTCACATATGAAAGCTGACATCGATTATTTCGTGCAAGCATGGCAATATAAAGAGAAACCGAAAATTTCTCCTTGGTTCACTCCTAAATTTTCAGCCGCTATAGCCCACACGAACCATTTCTTCCGGTTATATCAACGTGGTACGTCTGACTATAACAGACGCCTCTTTGTACCCGCTCATAATGGGTGTAAGCGTTTCCTCAACGAGGCAAATTCGCTATTCGCCGGTAGAATGAGACACTGTAAAATCTCTCTCAAGTTTAATTCTAGAGATTACTGGTGACTCTGTAGAGGTCAAGTCTCAATCCATCCTGTCTTCAATATGTCTGAATTATTAGCAACTGCTGTTTTTTTGTTTTTTTTTTAATATTCATGCCAATAACCATTCTTTTCAGAATGTTTTCTTCGGGTATAAAATAATTTTCGTGAGTAGAAAATTGATTCATGCAAAAATTCATATGTACATATTTTTTGGTGATTTTATACTGTTTATTTTTTTAAGAGAAATACTGGGAAATGGTTTATTTTGTGTTCAGCAAGCTGATAAAAGACTAAAGCAGAATTGAATAAAACACCCCAAAACTAATGCATCTGTGTAATCTACAGCGGAACGAGGTCGAAGCCAAGGCTGAAATATTCTGCGTCAGAGATAGCGTTACATATATCAGTTAACCAACTCAAACGTCATTGAGAGGGAACTAATTTTGAAATAGACTAAGCTGTTTCAAATGAAAATAAAGAATAAATCGCAGACAAATTTGCTAGTGCAGAAGGTGAGGAATTATCAGAAAAGACATCAAAAATCAAACATACATATATATATATATATATATATATATATATATATATATATATATACTAATAACGGATAATTAAGAGATTTCTGTTGTTTTTTTTTTCTTTTTCTTTGGGTTAGAGTTATTATAGAAATTACAATTTAGTCAAGATGTTTGAAAAAATGTAAGAAGAAACTGAAGAGTCTTATCAAGAAAGCAGTAAAGAGACAATACTCGGCGCCTCCGTAAAAAACAAAAAAACAACAAACAAACAAACAAACAAACAAACGAGATAAGCCACGAAAGATTCTCTCTGTAGGCGTTTTATTTTCTTTCTTACTAAATCCGTGTTTATCTTCGAACGGTTTGTTCTTCTGACGTGTTTTATATCAATAACGACACAACGGTATCAATTTTGCAAACAATGACAAATCATCAGTAATGAAAGAAATAAGAATAAAACGAAAATATTCGGAAGATTTATTTCTACGTCGCATAAGAGCGTGTGATTTTGAAAAAAAAAAGCCGATTCTTACTCAGCGACCGAGAAATACTGGTGACATATGCGGTTTGATATCGTATGAGACTTCAGTAACAAACCCTCAAACAATCGTTAGGGATGCCATAAAATAGCGTATTACGTCCCTAATTGAGAAAGACCAAAATCATTCTAGATGAATTAATTTCCATCCTACAAGAACTTTCCTAGAGACGAAACCACACAAGTCTATCGCTAAAATATAGCTATTTCCATGGTAAACTTTTAGACAGTCTACTATATAATAACCATTTCTCTTCATAAAAGGCGTTAATGCCACTAATATGTAAAATATTCTTGCGATGCAAATATGTTTTCTAACTTTAAATAAACTACAAAAGGTCGATAAAACGTAAAAACAATTTTCTAATTGCAGAGATGTAAGGGTTTGCTGGAACTGGAAGAGAATAATAAGAATTTACCCAATAGAAATGACAATAAAGACCGGTTCCAAGAAGAGAGAATATGGCAATTGACGTGGCGTTTAATTTTTTGAAGAACTTTGGTGATAGCGAAACAAGAAGCCAGAAGATATTTCTACTGGTGAGAAGTACGAGAAAAGTTACATCTTGCAATTTTCCCAATAAAAAAGATGAGGGTTTGTCTAGTAGTCCGATTAAATATATGTGGTCGACGTAACAAAGAGGAAAGCTCATTCTCTGAAAACATAATCTCGTTCATGTTCATTGCAGATTTCATGTAGAAGAAATAAATTATAAATAATCGACTCCTTCTATTGGCTCGGAACATCTGAATCCCTCCGGCATGTCTCGTTTTTACAAGAGACAGATAAAAACCAAATTGTAGTATTAATAACATGTCTAAGTTGAAGCTGCCCAGTAACAAATTCTCATATTTAGAATTCAAATTCGTTTAAGCAGACGTGTAGAGGATGACTTTCTTTCACTTTAGAACCTATTTCGAAAAAAAACACAACTTGTAAACTTATCGCTGATTTCTCGTTGTTTCCATGGCAAGTTCTAAGATGCTTCAGATAGAACACTTCATGTTATTTCATTTGTAAACAATCAGGTGTTTTTTCTTCTGAAAACTGATACTACCTGGGAAAAACTCCCGTGTGCATATTTCCATGAAAACTAAAATATTAACCACTAATGGTCGTATTGTCAATCGCTATATATCCTCATTATCCTCATAACTATTACATTATTGTAATCATTTCACAAGTAAGGCAATAAAACCGCTAAGACGCAAACGGTTACAGCGTGTGAGAGAATCTGAGAAAAAAAAACAATTATTATGGAGAAAGAGTAATAAAGGAAAAGGAATTAAGAAAACAACACTGATATTGGATTTAATTAATTGAATAGGAATGTTGAGCGGAAAGCAAGAAGTCATAAGTTAGACAAAGGAAGCTTTAGAAAATAAACTGTTAGTATAAGCATTACAGTTACATATAGCCATTTCAACTGTAAAATGATGGGACCTTGCCGCCAATCTAGTACTGCACTCGAATTCGTCAAGTCAGTATTCTATAGTTGAAACTTCAGAGCAATCACCATGAAATATTTATAGAAAGAAAAAGGCACAAGGAAACCACATTAAGCCATTGGTAACATACTGAAGCCGAGATGCCATGTCAGGACTAAAAACATTTCAGATTATTATTTGGATTTTTGCCAATAATTTCTATAGTTGAATTGTTAGACCAGATGTAACAGCAATATTCAAATGAAGGACGAATTGTAGAGTTATAAAGATAGATTCTGTCACAGTGAACCAACTTCCCTTCTGAAGACCTCCTACTTGATTCAATATAATCTTTCCAATACCTTTCAGAGGAAACCCTTAGCTTGAGAAAGCACAAATAGTCATTCCCCTGAGGTTTCGCTTCAGTCATGCTAATGGAAAGAAAAAGCGTCCTCTCAGAGCTGTTTCGTTTTGGAAGCGTTAAAATTAACAAACCATTCGTTGACCCAAATAACAACACGTTATCAGTTATTTCTTGTTGGCAATTTGATCTTAAAGAACCGATCCGACTTAATATTAAGACACGACTAAATAGTTATGTCACCAGTTGAGAACTAATTATATCTCCAAGAATATTTATTAAAACTTGGAACAGCGTATCTCTAAGAATAGTTTTAAGCATTAGATGACAACTGCATAAAAACCAAAAACGCAGATGAGTGGACATTGAAGACAACTATCATTTTGCAATTTGAAAAGAAAGATTGAATCAGAACAAAAAATTTACCCGAAAATACCATAACCATTCAACAAAGAAGACGTGTATGTCAAACACTGTTGAAAGCTTTCAAGATGTATAAAGAAACACCCGTAGCTCCATCAATCTTATCTAAAGCTTGATAGACTCTTTCAGCAGTAATCGTTAATACATCAGCAACTGTTCGGGACTATTGCATCGGGTCCATATACTTTGTGTGAATCTGGATTAGAGATGAAAGCAGAAATGATAGAAGGAATTACATTTATATTACTGAACAAAGACTCAGTTCTAAATGTAAAGTCAGTCATGGATTCTTCAAATGAGTCAAGGGCAAACGCTAAATTACGCGCCAAACATTCTCCTATATTAGCAGATTAATCGAGTTAATCAAATAGGGCAAAACAGTTTGTTTGTTTGTTTGTGTTTTATGGCATATCAACCACTGTGGGTTATTTAATGCCAGATCCAGTTTATATCTATATGCCAAATATATGAATTTTAAATCCCTATTTTGTATGGAACATTTTTAGCAAGCTAGAGCTTATTTGCTTGTACACTGCAAAATAATCCTAGGTATTTTTGTTTAAGTCAAGAAATTCCATGTGATAAGGACAATTTATTTGCAAAATGGTAAAAAGTAGGATATGTTATTTACACATCAGTCTACATCTTTGATAAGAGACCAATTCTTTTTAGAAAATGCAATACAATTTTTGGTTCAGTTTTTGCAAATAATTTCTTCATGTTCTTGATTGATTGATTAATTGTTTTGTTTAACGGGATCTCAAACTTAGTGGTCACTTTATGCTGAAAAGGATTTTGAGTGACTTTAAAAGTCAAAAACATATAGCTGGCAACATTATGGTTTAAAAATGTATAGCTGGCAACATTATAGTTTCAAAAACGTATAGCTGGTAACACTATGGCTTAAAAAATGTATAGCTGGCAAAATTATGATTAAAAAAAAAACGTATAGCTGGCAACATTATTGTTTCAAAAACGTACAGCTGGCAACATCATTGTTTCAAAAAAAGATAACTGGCAATATTGTTTCAAAAACGTATAGCTGGCAACATTATGGTTTCAAAAACGTATAGCTGCCAACATTATGGTTTCAAAAACGTATAGCTGGCAACATTATGGTTTCAAAAACGTATAGCTGGCAACATTATTGTTTTAAAAACGCCTAGCTGGCAACATTATTGTTTTAAAAACGCTTAGCTGGCAACATTATTGTTTCTAAAAAAGTATAGCTGGCAACATTATTGTTTCAAAAACGTATAGCTGGCAACATTATTTTTCCGAAAACATTATCTGAGGCCTTGCTGTTGGATCCATTTTATCATCATACCCAGGACGCGGATGTAGTTTATCGTCATACCCAGGACGCGGATGTAGTTTATCGTCATACCCAGGACGTAGGGAAAAACAGACTGTATGACCAGATCACTTAGCACACAGAGCAGATGTTCTATTCAATCGGCATAGTGGGGATATTGGTTGTGGAAAAGTACTAGCACAACCCAGTTAACCAACTTTTCCTAGCAATGGATAAGACAGTCGTTTCTCTTCATGTCAGTCGAGAATGTTAAGTTGAGAGAGCACAAAGTGTTTCCTTCCTGATGGTTAGTACCAGCCATGCCGCTGAAAGCCAAAACGTGGTCTCTCAACTGCTTAATAGAGTAGTTTCATTTAGGCAATGTTAAAATTTGCACACCCTGGTTAGTAATAGACTGTAAGTGACTTTTAGATCAGCTACCAATTTGACCTTTTGGAACTAATCAGACTTATAATCGAGACATGTTTGTATAAGCAGCATAGATACAAAGTTGAGAACTTATATCATCTGTAAGTTTATTAATGGAAATTACGAACAATGTAGGTCCAAGGATAGAGACCCTGTTTGACGTCTGTATTAGTACAAAAATCATCTAGAAGAGTGGCTGTTCAGGACAACTTTCATTTTGCGATTTAAAAAGAAAGATTGAATCAGACCAGAAATTTGCCCGGAAATAACATTACCTTTCAAATTGTGAAGATGACTTTCTTCTACTTCCTCTTATATGCAAGCCACACGGCTCATTCAGAAATCCTCTACGGTGAGTGTCTCATTAACATTGTCTTGGGATTAAAAATCACCTACCATTTGTTCTTAAAATAGAAAATCCCCTTGTGGCAACAGCGATGGCCACAGAATAAAAAGGGTATATTCATTTTGTAATTCGCAACTCATAGAAATAACCAACCAGCTTTAGAATTTTAGAAAAAAAGTGTAGTTTAGTAACAGACAAGAAAAACTGTGACACAAAATCTTTTTAAACACAGGTATAATATTGAACATGCTATTAGGTTGGTGCAAAAATAATGACGTAATAATGTCGTTTTTTGACGTATTTTTAACGTCAAAATACGACAGTATTACGTCATTATTTTTGCACCAACCTAATATATATAATTTCGTATAAGCTGTTGAAACACAGGTTTTCGTAAGATTATTGAAGTTAACCAAACTAGATGAGTGACCACCTGGAAATATCAGATGCTGTAAGGATGGATGTACGTGTGGTGTAAAGGGTAAAGACCGTGTTCCAATTCCAGTCGGGTTCGTTATAATTACTTACGCAAATATCCTTGGGAAAGGTATGAATACGAAATTTATTTCCTAAGGTATGCATTAATTAGTATGACTTATATTAGTAAATCATTACCACCGAAAAATATTCTTGCGATGCAAATATATTTTCTAGCTTAAAATAACTTACAAAAGGTCGATAAAACATAAAAACAATTTCCTCACTTCAGAAATTTATATCAAAATTACTATTGGACAAAATACTTGAGCCTGCGCATTTATAAGCCTATTATTCGTCTGTACATTGTATATTACATCCGCTTCTGGTCCGGTGTTTCTGCTGTGTCTAGAGAGTATTGACAAAATCAAGAGAACCAACAATATTATCGGTCCTGACTTGGTATCACGGCTTCAGTCGCTTTCTCACCACCGTAATGTAGTTTTCTTTTGCCTCTTAAATGAATATTTTCATAGTAATTGCTCTAACGGTCTCAATTGAAATTGGCAGTTAGGTCTCTTAATTTGCGATCACAAGTTCCATGATAGGCGTTTCTTCCTTCGCATTACTCTCTTGATGAACTCTCACAGTTTCTTTCTTTTATGAAATCTACGATCTTACGAAATATAAATGCAATGGCTATCGTAGACATATGTCCAATACTCGCTTCCTTGCCTTACTTTAGCTGAAAGGTTTAAAAATTAACGAACCAATACTCTATATATGTATTGAATAAAATGATACCAAAATGTCATCTTATTTACCCTCTAAAAAACAGTTAATAACACTATTTGAAATCGAGACATGAATACTACTACTACTACTGCTAATAATAATAATAATAATAATAATAATAATAATAATAATAATAATAAATTCAAAAAATTGTAGTCACAAGTACAGTTCGCACTTTACAAAGGACTGTATGTATGTAAAAATGTTGATCTTAGTTTTATTTTGTTTGTTTTTTTGTGATGTCAACGAACGCTCGTTGGTACTTTTATGATGGCAACGAATATTCGTTGTCACTTTCTTAATGAACGTTGTAGTAGAGACTTTGTAATCGCAGATACAACTATAGTAACACCGTTGAACACTGGTGCCAGACGCCTTTGAATAGCACGCGTACTAATAGTACTTACTCGATAATACTCGCTCGAATAGTAACCAACGTATAGTGATCCTAATAGAGAAATAATATAGAGAATAAAGGAGAGAATAGCAGTACGTATATTCATAGATTTTATTCTTATATAACATTTTTTTTAAATGGTCAGTGTAAATTTTTATATGCCATTTCTGAGCTTATGTCTCGCGTAGGGACAAGGGGAGAAATGAGTATATATCCGAAATATAAAGACATTATAATAATAATAATAATAATAATAATAATAATAATAATAATAATAATAATAATACTGACGATGCGCTCAAAACAACACATCCACTTTTTAGATATTTCTTTCCTTCCATTTCAACAAAATTATAATGAGTACAATTAGTTTTGTCTATTTAAAATGGCCATTTTTAAATTGATCCGAGATTTGCCATAAATGTACTTTCAAATTATTAAGCTCGGATCATAACTGCCTATTATATTGGAGAGATTATTTTAATAACGGTGACAATTTCGGCTGCGACAAAAAAAGTTAATTTTACAATCGGTACGGAAGACTTTAATTAACCCTATGCATAAAATAGAAAAAAAAAAAAAACTGTCTCATAATCGTAGGTCAAATTTAACAATTTTATATTTTAAAAATGTACAGTTGTTGACAAAAAGAAAAAAAGATTAAACACTATTGGGTCAAACTAATGGCATCTGAGAAAAATGACATCTACACTCATGTAAAAACCACAGCAGCTTACACCGATAACAACTGTTTCCACACGATGATCGAAATTAAGCAATGTCAATCCCGGTCAGTATATAGATGGGTAACCATTTGGGAATACCAGGTGTGGCAATCTTAGACATGCGTTTGGTGTAAATGTATAACGGTTCGGAATTAGACATCGGAGATAAATAAAATATATCTGAAGAAAGACAAAATTACCTTTACCGACGCGTTTCGTCCAAAGTTTGACATTATCAAGGTAATTTTAAGGGTTTTATTTAGCAATATGTATTTATAAACAGAAGTAATATCGTTAAGTTTAAAAAGTCTTTTAGATTTGAAAACGTTATAGATATTCTTAAATCTTATTTTGCTTTCAGAATAGAGCGTTGATATATTTAAACATTCTGAAAACTAAATGCTAATCTGTACATTTTCCTTAATAAAATCACTTAGGTGAGGAAACCTGTTGGTCAGGTAAAATTTTCATTTCGTCTTTGTTCATATGTATGTATGTATGTATGTATGTATGTATGTATAACAGATTTTGGGAGCCTGGTCCAGTGGTTTCTCTTTCTGACCAGGAGACCCGGGTTCGAATCTCACCATGGTCGACTTGTCAGGATGTTATTGGTCTGGACGATCCCAGCAGCACCTTTGCAAAAACAATACCACGGATTGACCTAAGCCTTGTATGTGAAATTGGGTTGACAGGACCTTTGGGGACTGTCGATAGCTATGCTAGCACCAATTCAGAAGTCATTATGACTTGGTGTTGTTCAGATTGTTGATCATTCTAGATATCACGATTTCTCTCAGAAACTGCTCTGTATAAACAACAAGTTGGTTCTGTGGGAGTTAAAAAAACACAAACATGCTTGAGTTACCTGTCTACTAGCCGCCCTAATACACGGTTATCCCAGGATATGAATTATCAGCTATTATTTATAAGAGAATTTAATAGTATATACATTGTTCTGTTCACTGATTGCGTTGCCATTGACCACCAATCTAAGTAAAATTTCAAAGAATGTCATCGTTAAAATCTCAGATCTCAAAGTGACCAGCTTTGGCATTGATACAACAAGAATTGCCACTGTCTCTACTGTTCTATTTTCTGCGTATCGAGACTTGTGATGCTGACACACATCCGGATAATATGATGAATTGAAAAACAAAGTTTCTTTGGTATTGAACAATAAGAACACTGCATATTGACAGTCTGTGTGATACTTCAATCCATCTTAAGTCTCCGTGCTTAAAATCTCTCACTTTTCATATATATATATATATATATATATATATATATATATATATATATATATATATATATATATATATATATATATATATATATATATATATATATATATATATATATATATATATATATATATATATATATATATTATTTTTAAATAAATAATTATATTTATGCTCTACTTTCGTATCGAGCACTATTTTTTTAAAAATAATTACAAAAATACTAAGGAACTTTGGATTATTTACCAAACCGGTTTCTTTCCTATTTTCTACAATATTTTCACACACACACACACACACACACACACATACACACACACACACACACACACACACATATATATATATATATATATATATATATATATATATATATATATATATATATATATACATTTAGGCAGCATTTTTTCATTGATACATGTTTCATTAAATAATATTGACAAGTGTTGTTTATTTATACTATGTAAATTCTTTTCATAATGTCTGATGAGCTTAATAACATTATCATTAAACGAAGAAAATAAACGAAGAAAGAAAATCACAATATTGATACATATTTTTTAATCCAATCTAAGCTTTCGGCTTACATAAGCCATTATCAAAGATGTCAATTACTGTACAACATATTAAACAATATACGGACAAGACAGTGATGATAGCCTATGATTGTTTACATGGATGATGTCCTAGCAACGATAAAAACGTGCATATAAGACGCTAGAAGCGAAAATCGCACGGCAGCTGATGACGTCACACATTTGTCTATATTATTTAATGAAACATGTATGAATATATATATATATATATATATATATATATATATATACACCAATGTAAAAGAACGAAGAGTAAGATTTCAGCGTTTAAAAAAATAAATCTATATTTATTATGCACTGTTACATTAGAACATGTAAATAACCACTACAAATTTGTACATCTTGTTTAAACAAAAAATTGTTAACGTTTCATCAGGAGCGAAATCACGATGCCATCAAAATATTTTTTCTGAAATACTGTTAAAGAAGCACATCTTCCACTTCCGTCTCTTAATTGCTGGTGTTCCCAGGTCCACCGTGACACGAGGCGGTAGCTCCTGTTAGGGTCCCAGCTATGGATAAATAGTTAACCCACACAACTGGGGTTAAAACACTACGAAAGTCTATAATAAATAGGTTTTAATATCAGAAATAATTTGTAATAAATTATTACCAGCAATAAACTTTTGAAGAAAATATTATTACCAGAAATGCGTTATTGCTTCTCAACAATCTTAGTAATTGAAATATGTTTCAAATATATATGTATACATAGAAACTCTTTTTACCAAGCTCTCGCTATGAATCTATTTCAAAATTTTGTTGGCATTAGATGACTCACTGAGGTTGATATGCCATAAGACAAAACAACCAAACAACCAATATATATATATATATATATATATATATATATATATATATATATATATATATATATATATATAGGGTGTCCTTCAAAAAATGTATTCACTTTTTGACTTCGTGTCAGTTTGTATGTTTCAAGATCCATTTAATTTTATTTAAGCCGTCAATCTTAATTTAATTCAAGTAGTTAATTTAATCAATAAACACTAATATTTCTTAATTTGAAAGATTATCCTTGTTTGCTAATCAATAAACACTGTATGTATTGTCATTTAAAAGATGAGTACATTTTTGGGAAGACACCGTATATACAGTGATCGAATGATTATTTCTGGTCCAGTGTGTTCTGGGTGATCGATAAAGTACATGTAGAGGTGGCATTCCTTGCGGTTCTCCCGAAAACTTCTCGATGAGTAGCCGAAGAGCTATGGGGAGGAGGTTAATGTCTATAAGATTAAAATTATTTAACAAATTTATAATAATTATAACTAAAAAGAATCGAAATAAAACCAAAACGTAACACTTCACTTCTCTGTTGCTCGAGGCTGGAAAGCAACGACAGTATACCTTGCAGAATGGCAAATAAAACTACTACCAAGTCTATGAATCTAGACTCAAATACAAACGAACGATATTTACCAATCCTCAAATCAAGTAGACGCTTATCGACTGAAATATGAACGACCAGGTTTTGCTTATTCCCGACGCAATCAAATGATTTTGAGCTCAAATTTACATGCCCGATATTTACCTATCCCAAAACAAATTATTGTTTACAAACACAAATAAACGACAAATATGTAACTCTGGCTTATAGACTCAGATATAAACTACTAATATTTACCTACCAACAAACCAAGTACATTCATGCAGGCACACATATTAACAACCAATTTTCTCCTCTTTACAATAAAAGTAATTCTTTATATATTCAAATACAGTCAGAGAAAATTTTAAGACAACCTTGTTATTTATATGTTAAAGTTAAAAACAAGATAGTTACAAGTAATAATGAGAGACTGACACAATTTTCCTCAGCAATTTCGGCATGGAGTTCTTCCCTAATCATTTCAAACAAAATAGTCAAACGGCCAGTATTGTGTATAACCTCTTCAGTTTTTGAATATCATTGGATGCGGCGTATATGCTGAGATCTTACAGTAGTCAGCCGTGATTTCATTTCTCCTGATTTCGTTAATATCCTCACTCATTGCTACGGTACATGAAAGTTGATTTTCTACTACATTCCTGTTGACAATATCTTACAAAATTCTAAGTTGGTTTCAACGGGGACAGTTCAACGGCCATTACAGTGTTGCAATGTTGAAACTGTTAAATACAAGATCTGAACGAACTTTGATATGAATAAATACTGCGCACTGATGAATGTGCATAAGCACTTCCAGATTGCCCTGCATTCGTCCCGACAAACTTGCACAATGCATCGTTGTTCTTTAAGTCCAGCTGTTCCAGATTTGGATCTAACGCTTTATATCATCTGACTTAATGAAGAATACATTGTCTTAATTCATTCCTTTTCATTGATTCTTCTACCAGGGGTTCTTAAAATGTTTTCACGCATAACAATTTGTTGCAGAATAGATTCATGTCAAGAAATATTTTTACCCCACTTTTCAGCTGTACAACTTTCATGTTATCGGACAATTGAATTTCATAGCTGCAGGTAGCAGTTGTTTAAGAGCCAAGTTGAATGATTTCAGAACAATCTCACAGACGATGTGAAAATGTCATAAAACAGACATGCAGAGGAGCATGTATTTTGAAAATTGTTGCGGCCGTGTAGCAAAGCACTGCATTAAAATCGCCATCGTTACGATTGACTTTCCTGGGCCGTCCAATGCAGCAGTTGTCGTTAAATGTCCCTGAATTTTGGAAATTCACGATACGAGTGTACACAACTGTTTTGTTAGAGCTTATTTTGACATTGATCTGATGTTCCAGTTATCCTTCACTCCGTAGAAAAACAATTTGGACCCTTCGGGTCGGTTGAAATGATTATTTTGGTCCATATTCTAAAGAGAATTCACTATATGTATACTGTCACAATGGTAGCTAATTTGGCCATGACAAATCCTTTTTTTACCATAAAGGATGAGGAGTAATGGCTGATACTATAACAAAAAGCTACTGTATCATACGATCTCATATGATACAAACTAATGGAAAAGAAAGAACAAAAGGAAATTACCTTGTTACAAATAAATGTTCTTAAACTTTTTGTTTTAATGACTGTATAATGGACCAATATTGGCTAATGCCCGCTCGAAGTATATGCTTCTAGAATCAAATACACAAATCCAATATTTACCAATCTTCTATCCAAATAATTGCTAATGAGTAAAAATGTAATATGGAAACTGATAAACAGAGCAACAATGGTTGACACATCGTAAAATCAAAAAAAAATATTCTAGACAATAGCAATTATGGCGATAAATTCTTGAAAATTTCTTCGGTTTAAATCTTTCATAAGTTATTGTGTTCTGCTACAATATTCTGGGGAACTTACAAAGAGATTTTTACCTGTAACTGAAATTCTATAAGATTACAATATAAAAACTAGTCAAAGAAACTACGCAAAATATTTTATGTTGTGATGTCGAGCGTTTTTTATTGTCATAGTTTTTGTCAATCTCTACTTCGCTTCTTAGAGGTCAAATGCTGCCATATATAATGCATATAAAATGAAACGCGCTCTTGCTTATTACTGGAAATACAATGAAGTGCTAATGTTTGTTTGCAACTCAATTTAAATGCGCAGGTCTTGACAAATGCTTTAAAACAACTTTGGGCATGGAGTTTTTCCTTAATCATGTTATGCAGGCGCACATATGAAGAACCAATTTTCACCTATCTACAATAAAAGTAATTCTTTATAGATTCAAATACAGTCATAGAGAAAAATTTAAGACAACCTTGTTATTTATATCTTAAAGTTAAAAACAACATAGTTACAAGTAATTATGAGAGACTGACACAACATTCCTCGTCACTTTGGGCATGGAGTTCTTCCCTAATAATTTAATGCAGGCCCACATGAAGAACCAATTTTCACCTATCTACAAAAGAAGAATTTCTTTATAGATTCAAATACAGTCATAGTGAAAATTTTAAGACAACCTTGTTATTTATATCTTAAAGTTAAAAACAACATAGTTACAAGTAATTATGAGAGACTGACACAACATTCCTCGTCACTTTGGGCATGGAGTTCTTCCCTAATAATTTAATGCAGGCACACATGAAGAACCAATTTTCTCCTATCTACAAAAGAAGAATTTCTTTATAGATTCAAATACAGTCATAGTGAAAATTTTAAGACAACCTTGTTATTTATATCTTAAAGTTAAAAACAACATAGTTACAAGTAATTATGAGAGACTGACACAACATTCCTCGTCACTTTGGGCATGGAGTTCTTCCCTAATCATTTCAAACAAAATTGTCAAAAGGCCAGTATCGTATATGAACTATTCAATGCTGAGATGTTACAGTAGTCAAGCAAGATTATATTTCTCCTGATTTCGTTAATAACCTCACTCATTGCTACGGTACATGAAAGTTGATTTTAAACTCCATTTAAAACAACGCCCCTAATGAATCCTCTAGATAATAATTACTCCCCACCTCCCTCAAACTTCCGGTAGTAGCATCCGGTTTAGCAGTAAGTTATATGTAAATAACCACGTGATATCAGCTAACAAGTCTACAGTAAATGTTTTTTTATTTACTCCTTCCACATCAATTAATATATCAGTCAGTTACGTGCCATGTGTGATACACGCTTAGGCGATCATGTATCTTTCGATACATGTTTGACAAGGCAGCTTTTTTTCTTCCAACATTAGGTAGCCATTTTTTCTCCGATAGACCAGTTTCCATAGAACCCAGTCTGTCTCCCTATTTACCTTTCCCAGGGGTACTAGCAAAAAAGTGAGTGGAATGGATTCGACTAGAATTCGAACATGGTTCTCTGATTTCTTAATCCGAGCCGCTATCCATTACTCCACCGTATAAATACCCAGTATGGATTCTTTCAGATATTCTATGTAAATGGGAACACCTGTTTCAAACAAAAGTATATATGTTGCTAAAATAAATTGAATTGGAAATGTAACAGTTATATTGTAGTATTATGCAAAAATGAGCATTGCGCTTAATTTCACACCAGAAAAAGAAAGTCTCGTACAGAGCTAAGCTGCAGTTACTGGGGGTCGCCGAATGAATATTCTCATGACCTCATGCATACCTCGCGTTTTACAAGCGTTTGAATGAAAATGTGCGAGAGAGACAGTCATATAAACAAGAGGAAAATTGGGCGGTCTCTCAAACATCAAAGTCGCGAATATATGGTCAGACACACACAGATACTGATTGACAGTTTTTGGACGCAATAAATATAATACTAAATAAGAATGATAAATTCCCGTATTATCCATTGGTCCAGGATGTGTTAGCAATCGTTAGGACTACAAGTATATTAAAATATAAACGCACTGATTTGGTTGAAATATAAATATACATACCCTATTTCAAAATCATAATTTAGTCTGGACAAATGATAATGAGGCACTCGGTGAGGAACGGACCCACATACATGACATGGTCTAAAATAATAGCTTCTTAAGTGTCCTTTAGCAGACACCCATTTAATCTAGATTCGGGATTATGTTACGCACAAACTATTTTTAAAATCATTTCACCAGAAGCATGGCAATAAAGCCTGTAATCTGCAAACCTTTATTGACTATCAGAGAATAGGAAGCAAAAATCTCTATTAAGGAGAGAGAAAAATAAGAAAAGGTAAGATAACATTTAATATTGCTTTTGAATTTGTACAGATCGAAGTTGAAAGAGAACCGGAAAACAGTTCCAAAGACGAGTTCCATATTTATTTAAGCTAAACATAAAATGTGTTGCGTCTACGTCTAAAACAAAAATAGCCTTAATTAGTATAAAAAACAAGAAGCTAAAACTTTAAAGAGTAATTTATTATATAACCTGTAACAACTACCACAAACAACACGCTGGAGAAACATCAAGAAATTTCAATAAAAGATTACAGGAATGCTAAAGGTATTTTTTACAAAACAATCCACTCACTGCATTAGGTGTACATCTTAATGATTTAAAAATGCTACATTAAATGACGAGATAGCAATTTATTAAGGCGAAAAATTATAGAAAGTGATTTACTTGCTAAATGATCCCCAGTAAATTTGCGTTCAGGTTTTAACGACATCTCACCGCTCTTGACAAGTATTCTATTAATACCTATATGACATTTAATATAAAATATGATACAATGACAATGAAGTAGAAATTAAGTTAAAATATATATACAAACGTGTATTTATGTTAAGAATTTCAGGGCCCCATCATTCGTGCGCATGTCTACTTACATCAGTGGAAAGTTCACTTTACCCCGATAAAATCCTCAAGGACGAAAAGTGTGTCATGATTTTTTCCACATTGTCATTGGTTTACCTATCATTGTTCTAGCAAATTTATATATATATATAGGAAAATTTCGCCGAATTAATCAGTAGACAGACAATATTTATGAATAAAAATGACAATAGGAAAACTGGTAATTGCTGACGCGGGTTTCGTCCAATGTGGACTTTATCAAAGCAAAATACGAAAAAAAAAAAAATTGCTTTGATAAAGTCCACATTGGACGAAACACGTCAGCAATTACCAGTTTTCCTATTGTCATTTTTATTTATAAATATTCATATATATATATATATATATATATATATATATATATATATATATATATATATATATATATATATATATATATATATATAAGAAAGAACAGTAAGATATATAATCCGGTGTTAATTCGCTTGAGGATGAAATGGAACTAATGTCTTTAATTTAATTACAACATTAAATTCGGACCTTCCATTTTTGAAACATGGTTAGAACTCTGTAGCGGAAAACATATTTTAAATCAATTAATATATATATATATATATATATATATATATATATATATATATATATATATATATATATATATATATCTTTATGCCATGCATATGTTTACACATATTATATGTAAGCAGATACCTATTACACAAAGGGTACGGTATTATAAATCAATTTTTATCGAAATAAACTCAAGCAAGGCAGTAAAACCACTGAAACGCAAGTAGTTACTGGGTGGGAAAGAATTACAAAACAGAAACATAAGTAGCGAGAACAACAGAAGAGTAATGTGGAAGAAGGTAGATATCAATTGACAGTGTATTTAAATTTTGGAATATCAAATTGCACTGGAATTCATGGATCCGGAAGAGAGTTCCACAAGCGAGAAGTGCGAGAAAACAAAATCAAAACATTTTAGCACAGAACTTTCGGTTACATCTGACCAATCAACTGTAAAACGATGAGATCTTTTTGCCAATCTTGTACTGCACTTTCACAAAGTCTATGTACCATAGCGAAGAACTCATGCGAACAATTACTATAAATTTATTTATATAAAAGACACAGGGTGGGGGGCAACTTTATGGCGGTGGGAAAGTGATTGAAGCTTAGACGCTAGGTCAGAACCAAAAATATTGCTGATTCTTTTTAGGATTTCATCAAGAATTTCTAAATATATAGCAGGCGCACCGGATCATGTGTAGCAGCAATATTCTCTTGTATGGACGAACGGTCGACTTATAGAAATGTAAAACGGAATTTGAAAAAGAAAAAATATATATGTAAACCGCATTTAAGCTTAGAAAATGACTGGTGTAGGTCAATCTCGCAGAGATGTTCATTATGTATGTCCCATGCCCCTTCCAGGAAGTGGACGATCATAGATCTACTCAACTTTCTATCAATAGCTCTACTGTACTAAAAAAACAAAAAAAACAAAAAAAAAAACTACAGGATCTATTGGCTCGGGTGGTAGAAAAAAGCGATAAAAAAAAAAAGGAATAAAGATCGACTGCAAGGACACTAAATGTATGGTCATCAACAAGAGAAAACGCTCAAGTTACAAGCTGCGAGCTGAAATTATAACAAACATACAGAAGTTAAAATATTTGGGAAGCGTTAATGATGAGGATGGAAATTAGACGAGCGACAGAAGCATCCCAAAAGCTAAAGAAGCTGCTGCTAAACCAGTATATATATATATATATATATATATATATATATATATATATATATATATCATTCAAAACAAAGATTTATTCAACTTCTAACGCGACGCTACCCTAAAGGAACTGAGAACCATACCAGTAGTTATTATCGATGGGTGGGCGTAATCTTAACAATATAAAATAAGCAGATGATACTGTGTCGATGGTCGCATCGTAAAGAAAATTACATGACCACGGAGAGAGGGTGGTAGAAGAAAACGAGAGAAAAAGGACAAAACATATAGAAAGATCACATAAAATATGGCCATCGACAAGACAGAAAAAAATCACAAGATTGGAATTATAAACAGCTAACATGCTGAAGTTAAAATATCTGGGAATCCTTTAAACAGAGGATGGAAAATGTGGCATCTGGATTCCTTCATTCATTTGACTAGCGAAAGTCATAGAAAGACAATGTAAAGATTACTGGAATGATACGTAATATCATTCCTCTCAATATGGCAAGGGATGATGGACAATCTCCCAACTGATGAGTAAAAAACTATATCTATGTAGAAAAGATTTCAAAATGATCTAGAACATATATTGGGAGCAAACTACATGCATGCGATTAGAAAATGAAGTTAATAAGTACACAAAAATAGTCAGAATCTCGAGGCAAATATATGTCTTCTTTCCAGATTTAATTTATTCAACCTCTAACACAACGCTAACCTAAGGGAATGGAAACCCTACCAGGAGTTATTATCGATGGTTGGGCGTAATCTTAACAATATAAGATACGCAGATGATACTGTGTCGGTGGCCGCTTAGAAAACAAAATTACATGACCTCTGTAGAGAGGTGGGTAGAAGAAAGCGAGAGAAAAGGACTAAACATTAATTGCAAGAACACAGAATGTATGGCCATCGGTAAGATAAAACATCCCAAGATGCGAGGTACGAAATGGAATTGTAAACAACAAACATGGAGAAGTTAAAATATCTGGAAAGCCTTTAAACAGAGAATGGAAAATGCGACATCGTGATTCGTTCATTCATTGGACTAGCGAAAGTCAGAGAAAGACAAAGATTGATAGAATGATATCAATCCTCTTATAGCAATTTTCTAAGCGTAGTTTAGATGTGTAACAAGGCCGAAAGTAGGGGGTACCCAGTGAGGATCAAACTCACTTCTCAGTCGTAAATGTTCTAGTGAAACAAGCTTGTTAACCATTACACCAATCTTCATATATGGCAAGGGATGCTGGACAATCTTCCAACAGACGAGTAAAAAAATAAAGGCTGCAGAAATGTAGTTCTACAGATATTGTAATCAACACAAGTCAGTCTTTTATGTGTCATCCGTGATTCACACTTAGTTGATCATGTATCTTTCGATACATGCCTGACGATGGAGATTTTTTTTCCCGCAGTTGTCTTTTATTTCTGTGGCCATTTCTTTCTCCGGTAGACTAGTTGCCATCCAAGGCTATAAAACCCGGTCTGTCCTGCTATTTACCCATGGCTAGAAGAAGATGATTCACATTTTTCCCAACGTAGTTGAACGTAATCGATTTTACTGGAATTCGAACACGGCTCTCCGGTTTATCAATCCGAGCCGTTATCCATTATTCCATCGTGTTTGCTAACCAAGCAACTCAACTAGGATGCCTTAAAGCAAATCGCGACAGAAAGAAAAGTTTTACATGGGATCAGGAAAAAGCCAGAGTCGATCAATTCAATAAGGATCGAACTCTATAATCTTTTCGTGTATATTTCTCGTTATTATAATATTGTGGCAACTACGCCAAAATAATTTGGATGTCGGAGAAAACTTGTTTAATGTGCAAAAGTTATTGGTAATCATCTTTTAATGTTTAATCTTTGAACTTATCAACGAAAATTTTTATATCGGTTGACCCAGTGTAAACTTAATTTACCGAATACCGTATTATTCAGATAAAACACAATTTTAAATGCTGCTCATGTTAGATTTTAAGCGATGAATGACGTAAAAAAAAACTTCTATTCGCAAGATTTGTCAATATATACACTATTTACATTGTTCGGACTATCGTCCTCATCTTTGTTGCTATATTTATCACAACGTTTCGGACGTTGTACTCTCCGGTTTTCTTCATGTGATCGGAATGTCAAACTGAACCTTTTATTTCGCTCTCTTCGGTAGACTTCTAGTTCCACGTGCCATGTCTAATGGATGTCAGTTATCTTCTGTTAATTCTCCTCTCTTTTCCCCTCTCTTTTTTTCTGTTCTCCACCGCCTTAACCGGGTATTGAACAACCCTTTGGGTGCTGTCACTGGATCTTACCAATGCCTTTTATCCACTGTGCCACGTGTCCTTATAAATATATTTTACTAAATTAAATTAGACATCATATTGGTAAGATTGTTATTACATTAGTCATCATTATCAGTCTTTAGTCACGGAGTGGACTTATAATCGAAGCACTCTTGAGCATTTGAACAGGTTTGAACATGTTTTTTATGCTTCAGCTGGTCATGCCTAAACTCAATCTGTGGATGATCATGGCTTGAAACTTGCGGTCAAGCAACAAACAGATTGTTGCCATACATTCTTGACCCCCTGTGACCTCTCTGATAATTACATACGTTCTATCCCTCTTATTAATATCTAATAAAAAAATATAAATAAAATTAAACTGAAAACTGCGATTTTATCATGTCATTATATATATATATATATATATATATATATATATATATATATATATATATATATATATATATATATATATATATATAATTTATATTTTTTACATTATATGTAAATTATTTTTATTATCCACTGATAAATACAATGAACAAAAATTCATCATTTACTAAGGCCCCATAGAATTTAAAAGATGGCTGTTGCGAAATTGAATGCAACTGAGTAGCCCAAAATTAGAACTAGGCCAGAGGAATCGATTTTACAGTTGTCGAAAATATCGCTGTATTAGAAAAACATATATTTTTATTATCAAGTTCAATTTAATGTTTAAATACAAGAAATAATTTCAGAAATGTTTTAATAGAAATTCTAAATGATTCTTTAAACAAATACTTGTAACATTTTTATTGATATATTATGCGTTCCATAAAATGCTTTCTGCCAAACTAGATTCTTTTCGTTCATATATTATTTATTTCTGAACAGTAAACTGAGGATATAAATAAAAAATATGACAGAGTTTGGGATGTCGTTGGCTGAAATACCTATATTCGTCTACAAAAGTCACTTTTATTGTTACGGATTATGTTATACGTTCAAAATCACAGGATCTGTTCACCATATCGAAGTACAAGTAAGTTTTGTCCTCTGCAGCAATCAAGAGAGAGAAAAAAAAATTAAATAAAGGAATATGTTTTCTGCCGGTCTCTCTAAAACACCAAGGCTATTTTGTCCCTAAATATAGTGTTTTAGAACATATCTATCTATCTATCTATCTATCTATATATATATATATATATATATATATATATATATATATATATGTGTGTGTGTGTGTGTGTGTGTGTGTGTGTGTGTGTGTGTGTGTGTGTGAAAAATGTGTGTATATAAATATAAATAAATATATATATGTATAATTATTAATATATTATATGCGCTGTACTTATTAGAAAGTGCTCAATATCAGAGATAGGGCTAACATATTTGGTTGGATTAATGTGAGTTTGTGACCCTGGGTTTCACGCTTTAGCGGTGATGTTTGCTAAAGCGTGAAACACAGGGACACAAACTTACATCTATCCAACCAAAGATATATATATATATATATATATATATATATATATATATATATATATATATATATATGTGTGTGTGTGTGTGTCTGTGTGTATATATATATATATATATATATATATATATATATATATTAATATATTAGTGGCCATAATATAAGGAACGGAAACAACAAAGCATAAATAATTGTATTACTTAAAAAGTAATGCATGATTAGCAATGAAATCTTTACCGAATAAAGATTAGGGTGTAATGCATAAATATTATACAAAGTTACAAAAAATTATATAATAGATTTTTTTGTTCTTCATTTGTAATAAGATGGCGTACTATTCGCTGCCATATTGTAGTAAAAATCCTACATAAATTTAAGTGGTGTTATATTTGTTTCTGATTAAATTTTCCTGTTTCATGATACTTTGCTTAGCTTCTGGCGGGCAATGTTTACTCTCCCAGTGCGTCTTCGGATTTCTCTGTCATATTTTCCATTCTATAAAAAAACTGTTCTTAGATATTTAAATTTTTGCACGTCTTTAATTTTGGTATCTCCAAAGAGTAATTCGTATTTTCTATTGTTTCTTTTGCTGGGAACGATACATTTACTCTTCTCATAGTTGAAGTTTATTACTTTCTTGCTTTCCTTTAAAACTATTAACTTACAGTGTTTAAAAAAAAACAATGAATCCCTATTAAAGATTTAATTTTATAGATTTTAATTTTATAACCAACCCTGTAGAACCTTAATACTAGGATCCAAAATTGATGTGATCTTATCAATATATACAGGGATTACCTTATTTTTCGTTGGAATTCTGCTGTTAATGCCCAACATTCGCAAATGAAATGCTACTAAACCTTTATAAGTACCTCCTACTTAAACCTCATCGCAGTTGTAAATACATGATTATCTAGGAAACATATTCTCACATGTACCAGAGATTTTGTCAAATAATTTTACTGGGAATAGCATCCTTATTTTACAGAAGATATTACAAGTGCTACAATCCATGCAAAAAGAATATACAAAGAATTAAGTGTGTAATTTGAAGACGTTTAAATTTTACTCTAGATGACCATATACTATATACTATATATATTCCATGATATAAGCCATCTGTATTTTTCTCTAGGAAATGTAATTAAAAACTGAATGGGATTCATAGATGAAAATTCGATCTTTCCAAACTATCGGTTGAATATTGATCGCAGTTCGCAAGGATAACATTTTTATCGATCCCTAAGGTAACTATCTGCTTTTTTAAATCCAATTTAAATTGTCATCATTAGGCACTTGTGGCACGGACTAAAGGAAAAATATTATTCATATTTTTTTTTGAAATTTGCATTATTGGATTTTACTCTATCTCCAGATAATATAATTGGTTGTGTCAGATGAAACCAAAAAATTATGTTTCAGTTTAATTATTAAAACTTCAAATTTGATGAATGTATTATGTGAAAGAAAATAACAACGTATCTCTCTTTCTTTACATACAAACACACAGGAAGGCACGCACACAAATACACACACACTCATACACACAGACACACACATATATGTGTGTATGTGTGTATGTATGTATGTATGTGTGTATGCATGCATGTATTTATGTTATATGACCGAGTGGTTAGAACGTTCCCTTTCTGAACATGAGACCCGGGTTCGAATCTCAGCACGGTTGAGTTGTCAGGAATACACTTCGTGATGTCATCGGTCTGCGTTACAAGTGTTTTAAACCCATATCACAGATGATGAGTGAAATTGCTCAGACGGAACACATGGGAGCCGTCGATAGTTGTGCTAGCACGAAGTCACAAGTCTACGTGACCGAGGATTTGAGTGTGCTAGCCTTGTTCAAATTGTTGATCACGCTAGATAACACGCTCTCTATAACTAAGGTCTGTTCAGTATAATGGGCTCTGTGGGTGCTAAACAAACACAAATGTGAACGAACGTCAGCAATGGGGATTGGCAGGCCGCCTTAATAGATGGTTATTCAACTATTTATTATATATGTTGTGGAGTAGCTGACGCCACCCCCAAAAAAATGAACTGGTCTAAGACTTTTTAAACAGCGCTCTCCCTTACTGTAGGAGTTGAGTTAGCGATTAATCGTTATGATGCTTGTCAACTCCCTTACTTCGGTCAGAGAGGAATCCAACGAGGCCATGCCCACGGGCAGAGTCTTGTCAGGGAAGGTCGACAGCTACAGTATGCGTGGTCTATGGGGAATTTTTACCTGAGAGTACGCTCTCGGAAAGCAACACGTTAAAATAGGGCCTTGTGTCACATCACAACTTGCCGGGAATGGTCGGTTAATTAAGGAATAGTTAATGTTTAAATGTTTATTACATTAATCTGTGTTCTCAACCAAGTACCATATTATACTCCGGATTAAACTAATTATTTTCTATATGTGTGTCAACCTTTCTTTTTTTATGACACAACAATATATATATATATATATATATATATATATATATATATATATATATATATATATATATGTGTGTGTGTGTGTGTGTGTGTGTGTGTATGTGTGTGTGCGTGTGTGGATGAAAGATATATGGTGGAGCTCTCTTGAAAGAAGGATAATTAAAAAATAAAACTACAGTGAATCCTACTGCTATTAATGCATTGCTCTTTAACGGAATTGAGCTCTCCGGGCCACTGGTGTATTTCTTATAGAAAATACCTTCAATTTCCCTTTCTCTCTGCCGTGCAACGATACCATAAGGCTAGTACAAATCAGTCGGATTTCAGTCACAGGACAGACTGGGTTCTATAGCCTTGGATGGCCACTGGTCTCAGGAAGACAACTCAATTCAAAACCTGCGGAGGGTCGTTTGGTGACCTTGTGTCACGTGGAATGTGCTTTGCGTTTTCGTGCTTGTGGTTTCTATATTCGGTCCTTCAAAAAGTGTGGCTGGTCCTGCACGAAACCTTCACCACTATAATCAAATCACATATGGGAACTGATCTGTTGACCCTCACACATCAAATTCGACACGAGAGTCGAGTAATATATATATATATATATATATATATATATATATATATATATATATATATATATATATATATATGGTTCAGTAAAATAATATATATATATATATATATATATATATATATATATATATATAGAGAGAGAGAGAGAGAGAGAGAGAGAGGGAGAGAGAGAGAGATTTGTCTAAAAATTTACGGGACTCAAGTCCCAAAGAATTAATTTTACTTCCAAACAAGTAATCCGCCACGAGTTTAATGCACTTTTCCATGCTTCTCTCTGACACATTTTTATGTACTGCTGGAAGGATTCTTGAAGGATGCTCCTCATCTACTTAGTTACACATCTTGTAAAGCCCACCAAAGGAAAGAATATATATATATATATATATATATATATATATATATATATATATATATATATATATATATATATATATATAATAAATGCGAATGTCAGTGTGTCACTATGTCAAACTTTTTCGACTATACTCCTGGAGGCCGTAGTCAAACATATTTTACCATTTGGGAATCAAAACAACTCCGTAAGGAATTTAAAAAAAAACATTTCGGAGCGGATACGTTCTGGAAATCCTGAAATTTGTGATTCCCAAGTTTTCATTACTGCGATTTATTTGCGGCGATTTCTTTACTTGATATTTTTGGCGTTGAATTTATTTTTTTATTGTTTTGTGCGATAACGATTTTTTTTTTATTATTTGGAAATAAATTTTGGAAATATCGAACTTAATCGCGAAATCCAGAGAAAGTCACCCAGGAAATAAAAATTATTGAACGGAAAGTAAGGACATACGTACATCAAATTGTGTTAAAATTTAGTTGTGGTAGGAGAATTATCCTTGAACTTTTAAAAGGCTATCTTCATTATTAATGCAATACTTAAATGCAACGATAAATTTTGCGTTCCTTAATAGTTTTATTATTGGCTATCGCATCTAGATCTCCCTTACCTATTGTGATGAAGGACAAATCAGGAGCCCTTCGTAAGAGCTTGAATAAATGCCGCCTGATAGATCGGATTTTAAACTAGTATATATATATATATATATATATATATATATATATATATATATATATATATAGTCTTAAGATGTGGTATATATATGGGATAAAGTGCTAAATATCTGAGATAGAGCGTGTGTAAATATAAAAGAGAACATAAAAGTCAACACTTAGAGGCGACAGTCTGTTTCCTGCTAGATTCAGTCGTCAGGCCTGATGATTGCATCTAGGATGAAACAGACTGTCGCCTCTAAGTGTGGACTTCTATGTTCACACACACACACACACACACACACATATATATATAAGTGAGGAAGTGAGGTGGGAGAGAAGATAAGATATGAGTGGGTTAGATGTACCATTTCAATTCCTTATTCTTAACCCCATTGTGTGTCGGCTAGACGTTGCTTAAGCAAATGGTACACCTAACCCACACATATCTTATCTTCTCTCCCACCTTACTTCCTCATTTCGTTAATTTTACATATGCTTGATGAGGTCCATCAAAAAAGTGTGAATTTCTTTTCATGTTTCATTTCAACCTTTGGAAGTAAAGTCTGATGATCCAGAGCCCTGTTAAAGGGGTTGTGGTGAAATAACTTATTACATGGAATCTTAAAGTGGTCTGTTTTTATTCAAACATATCTGCTCTGAATTTTACATTGAGCTCTCTGGATATCATCCTCCTTGGGTCTACCCATGCGGATTACCTAATTTTGCATAAACTATATATATATATATATATATATATATATACACTAATATAAATGTCTTATACTAATATATATATATATATATATATATATATATATATATATATATATACTAGTTTAAATGTTTTAAACTACTATATATATATATACATACATACATATATATATATATATGTGTGTCTGTGTGTGCGTGTGCGTGCGTGCGTGCGTGTGTATGAGATAAAGCTAAAACGTTCGTTACTTTGCTGATTGATGTTACATTTAGCCTTCCGTCTCGAGAGTGTCTTAGACGGAGCCTCCATGAATCACTCCGTCCACTCGTCAGAGGATATAAGGTGTGTGTTTCTTAATACGCCATCCACACCCAGATACGCAGTTTTCAGATTTCTTAAATTCCACCAGCTCGTTCATGATTTAGAAACGAAAAGAACTCTGTCGGGAAAGTGTCTTCAGTAGACAATATATTTCTACAAACTTTCCCTTTCTTTGAAAAAATACTTTATTGCATTGACTTTCGCCTTCATAAGTTTAGAAAGGGCGTCAATCCACAAGTCATGTTTTAACAACAGGGTGTATTAGGCTCTTTAAGCTTGACTAGTAGCGAATTTAGATGGAAAATTATTTGGCTGCTTACAGTTCTCCTTCTTTCTCTTGCATTTAACATGTTTTGAGTGTTAATTACTTTCACTTAATAACTGCTCACTTTCCCCAGTACATATTCTGAAAATTCTAATTGTCGTTTTCGGATAGTAAGTTTCTTGAAGTTTCTATTTCTCTTTGTTCTTCCTCGTTCTTCACATGTGTTGTCAATGTTATTCACAACAATCCTTGTTTCGCTCATATTTCAGTTGCTTTAATCTCTAGTTCATTGTGAAGGGATTGCAAAACCTTCAATACCATAGAGAAAATTAGACTACTTTACATAATATACATTATTCGGACAGTTATCCCCATCTTCATTGATATTTTGATAACATTTCGGCCGTTGTACGCTCCAGCCTTCATAAGATGATTAGAATATCTGTCTGTATCTCTGAGATGATGTATTATGATTACTTACATTATTTATATTATTTGAACTGTTATCCGCATCTTCCTTGACATATTCACAACGTTTCGGCCGTTGTACACTCTGGTCCTCATCAGATGATTGAAATATCTGTCTATATTTTTGAGAGGAGGTATTATGTTTACTTACATTATTTACATTATTCGGACTGTTATCTTCATCTTCATTGACATTTTGACAACATTCCGACCGTTGTACGCTCCGGCCTTTGTCAGATGATTGGACTATCTGTCTGTATCTCTGAAATGATGTATTACAATTACTTACATTATTTACATTATTCGGACTGTTATCTTCATCTTCATTGCTCTATTCACTACGTTTCGGCCATTGTACACTCCGGCCTTCAACAGATGATTGTACTAGTTCCTCTTCCTTTCCCTTTAACTCATGTTTGTTTCACCACTGCTGTGTCCAGGTATTGAACTAACAACCCTTTGGGTCTAGTCCATGAATCTAACCGACGTCATTATCCACTGGGCCATGTGTACTTGAGAATGTAGACAGATATGAAATTAGACGTTTCAATTCAGTATCAAACTCTTTGCTTCTAACTACATTTGATTCTTTCTCCCTAATTTTCTTCTTTTCTGAAAGGCATCTTTGAATCTCCCTGCACTCTTTTAGCTACCACAACCAAGTAGCATGTTAAATTTGTTTCCTGATTTGCTTACAACTTCCAAATTTTTCACTTGTTCCGCCCACTGAATTCTTGGCATGCGTCGGGAGAACTACATATCTTATATTTTAAGTCTCTTCGCCGGTTGTGAAAAGTTATCTTGCATACATCGCTGTATAAGGGATTAAACATTACATGCTAATTCTACATTCTTTTCTTTGCTGCTAAATGTTTCCTATTTCATCATATTGCACTTAGTCTCATAAAGACATATTTTGTTATTCAAAAAAAATAAAAATAAAAATAAATAAGTCCGAATTTCAGCACCACAGATTTCATCATATGTTACTACAATATCCATATAAAATTATGCATCCACTTGATTCTAATCTCCACAATTCACAACTCAGACATTTTTCGGACAACCATTAATTCGTTCTTCTCACAGTAAATAATTAGACATTTCTTCTCTCTTTCTTCGACTATATTCTTTCAGTTCCCTGCCTTCATTTGCCATCAATACATTGACTGTATTAAAATTAAATAGTGTGAAATTTCCTGATGTTTGGTTAGGTGTAATTGTCTTTAGTTCGACTGAGTGTCCTGAGTATCTGGATTGCCTGTTGAGAATCTGTTATTTCAGGCTGAAGCTATTGGTTTGATGATGGTAATTGTAATATAACCTGACGTACTCTCGTAATGCCGCACGTGATTTGTTTTAATGTAGTCTGCAATAAATTTCCATTTCACGCTAAAGTCGTTTCGTTGAATTTGCCGTTTCTAAACAATGTCAAGTAAATTTAATATCAACGTTTTAATTTTGGATTGAATGTGATTGAATGTTTTTCGACTTACAGGGTGTGTTGGTTGTAAATTGTTGCCATCAGTCAGTTATGTGCCACGCTTAGGCGATCATGTATCTTTTGATACATGACTGACGAGGCAGTTTTTTTCTTGCAGTATGTTGCCATTTCTTTGTCATATCAGTTGTTATCTGAAGCTATAGAATCCGGTCTGTCCTGCTACTTACCCATAGCTGGATGGAGGAAGAAGAAGAGGATTCATACCTTTCACAAGGGTATTAGAAAGTAAATGTAATGGATTCAATTGGAATTCGAACTCGGCTCTCCGATTCCTGAATCTCAGCCGCTATCCATTACTCTACTGTGCCTCCGATCGTCATATTATATTTTTGAAAATTTCGCGCATGTGCCTTGCCTCTTTGTTTTTTTTTTTTGCTTTGTAGACTGCATAGTATGGTAGGGTCAGTTGGGTACCTTTTGTAAGAAAAATGGCACCATGACGCAATTCATTCCGCTAAAATTTTGGAAACGCAGTGCATGGTATTCGCGCCGGAAGCTTCCATAAGAATATTTCATTGTATTAGGGTGTCAATGCAGGATTCGGAAAGGATTTTATAAGTCTAATGGTGATTATGAAGGTGTTTCGAGTGATCACTAGTGAGGGCGAAGTTATGTCCCCATTCAACATCCCATAATGCCTCAGACTCAAAACGGAGGCCTACATCAAATGCCTTGAGGAGGTAGTGCTGCGTTGGATCAAGATAGGGAGTATTGGGACACACTATATCTGGCAACAGATATCTTCATCATGCCACACAAGCAGGAGAACCCAGTCATGGTAATCAGACAATTTCACATCACCCATTACATCTGGCCACCTATCCTCTCCAGACTGCAACCTACTTGATTAATTTGCGTTGTCGCAGTTGAGTAAGAAACCCACAACAATCCTTGTAACTAATGGCAATCTTTATGGCAGCATTCATCAAATTAAACAAGAAGACCGCCCACAAGAGTTGCAGGTGATTGCGAAGTCGTGTGGAAGCTGTGGTTGAAACCAGTGGCGATTTTATTGAATACATCGACTGTTTAGTATTTCAAGGTATTTTGATGTAATTTTGCTAAATATATCTGTTAAAGTGGGTGAATTATATTAAAATCAGTGTTATTTTCAGTTTCGTGTAATTTAGACGACAACTTATCCATCGCAACGTCTATAATTATGTGTTTAGGCAGCAAACTCTCTTTTATACAAGTATCTTTAAAATCTACTGAGAATCTACTGCGTTTAAGTTTTCTATGTAATTTTTTTTTCTTCATATAATTTACGCCCAGAAAAGAAGAAAATTATAAGACAAGAAAAATTAAATAACAAAAAAAATAACCTTGTCATTCGATGGTAATGAAACACACACACACATATATATATATATATATATATATATATATATATATATATATATATATATATATATATATATATATATATATATATATATTAGACAGAGCTAAGAAATATATATTAATAAATATAAATATACCTACATTTTCTCGCGCCTGATGTGTTGGTAAACAACTAAATATTCTAATATTTAGAAAACGCTAGTGTATTCATATGGACATAACTTTCATTTGACAAAGTGAATACAATAACGTTTTCTAAATTCTCGTTGCTAAGGACTTTTTGCTTGTTTATTAATAGTTACTTTATTTACAATAAATTCATCTAGTTTTTGCCGTGAAAATGTCGATATTTGACGAAACACATCGGCTAAAAATACAGTTTTCCTATTGTCTACACACACACACATCTTTGTGGAACCACTGGCTGATCACACTCTCAGCTATACACTGTAAGTACTTAACTAAATGATTAAAATCGGAAAAACTGGTAGGTCACATGTGGGAGACTAACTGGAATATGTATGCTAGCCATTGTTAGGGTATGTCCTTTATTTTGGGGGTTACTGCGTCCTTTTTTGAACATGCATGAACTACACCTTTTCTCTGTTATTACATTTGACCAACTCGCTGTACTTTGTTTAGAATTGGATATCTAGTTTGAGTGTCTCACTGTACACGACAGTCATTCACCTTTAAACATTATCACTGCTTGCTTCGGACATTTAGTAAGTGAATAGTAGCAATCCCATATATATATATATATATATATATATATATATATATATATATATATATATATATATATATATATATATATATTTATATATATTTATATATATATATATATTAAAACATGTGTCAGTGAATGTTATGTCTACTTATTTTCAATAGGAGCCTCTCATATTCGCCGACAAGCTTTTTAGTATTTTGGTTAAAGGAAGAGAGAAAATTACCACGTTGATATATATTAATTTATTCCAAGTACTTTCGATATTAGCACAAACCTTAAGACCAAAACTGATGTGTTCATCATTTTTCTAAAACAACATTGTTCTATTCATCAGTTTACTTGTGTATCGAAAAACTCTAAGGTTATGTACTGTACGATGTAATTTTCATAATTTAAACGCTAGGGGAGTTAACTAAGTATATTAAGTAAAAAAATAATAACTTAGTAAAAGAAATATGTATGTTGATCACACTACTACTACGTTGTCTAAAAGGTTTAGTTTTTTTTTTAATGCTGCATCAAAGACATCAAAACATTTACAAAAGCAGGCCTGTCCACATTCGCAAATTAGGAAAATTCTTGTTGAAAACACGTCTATATTTTTTCATATATATATATATATATATATATATATATATATATATATATATACGCTACATCACGCACATTAGAACGGCTCGTGATCAGACATAACAGGCATTCATTGTATGTTATATGTAACAATATATCTTCAAATAATGATATGCTGCCCTATATACACTATACACACACACACACACACACACACACACACATATATATATATATATATATATATATATATATATATATATATACTATTATTTAACCGTTGTTTTCATTAATTGTAATTGTGTAGACGTTCCGTTTATTTATTAAACATTATATTTATCCAAGTCAGAGAAAAATCTCTGTTTAAAGGCGATTTTCTACTTTCCATGTCTATCGGCGCACTCTGTAAACGAGAGCTCAAAGCATGTCTGATGTTAATGTCGCTTTCATTGAGGAGAAAGCAATTTAAAATCCTGCTATATATATATATATATATATATATATATATATATATATATATATATATATATATATATATATAGCGGGATTTTAAATTGCTTTCTGAGAAATTAGTTGTATATTTTAGGAACGTTTAAACCATAGGGCTTTTGCAATTTGTTATCCCAATAATTTTTAATTTTTTTTGATTTTTGAGAAAATAATTTGACTTTCGTGTTAAGGAAAAAAAATCAGAATATTTTCGCTTACATTAAAGTTTCTGTTAATAATAACTGTTTCCCTAGAAGGAAATATTTGGCATTCATTAACTGAGAAGCCAGTCCTGCTTTCGATTGGAATTTATGAAATCAATATATTTATGATTACATTGCATTTTTCTAAAATTGGGATGGTAATGGTAATAATAGCCGTTTCCCTATAAGGAAACATTTTGCATCCATTCACCGAGTGGCCAGTAATGCTTTCGGTTGGAATTTATAAAATATTACGCTTAAAACAATTTTTTAGGAGAACATGTTTCTCAAGCTCATCAATTGTTATCGCTCATCCAGTATTGATAGTGATTTCCTTCCAAACTTTTTGTTCGAAGTACTGGGGAACATCAAAATCTTGAATATGTTATTTTCTCTATCCATTTTAGATGTTGATGCAATTGGAAGTCCTCAAGTGATCTCGTTTATCTTGTTTACTTACGGTTCGTTATGATTCTGTAGCGCCAGTACACAATATTCAAAGAAGAATGATCTTTGCCAAGACCCACAAGCTTTACTAGCTCAAAGGATTCTTTTTAACAATTTACCCGGGGAAGCAGGTTATATACAGTTGACATTTTAGATACTTCAACAATACTATATGTGATATCAAGTATCAGTTAATATAATGAATTCCTGACAATGACCAGTGGTTTGGTCGCAACGTTCTTCCTTTATAACATTTCTGACAATAGAATATGAATAATAGTTTGAATAAATCGAAGATATTCAATGTATAGCGACAAGACATTGTCTAAAATCAGAAGAAGCATCTTCAAAATCTAGGACTATTTATATGTCAAATCTTATGTCGAGCTACTTGCCTAGCTCAACCATTTCCTTCATATCAAGGATCCACCATGCCACGTACAAGAAAATGTCCCCGACCCTTTCGTGGGGAGAGAAAGTTGCACTGAACTTATTCCCCCCGAACTGATATTTTGTGTAGCCGTCTCCCGAACGGGTGTTTTTCCAACCTCTTCAAATCTTCTTACTTTCACTTCCCTTACTATAAAATCCCATAGAAAACCTCTACTTTGAGGGGCTATTCAGATGTGGTCTAGAGTAATAAAAAAGGAAAAAAAAATCAACAATATTAATTTTTATTTGTTAAAAAAACCCCAAAAAAAACGCATTTTTAAATTCAAATTTGAAAAAGAATGAATTTTTTTTCGTAATCATGTAATCATTCAACGTACAAGACAAACAGCAAGGCGTTAATATCAAGCAGAAATCATGTTTCTTTTCTATCATTTAATTCTATTCTGCAAAACGGTTTATTTTCCGATTGGAATCACCCGTAAAAGCGTATAAACTGAAGCTCTCCAAGACATTTCTACCGACAAAGCTAAATGTCGGACGATGCAGTAATTTGTCTGGAGGTGGTGCCAAAAAATATAACCTTTGACCACAAGAATATAATTCAATATTCTCCGATTTGGGAGAAATGTCAGTAGAAGGGGAAATAAAAGAGATGGGGTTGGTGTGGGGAATACAGAAGGGCGATACGAAACGTGAGGAAAATTATTTGCTTTCTGAAAAGCGCTGAGAACTAATTTAAAAAGCCGACATTTTTTTTTTCTTTTTGCTATTAAGAAGCAATTATTATTTTGCTTGTAATCGTCCATGTTCGACTCCAATAGAAAATTACTTTCATCTAATTTATTATAGTTGTTATGTTATAATTTTTTTTTACATCAAACCTCCGGAATAAATAGGAGTGTCATTAGCTATTTTAATAAAATGTATCCGGATGATGGATTGATTGAAGACCTGATGTCCAATGATTTTTTGTAGTCATCAAACCATTCTTGAATACGAGGCTCTGTTTTACAAGATGTGAGATTAGCGTAAGCGGAATTATTTTATTTATAATCCATTTTAACTTACGTTTAAATTTATTCTATAGATAATATTGTAGATATGAAGATGGCGAGTAATTTCTCATTTTGCACGACGAATTTATTGATGATTTGAGGGCCACTTGACGGGCTGCGAGTAACGACAGTCCGCGGGTAATGAGAGTCAGTTGCTGAATAACAACCAATAAAGACAAAAGCGGTGGTTCTTTGAACAAGTGAATGTCATGCGTCCTAAACAATGAACATAACGTTAAATAAATTCGAACTCTTCGGCTATACGAATTGATAGTTTGATGGAAAAAAAAGCTAATACAGGTTTTATTCCGGTCTAGAGGGAGGATCTAGACCGATTGATATTAATTTCCCTATGTAAGAAAATACAGAACGAACCGTAATTTACTGCTTATAAGACGAATTTTATTCCTATAAAATATCACCCCAAACTACCATGTGTTCTATAATTCGAAGTTCGGTGACAGGAGTTAATGTTCCTGCTATTTATTATATTCTTAATAGTTACCATAAATTACGTACGTCTCAGTCTGTGATGAATTTGACAGGATAAGCCAGAGGTCCATGTTGAAATATGGTATTCAGAGTTTAAAACTGGAGATAGTGTGGAGGAAGATGAAGTACAAAGGAACTGTTTTATTCGGTTACTTCCTTCAAGATTTGCTGATGGGGGTCGAATAAAGCATGAAAGCAAAACGCGGTAGATCAACTCACTTGCGGGTGAGTTGATGTTGTCATCCACAGACAGACTGTTTCATCAGTGCGGCCAGACGTCCGGGTGCCTCCAGCTAGAATCGAAATCCGAGTGAATTGGCGTCAGTCGGAGATTCCGCCACTAGAGCCGATGGCGCACGGCAGGAATGAAGGTGAATTTAAGCATTTTATTTTTAGATGAACACACAGTGACTGAGAGAACTCGATTTGATTTACCGAACAGTCTTGCATTATTAGACGTAATATTCACTGTTTACAAACCCACACTTCCTCCCCAGAGAGCTCAACCGAAATAATTTTTTCAGGAGGATATATATATATATATATATATATATATATATATATATATATATATATATATATATGTATGTAAAATGTAACTGGATGATAGATTGATTGATGCCGAATTATATTTTTGTAGTCATGAAACCATTCTTTGTATATATATATATATATATATATATATATATATATATATATATATATATATATTTAATATCCTTTGGAGATTTGAAGTAATGAAAATACGATATATATTATCCTGCTTTCACAACTAATTGCCTGCTAGATGATACATAGATTTATGCATATACATGTTTGTAAGAACTTAATTATTACAAACAGAGATATGCGTGTTATATGCTGTAGTTTTATTGAAGTTATATTTTGGAATTCAATTAAATTTATTTTAGAAATTGTAAGATTAATATGAAAGTGTTTTTTTCAGGTTGCTTGGTCGATTTTTGTTTACCGGCATATCAGCCGCTATTTCTTCAACCACAGGTAAAATGTATTGTTGGATATGTTGCTTTAAACCGTATTATTGATAAGTCTGCTATTGTAAATGCTACTATGAATAGGTAGTGTTGGTAACATTTCATATAAAAATGTATTGCTTGTATTTCTACTATAAATGTATATTTCTATGCTTTCATTTATTTTGTTTATGGAGGGTCAGTATTTTCTCATAGATGGGCCATTATAGATGCTACCACCACTGTTAAGGGTGTATCTGGGAAAAACAGCAATTAAAATGTGGTTCAATGCTCCTCAAATCCTCCAATCTCCAGATAAGATGCCTTGTCACCGCATGTAGTTTTCTTCCTCTCCAGGACACACACATACATACACACACACATATATGTATATATATATATATATATATATATATATATATATATATATATATATATATATATATATATATATATATATTGGTTGGGTTGATGTGAGTTTCTGACCCTGGGTTTCACGCTTTTGCGATCGTCAGCGTGAAAACCAGGGTCACAAACTAACATTAATCCAATCAAATATGTTAGCTCTATCTCTGATATTGAGCGCTTTCTATTAGGTTGGTGCAAAAATAATGACGTAATAATGTCGTTTTTTGACGTATTTTAACGTCAATAAACGACATTACCGCGCATATAATATATAAATAATTTTATATATAAATATATATATATATATATATATACACACACACTTTTCACACACACACACATTTATATATATATATATATATATATATATATATATATATATATATATATATAAATATAAATATATTAGTAGTCTAAATACTACAAAAATACCTCTTAACATATAGTGAAATGCGGGGGACGAAATCGGCCAGATTTTAATATCTTCTCATTCTATTGTCGTGTCCACTAAAATATCAACTACAATATTTATAAACCAATCACACTCAAGAAAACACTTACATCTTAAAACACACCAATAAAATCATAGATTACAAATCATAATGTTTGTAGTATTAGTCATCACCATTTTTAGGTAGATACCGACCAAATATCGTACGGACGTAGTAGAAGACATACCACGTGACTTCTTAGGGCCAATTAGGAATAAATAAATAATTTAATTCTGGAGCCGATATTGTTCGGAAAAAGTGTATAAAACTCCGTTTCCGAAACAATAAACACGCGGCTGCCAGCAAGCTACACACACCTCTCGCCGATGACCTTCATGACCTCATGTCAAAAACGACAGCGTTGACAAACTCTAGACCACGGCAACACCGCCAACAGTAAGAAACAATTCGTATTTCGCGTATCCGTTTTTATTATGAATCACGCACACACATGTTGACTTTTTCATACAAACACACATATCACATTTCATTGTTTCTCACACACATACACAAAAACAGTTTATATTTTATTTCAGAAACTTTCTCAACCCAAAGAAGACATTACTTTCCAATCTATTATCAACTTTTTGTATCCCTATCGTTATATTAAATCAATGTTTATTTATTGAAACTACGTCGTCTTTTCTACTGAATTTTATTCCTTCTATGAAAAGCGTTTGATTATTTTAGACGGCCAAATTACGAGCGACCCTGTAACGATATTTTATTAATGTATTGAATCCCGACACTCCAAATTTTAATATTCAACAAAAAACCGAGTAGAAGGATTCCTACACTATCAATGGGTCTAAAGAAAACTATAGAACAATAGCGCATTACCAAAGAGACATTTTCATTAGCACATTTAAGACAAAACTAAATTCATTGCATAGGCCAGAGGCAAGTCAGTTAAAATGGATTATATTATATTTTCCCTACCATAAGCGACATGTTAAATCAGTTACACAACATTCATTCATGACTTAAGCGTCAGCACGTGGTAATCTAATAAACATTAAAAAGAATTTAAAAGCTAATATATATATATATATATATATATATATATATATATATATATATATCCAGCTCTAATCTCAAATAACAACTTAAAAGAGACTGTTTGACCAACACAAGTAATGTTAAAAGATTGATGTTAAAAACTTAAAAAAGTAAAAAAAACAAATGAAAACTACAGACAAAAGTTCATTTTCTCCATCAAGACATTCATTTCTGTAATTTACTGCTACCAGCAAGCAGAAATATTTCTTCTCCCGATGATGGCCATTTTGTCCGAAACTAGTCGAGGAATCTAAATGAAATAATAATAAAAAAAAACGAAAGAA
The DNA here is from genome assembly GCA_963932145.1 of Acanthosepion lycidas. Taxonomy (NCBI): domain Eukaryota; kingdom Metazoa; phylum Mollusca; class Cephalopoda; order Sepiida; family Sepiidae; genus Acanthosepion; species Acanthosepion lycidas. Next base: position 97,127,719 of record OZ010588.1, read on the forward strand.
TATTAATGTCCAGTGTGTCTGAAGATTTTAATTTTTTAATATTTTTTTAATTGTTCAACATATATATATATATATATATATATATATATATATATATATATATATATATATATATATATATATATATATTACATAAAATGGACGAAGTCCGACAATTATTTTAATATATTCCCTGTTCATATGTTATTTTAATAGATACAATTATTTAAGTAAAAGCGCTGTTTATAATAAAACGGTATTAATTACATTTACCGGCCTCAATCTCCGAGAAGTTTCGTAGAAAATATGTGTCCTACGGGAGGAAGCGAATCTGTTTCCTACACAGAACCGTCATTTGGCTCGACCATTTAGCTACAGAGGAAAAAACAGTCATTTGCATTGCTAACCAGACCCTTTCTCTGTAACTAAATGGTAATGGTATTAACTTTCATCCTTTGGCTTCTCTCTTCAAGGTCCATTTAAGAACCATCAAGTGAACGGTAAATATGTTTAAAAAAGAGGGAACAGTAGAGAGGAAAACTGGATCAGGAGGTCAGAACAGCAAGCAGGATCGTCATTTCAACTTAGAGCTACATACATTCTAATTGTTCAAAGTAGAGTCCAATAGTGTTATAAAAACCTCGTAAGATATATTTAATAATTTCTAATATACAACGGCTCAAATCTTAATGTAACAATTGGACAATTTTGCTGTTACATCCGGTATATAATATATTTTGCTTAATTATAGTGATCAGCATATGCAGATGATACGGGGTTGAAATCAAATACAGAATGAAACGACAAGAAGATATTGAAGTAAAGTGGAAAGTATAGATTAAACATCAACAGCAAGAAGACAGAAATGCAAATTACAAATCCGAGATAAATAAATATCCTGGGAGACAAAAAATGCAGCAATGAAATTCGAAGACTCATTGGGATGGCCAAAAATGCATTTAAAATGTTCAGCATCTTTCTAAGAAACATAATACAAATTCGTTAGAAAGAGAAGAGTACTGAAATGTTACGTAATATCTAACTTCATATATGGCAATATTTGTTGGAAAATATCCTCAAAGTTCAAGAAGTGAATGGAAGCAAAAAAAATCTGGTTCCACAGAAGGATACCGAGGATACCAATGGACAGGACATGTGAGGAACGACGAGATTTTACAGAAAATGAAAACAAAAAGAAACTTATATTCGAATCAGTTGAAAATTTCGGGGCACATAACGAGAAATGAAGGCTTAGAAAATCTGATACTCACAGGACAAATGGAGGAGAGGAAGAGTTAAACAAAGCATAACGGAACAGGCTTTGTGGGAAATATCATAAATAAAAAATAAATATTTACAGCTACAAAGGATAGAGATTTGTGAAGAGCCGTCTACGTCCTAAGGGGGGGACACAGGCACATAATACAAAAGAAATTAGTGAGCCAAATTCCCACTTTTCCCAGAAAGTTCTGATAAATGGCCGTGAATAGGCATGCTTGGACAATTTAGCGTTTACAACTCTTGGCATAAGCCCACATTCTCCGGGCAGAAAATGCATCAAGCCGATTAGTCCCAATTATTTACGAATTAGAGGATCAACGAACGCCATTGGTTTCCGGATTAACTACTAACCCCGATTAGGATCTACTGGACGTGCACGAATTGGTGGATCGAATTAACAACCTAAGGAACCAGAAACTCAGGAATTCATGGCAATGTATCTCGACCTTGCATATTGCCACATCATTAGGATATAATAACAATATGAAGTTGTAGCGTTCGCAGCAAATGAATTAATTATTCTCTTCAGGTTAGGGTTTTTTTTTTGTTATAACTCAGCCTCTGATACTCTGTATTATCTGAAATATTAGCAAAGCCTTCAATGAACTGCCAACCTGGCAACGCCCTCACCTGTAGTAAGAGCATAACGATTTGGGGACTACGAATTACACGTGGTAGATTAGAAAAGCTACTTTATTGGTTCTGTGGCAAACAATGATCAATCATTTGATATCGCGTTCAGACGTCCCTCGTTGTTCGATCACCAGTCTTACTCACTTTCCGTTTTTTAATAACGATGTGCCTATAAACATTCTCAGGGTATTAGTACTCCATGAATTTAAGCGTGTTACTAGATTGGCAAATAGTTTCCACAGTTTTACTGTTTTAGACTTTTACTATTTCACACCAAATATTTCTTTCCACCTGTGGAATACTTATCCGTTTTCTTGATTCCATGATCAATACAATCTTCCAAAAAAATTGAATGCAACGTCAATCGCTATCATCTGTCTTCCTGACCTCTGTTTCTGTTTTGTGATTTCCTCAGTCCTCTCAATTCCCAGTCTTTCATTTTTAAACCCTCTAAGCCTTAGGCTAATGGCATTACCGTTTTGCTTGGTGTGGAAAGATTAAAATAATATCCATAAAATTAATAAGGAAAAACCCCTGAAGAATCACAGATTATGACGTAATAGGCTCACTTGTTTGGCGGTTTCTTTGCACATTCGTATCGAGATCAGATTATTATGAAATCGTTTAGTTTCAATTTGATTTGCTCGCTACCGCTACGAATTTATATCCAGCCTATAAGGAAAACTAAAGACGCAAAAGTTTTCCTTAAAAAGATGAGAAGATAAAAATAAATGAAAACGTTGTTGGCCATTACCTCATTGATAATCCAGTTTGTGCATCAAATTTTCATACCAAGTGTTTCATTATTCTATACGATGCACTTTCTTCTTTCCACTTGAGGATTGCGACATATTTTATTTCTAAAAGTCAGCCTTTTCTTCGCCTCAACTTACGTTGGTTTATTATATATTCTTACTATTTTTCTTTTTCTGTTCGTTTGTTTTCTATATAATATATACATATACATTGAATCACATTCTTACAAATACTTATGTTTTATTGTTTAATATTTTAAACATAACAACGTTGATAAAGGTTTCTCGTAAAACCTGACGACCTTAGACGATATATATGGTAATATTTTAGCTACAAGAAACATTAAACATTACTGTAGCAATATGTTTATATATATATATATATATATATATATATATATATATATATATATATATATATATATGTAAAAGTGAACATAGAAGTCAACCTTTAGAGGCGACAGTCTGTTTCATGCTAGATGCAATCGTCAGGCCACGAGGGCTACAGACTTCTATGTTCACTTTTATATTTACACACGGTCTATCTTTGATATTGAGCACTTTATCCCATAAATATAGCACATCTTAAGACTATCATATATATATATATATATATATATATATATATATTGATAATTATGATATAAGTATGATATAAAATCACTACAAAATAGCCATTTTGTTTCAACACTTCTGGTGTCTTATCAAGTGATGGTGTTGAATGTACAATAAAGGTTTTTAAAAGGTTCAAATCTGTCAAAGACATGTCGCTAGGGAAAACGCTGTTACATAAATTGATTTCTTTGATTTAAGAGATGGGTCGTTATTTTAAATATAATTATTTCAAATTTTTCGTTAAGACAAAGATAACAAGGGGCATATAGAGAATTACATCCTCAAGCTCTCTTAATTTCCATTTAACAGTAGATGTCTTATTCTTCTTCTTTAAACTCCAAAATTTTCTGGGATAATGAAGTCTTGTACTTATAATTACTACTATTGAAAGATTGCATATATATATATATATATATATATATATATATATATATATATATTATAATGCGGCCATATTTTCTTCGACTAACCGTTATCACAGACGATCGTTGATATAGTTAAATGTAAACAAGAAAATGATTTACCAATGAAAACACGTTAGAATGGTATAAAAGAAATTTTTTATATACCATACAACCCGTCTTGAATTTAACACTCATAGGGTATATTGAAGGCAAGAATGGGACTAGAAAGCAGCATGAAACCTATCTCAAGATCTTTTACAGGGTGGTCCAAAAATCACACGTAATATAACTTTCTATTTCAAATGGCTGACACGAGCTCCTAGTGTTACGAAGAGAGGTATAGGATGACAATACTTTCGGATCACCTTCTATAATTGCATGGTAAAACAGGGTCTGGGAGGGATAGTGAAACCACAAAACTTTCTAAGGGTTACAATTTATAGGAAATTGTGAAAGTCAGTAGGATTTTGAAGATGAACGGTACAAAGAAAAAGGAAGACGATGAGGGAGAGAAGAAGAAGAATAGGAGGAGGGAGAGAAGAAGAATATAGATGAGGGGAAATGAAGAAGAAAAAGAAGAAGAAGAAGAAGAGTAGGAGGAGGTGGAGGAGATGGAGGAGGAGGAAGAAGAAGAAGAAGAATATGGATGAGGGAAGAAGAAGAAAATGAGTGGGAAGAGAAGTAGAAGAAGAAGGAAGACTCGAAGAAGATGGACGAGAGAAAGAAGAAGAAGAAGAAGAAGAAGAAGAAGAAGATGGATGAGGGAAAAATGAAGGAGAAGAAGAGAAGGAAGAGGAGAAGAAGATTGACGATAGAAAGAAAAGAAGGGAAAGGAGAAAGAGAGGAAAGATAAAAAGAAGAAAAAAGAGAAATCTTAGTAATTAAACAAGGCCATTTCCTCGTAAGTGAATATAACAAAAGTAATAAGAATTGGAACACATCACTGAGATTAACAATTGCGAGCTATTACCCATTACGCCATTCCTCAAACAACAGCGCCTGGTATTCCGAAGCAGTCTCGATCAAGATACTGAACAGGCTCGACGTTGATTATTTCGCTGATCATATGGGAACCGGTGTTTTATCGGGATTGGACGTAAGCCTAGGTTTCATTAATAAAAAAACAAAATTCATCGTTGATATAGTAGACTAATGTAGTAAATTTGATGGCCTTATTTAGGGTGGCACACAGCCCTGAATTTCTAAATTTGATTTCTCATCTCGTGATCACATTTACACGATATTGCTTCGATAACATTCAGGCCTCATTTTTTAAAAAAATTTGATGATGTTTACAAAACGTTGATTCAGTCGCACGCAGGTGTCCATTTGCTTCTCTTTTACTCTGAAACTTCTATTATCAATTGTCAGCTTCTGAATTTGTTGATCTGGTTCAGAAAGATTTCTTTAACCAGGATGAGACTCAAATTTAATTTTAACAGTATGCAGTGAATTAATGCTATACGCAATACAGGTGTGGACTTTCAAGTCTCTTTCACTTCATGAGTGACAAGGCAGAAAATTTTCCTGTAGTATGTTGCCTCTTCTTTCGGCAGTTGAAGGGTTATCAACCAAACCACAGACATAGACTCTCCTGATACTGAACCATTATATGGTGTGGGAAAATGAGATGGATTCACACCTTTTCCCCAAATGGTATTTATGCATGTGACGAACCCGACTGGAATTCAATCTGGACACTAGAATTTCTCATTCCTAGCCGGAATCAATGTTACAATAAAATGGCAGCTAAACATTAATGATATGAAGGAAATTGATAGTCCATGTCAGGTTCATTCTTTTACGAGGTAGATGGTTACGTCAGGAGGCAATTCTTGCGTAAGGCAGTGGAAGATAACTGTTAAACCGAGGAATGAACGGGTTAAGAATTTAGTAAGCGGGGAAACATTCTCTTAGGAGTCGGTTCCACAAAGAAGTGGTATGTGTGAATAATCTTCTCGGCTGGCCTTAATTCTAACCGGTGGAATACGGAGAGAAGGTATGTGGGCATTTTCCTAGTATGAAAGTGGCATGACGTGTCCTTGCCGTGAAGGTTTGAACTGGCAAAACCAGGGGGTGTAGTTCGTTCGAGCACTTTTCGTGAAAGTAGCCATAGAGCAGCGAAGGGCTTGCCAGATCCCGCCTGTGGAGGAGAGGTTGGAGAGTGGAGAATAATTTGTCATCCACAAGGGCTTGGGGACGCCTTTGGATAATGGCACAGTGGATAAAGGCGTCGGTTAGATCAAGTCACAAGACCCTAAGAGTTTGAGTTCAATACCCGGTTAAGGCAGTGGAAAATTTGGAGGAGAATTAACAGGAGATAACAGATAACTGATATCCATTAAACATGGCACATGGAACTAGAACAGTCTACCCCAGTGAGCGAAATAAAGGGTTCAGTTCGACATTCCAACCACCTGAAGAAGGCTGGAGTGTACAACGGCCGAAACGGTGAAAAAAATATGGCGACAAAGATGAGAACAATAGTCTGAATAATGTAAATAATGATTCATTGAGATTGTTTTCATTACTCTGTAGAACACATTTTATTAAAAACTATAAATATTGAGAGATCCATGAGTTGTATGGTAACTTCCATTAAAGAGTAACTAATGTCAACGACGATGATTTTGTTAGACATAGTTAACTAGTTAATAGCTGGTGTGGGGACAAGCAGCGAAAGGATAGATGTTTAATAAAAGTTAAACATAAATTCCCCCCAGATTCACGGGTGCCAAAGTGTACAACGGCTGAAGGATTGTAATAAATATGGCGACAAAGATGAGGACAATAGTCCAAATAATGTAAATACTGAAACTGAAACGATTTTAAATATGAATTAAGTTTAAGAGTCAAATATTTTTTCTTTTTCTTTCAAATTTAACAACTTAAGCCTTTGGCAATTTCAACCATGGACACATTAACAAAAAAAGGTCTTAAATTTTCAAGATAGCAGTTGAAAAAATTGTTCGTAAATTCCAAAAAAACTGGATCGGTTTCAGACGTGTAAACACCATTGCGTGTTTTTTTGTTACGACTTTTAGCTGAAAACATTGCTACAGTGCACGGGAATGTAGCCGAAGATACAGGCACCTATTTTCGTCATCGCACCCAGGAATTGAACCTCTCCACAACAACTTTACATTGATTCCAATTTGCACTCTCGGTTGTTCGATTATTTTGACCAAAATTATCGCGAAGTGCGCGAAATAAATTTCGGTTTGAACGTCAATTTTCGTAATAGGCTTCGAGAACTTTAATACGTTGTTTGATTGTTAATCTTTCCAAGGTAAAAACTGCCAAAGACTTAAGTTGTTAAATCTGAAAGATAAAGAAAAAAATAATCATCAGACGCTTAAACTTAATACGCATTTAAAATCCGTCCAATTTTTTGGAACACCCTTTATAGATTAAAAATATTTGGTTCCGATTGCTTTCTTTCTTTTGCGTAGGTTCATTGCGGCTAAATTTCTGTGATTCCTCGGGACATAGCATTTATAATATTATTATTTAACCACTTCGAGGCTCAAGAGCCAATTAATTTAGAAGGTTATCGACTGAGGTGGTTTTACAGTGGTAAGAGAAAGGTGGGCAGAATACGGGGATATGTAGAATTGATAATGGTTGATGCTATTGAAAAACAGTGTGTTCAATTCACCGTTTCTGAAGGTACCTGCATTTTCCTGGGAAGTTCCATCTTTACAAGAATGGTATAGTGTTACCCTCTCCGTACTGTAACTGTCCAATCATCACTTTCGAGTTTTCGAAAAGGTTTACGCGGTCTTTTCGATGTTGAATTATTTCCGCATTAAACTTCCTTCTGACAGCCATTAGTTTGCCTATTCAATCGCTGCTTTTTCCTGGCAAATATTCAGGCAAACTATATTGCCTTAATTGAACCAGTTCAGACCTTTACAAAAATGACATGCCATTCAAACTACATTGAGTTCTTTCATTATCAGTTCTATATTCCATTTGTATGTGGAATGTTCTTCCCCAGAACTGTTTTAGAGGGGTATGTTTTGCCTAAAATAATTCAGTGTCTACAGGCTGTTAATTTAGATTAGAGGGCAGGCATCAGAGACTGATCAAATCTGATGAAGTCGACTTGGTGAGGGGAGTATGATGTTTGAAAGACCCGAAACTACCCACTGACCCAATTCAGAACGTCACTGACGACGACCTCTAGCGCTAAAGTGTGTATATTCAAAGTAGTGTGGAAAGCACTCCCAAGACGATGCTTACCCAATCACTTCAATATAAACTTCATCTATCGTAAACAATTACCTGTCTAACATATCTTAACGTGCGAATTCTCTTCTTCCCTTTTCTACCTTACAATAACCTCTTTTAGTAAGCCTTTATCTTGAGTTGTTCTTGGACTTTGCTTTCGTAGAACAATGATAATATGAGACTTATCTTTATTAGGATTCATTTAGCATTCATAGAGCGATCAGCTACTGTTACTTTAGGTTGATATTTATGAAATATTTAGAAAATTTTTTCAAGAAAATAACAATCTCAAGTTTGCGCTTTCCTGTTGTGATGATGACTTAAGTTCTAATCTTTTGTTTAAGAAGAGAGGAAAGTCAGCATCCTGACACTGTCATCATTTTCCCTTCGAGTTTCATGCACTATGCATTTTAGTCGTTGCTACTCTTTAAAGTCTTCAAGTAATCCGGTTTCTGTTGTTTACTATTGTTCTTTGTTTGCGATTCTGTAGAACCAGTCTACGAGCTTTGAAGAAAAATGTTCCTCTTTAAGACCTACAGGTCTCATTTAATCGAAGTAATTTTCCGTCATTGATCTGAGAGACCAGTTTTATATAACTAAACGGTTTGGCACCAAGCACTTCAATATTATGAAAGCCTTGATCTGATGAGGTTATTTAAGAAAATGACTGGTGCTTTTGGATTGAATTTATAGTTTTGGAGTTACTTGCAATGTTAGGCGAAACAAACCCTAAACCAGCCTATTCTACATCCAATTTCCTTAACTCCTATATTAAATATGCTATATTTCATCCATACATCGTTTTATTGGAAGTATTTAATATTTAATAATGGAATTGTTTTCACCCCAAGTAATGCAATAATGTCACTAGATGTCATGGAATTACTGTGAGTGACAGAAAATAAGAATACTTTATAATGGAGAATTGAAGAAAGGACAATTACGAAGCAGAGTACAGCAAGACAGAAGACAAGAATTGATATTCCAGACATATTTTTGAAGATTATAGGAGACAGGGAAGCATTAAATCGGAAGGGAGTTTCTCGGTTGAGAAGAAACTGTTAGAATAGAATTGTTGTTTACACCTAGGTATTTCAACAGTAAAACGTTGGGACCTAGTTGTAAATCTAGTAGCATGCTTCAATTCATGTAGTCGAAGTACTAAGGAAAAAGTCTCCTCAGAATAGTTTACATGAAAATATTTGTAGAAATGACATAAGGATCAAGGTCATGTGATAAAGTAACTGAGGCTGGGATGTAGGATCAGGGTCGATTAAATTTCCTATCCTTCTTTGAACTTTTGATCTCGAGATATACAGCAAAGCAACAGACCAGATATGGCAGCAGTATTCAATACAAGGACGAATGATAGATTTATAAATGTACAAGATGAATTCTGAAAAGAAAATATTTCTAATACGACATAGTGAATGAATTCTTTCCTTGAAGTAGACGTAGCCAATGATTCAATATACAGTCGCTTCATTTAATGTCAATAGAAAGATCTTCTGGAGTTTGCATCGGTCTTACTGACTCAGAAAAGATTCTCTGCAGTTGATAAATAACAAAGTTTTTTTTTTTTTTGTTTTTTTTTTTTATAGATGTTGATGTTCTTGAATATTTATGATGGCTTCAGCCTCTGCGCGATCGCTTCTTTCATTTCAATTTCTGATTGAAGCTTCTGTTTTCGAAAATTTTATCTTCCGTTTTACTTCATGGAATATTGTTGGACGAAGCGGTATTTTGTTCAAGGTCATTAGAATAGAGAATAAAGATTGATGATCCTTCATGCAAAGAGCTCAGTTTCGAAAGTCATGATGTGCATAGAATTATCGATTCGAATGTTTCGCATTTAATAATAAATGATAATTATCGTGTTTTGGTGGCTTTAAGAGATAAAAAGAAAGCATTGTTGGCGGAATTGGTATTTTCTTCAAGATCATTAAAATAAAAGATAAAAATTCGGGGATGAGTTCTCAGTTTCGAAAGTCCTGTTGTATATCGAAATATCGATTCATATTATCATAAGGAAAATAATCATAATTATCGTTCATTTTTCTGTTTAAGAGATAAAACTTAAAGTTACAAGAAAAAAAAAATGTTGATATTTTGGTATTCGTGAAATTGACTACAGGTATTTTTTGTTTTTTTTACTAATATTCACCCCATACAATTCTAAAGTGCCTCTGAAGTGGTGTCTATATCTGAATGATGTTGTATGAGTGTCAATGGAATATGAAAGAAAAAGTTCAGAGCTGGTGAACCTAAGGAATGAAGCTTATCAAAGTATTTTCAATGAAAGTGATTATAAATTACCGATAAGCTTGTTATATTTAAACTCTGGTAAAGGGGTTGTAGGTTGGATAATAACTCATTCCCTGAAAGTGCGGGTAGAGGCTTTTCAACCCTATCCAGACAGGTTAGTGAGGACTAGACATCTCCAAGATCTAGCAGCGATACTTCCGAAAAGCCCGATATTCCTCACGCGCTCGGCGTCAGTAAAGATTGAAGCATTCGACTATTTTGTAAACATCACAGAGACTACGAATCAGATGACGCTATAAAGCGACGTAACAATCAATTTTTTCTGTTTCAAAAAATTCATTAGATTACGATCGATCGCATAATTTTCTGACTGACATATTAGTTTGGGAAAATGATTCATATTGTGAATATGCAAAAAAAAAAAACAGCATTTGAAAAGAAAAGATTAATATCACATTAAGGGGATAACGTTGGCTTCGATCAGATGTTTTAGCAAAGTTAGGGAATTTTTTTTTTTTTTTTGAATATTTAAACAGTGTCCAGACTTTTTTAAAAAGAAAAATCAGACAAAAAATTAAAAATTATATTTTCTAAAAATCGGAAGGAAATTCTCAATTTGCATATTGCCATTTTGCCAGACATACGTTGCACCTGGACAGCACAGGGTAGTATTTGCTTCCTTGACAGGAAAGAGTAAACACCCATGGGCGACAGGCTGCTTCATGTTAGACGTTCCAACATATCTATTATTTTTCCTCGACTATTTATACATACAAGTCAGTGATGAATTATGGGTAGTCTATTGTATTGCATTATGGGTAGTCTATTGTATTATTCTAACGGTTATTTTGGTGGACGGTATCGCTGGTGTTTCGAATTATAGTAAGGGCTACTGAGTGGCAATAATTGTGCATTTGAATGTTGTTGTTTTTTTTGGTTATTTATAACTTTGCTAACTTTTTTAATCGTTTACTTACTTTTTAAAATTTGTTATTGATTATTTTAATGTTGACTATCATTACTTTTTATTTATTGTATTTACTTATATACTTATATATACATTTTTTATTCCCTTATAGATTTGTATATAATTTTGGAAGAATTTTTTTACTTAAAGGAAGCAAATATATATCTACATGCTTGAGTATTTATACATACATACACACACAGACACATATATATATATATATATATATATATATATATATATATATATATATATATATATATATATATATATACGTGCATGCAAAACCGCACGCGTGTATACGGTTGCTTATATTTAGTTACTTTATTTTCCTAAACAAACCCACGCATATATATATATATATATATATATAGACTGCGTGCCAAAATATTATCGAGATAACTATTTTCTAATATTTCAAAAACCGTCCAATTAATTCACACAAGATTTTCACACAATGTTGGTAACATTGACCTGAGCAGTCACTGAAATTTTCGTACTGACATGCGCAATGTAAACAAACTGGCGCCATATTTGTTATCAGCACGGTGATTTGAGCGTGCCAAATTATTAAAAAGTGTAAGAATTTAGTGAAAAGATGGGCCGTAAAAGCAGTTTAAGTGATGCTTAAAAGAAAACTATCACCTCAGAACTGTCAAAAGGTAAATCTTCCCTATAAATTTCTGAAATGATAGGGAGGTGTCATCAAACAGTGAAAAAGTTCACCGCCGACCCTACACAAGTATGCAAAAGGGCAGATATAGGCCACTTAAACAAGAGGCCACGAATAACCCTGGACTTACCAGTCAAGAGCTTTTCAGTCGCATTGGGGATCCTACTGTGTCTAAAAGTGCTCGGTGTTACTCTGAGGGAAACAGCAACAACAGTCAAACCTGTATCGAAGCGTCTGTTGGCGAGAAATCACATTCAAAATTGATTGAAATGGGCCGAGGACAATATGAAGGTTGACTTCTGTAAAGTTTTGTTCACAGACGAAACTCGAGCAACACTTGATGGGCCATATAGATGGTGCAAAGGCTGGGTAATGAACATACAGAATCGGCATCATTGTTTGAGACGCCAACAAGGCGGTGGAGGCATAATGATCTGGGGTGGTATCATTGGAAAAACATTAGTGGGCCCATGGAGAGTACCAGATGGCGTCAAAATGAATGCTGATGCATACATAGCGTGTATGAAGGAGTATCTTGAACCGTGGATGAAAAGGCAAAGAGTTGCCTTCACAAGGGCCATTGTTTTTATGCAAGAAATGCGGCCTCACATGCTGCTCACAAGGCAACTGAATATTTGAAACAGTTAGGCTTCGAAGGACCTCGAAAAATGAAGTGGCCAGCAAATTCTCCGGATTTGAACCCAATCAAAAACCTTTGGGGCATCATGAAGCGAAGACTGTACGCCAACGGACGATAATTCAGGAGCAACGCTGAGTTGTGGGAAGCAATTCTTGACATATCTCGCGACATTACAGCAGATGACATCCTACATTTAACAAATTCAATGAATCGTCGACTTTTCAAGTAATTTCAAAATAGGAAAAGCACATTCCCTATTAATTTGTTTAAAACTGTGCCTTTGTTTGTATCTGGTATTATTTGTTTCATTATCTTATTTATTAGCTTCTTTTGATCATAAACATTCACGTGCAACATTAATAAACGTTATGTTTGCGCAATTCCGGGAATTTTACTAAATCTTTCTAATAATTTGGCACGGACAAATCACCGTGCTGATAACAAATACGGCGCCAGTTTGTTTACTTTGCGCATATCAGTACAAAAATTCCAGTGATTGCGCAAGTCAATGTTGCCAAAATTCTGTGAAAGTTTTGTGTGAATTGATTGGACGGTTTTTGAAATATTAGAAAAAAGTTATCTCGATAATAATTTGGCACGCAGTATATATATATATATATATATATATATATATACATATATATATATATATATATATATATATATATATATATATATATATATATATATATATATATATATATATATATATATATATATATATATATATATATATATATATATATATATATATATATATATTGGCGTTTTTCCTAAAATAAATACGCCAAAAATCCACTTTCATCTCAACCGTGCGCCGACAGCTTAGTGGTAGAATATCCGCCTGATACCAATTCAGTCGGGTTTCAGTCCTAGATAGAGGCAACCGGATGTCTAGCCGCACTGATGAGCTGTGATACAGCGAAACAGTCTGTCTGCGGATGACATTATATATATATATATATATATATATATATTATTTGGACTATTGTCCTCATCTTTGTCGCCATATTTATTACAACGTTTCCTCCATTGTACGCCCCGGACTTCTTCTGAAGAAGGCTGTGGCGACCACGGAAATATGGGGAAAATAGTCCGAATAATGTAAATAGTGTGCATAATATCTCATCTCAGAAATATAGACATATGTTTGTTTTTTTGAAGATACTGTCATGCTCGAGGATAAACCTTTTGCTGTCATTATTGAAGGACTTGAGAAAATTGCCTTGTTCATATATATTCCTTTTATTTCAAAATGCACGTAATCATGAGGATATTGTCTATTACAAAATAAATATAGAAATTTTTAATATATATATATATATATATATATATATATATATATATATATATATATATATATATATATATATATATATATATATATATATATATTAATAAAAAGAATGAACATTAAGATATATAATCCGGTGTTCTTATTAATCAGAGAAATGAATTAGGTATTTTTGCCGTAAGTGGGAAAAAAATTGCTTAAAGAATACTTAACAAATATTTAAATATAAACCTTTGAAAAATCTTAAGATACTTATACTTGATATAGAAAAATAATTTTACTTACTGTAAGTAATTCTTATACAATTACTTCAATTAAATGAAATATAGTCTATAAAAACTAACAATGAAAATATTTTAAAGTTGTAATTATAATTGTAGTTAATTAAAATGAATTCTAACGTAAATTTCTTTTAAATTGTAATTAAATAAATTAAGTTTACTAAATTAGAGAAATGAATTAGCAATTTTTGCTTTAAGCGAAAAAAAAATACTTAAATAATATTTAAATATAAATTTTTTTTAAATCGTAATATAAATATACTTGATATAGAAAAATAATTTTACTTACTGTAAGTAATTCTAATACATTTACTTCCATTAAATGAAATATAGTCTAGAAAAACTAATAATGAAAATATTTTAAAAAATATCTTATAGTTGTAATTAAAATTGTATTTAATTAAAATGGATTCTAACCTAAACTTCATTTAAATTGTAAATAAATAAAGTTTACTAAATTAGAGAAATTAAATATTTTTGCCGTAAGTGAAAAAAAAAAATTGCTTAAAAAATATTAAAATATAAAATTTTTGAAAATCGTGATATAAATATACTTGATATAGAAAAAATAATTTTACTTACTGTAAGTAATTCTAATATTGGGTTGGTGCAGAAATAGTGGCGTAGTGATGTCGTTTTTTGACGTATTTTTTAACGTCAAAAAGCGACATTATTGCATCATTGTTTTTGCACCAACCTAATACATTTACTTCTCTTAAATGAAATATAGTCTATAAAAACTAAGAATGAAAATATTTTAAAGTTGTAATTAAAATTGTAGTTCATTAAAATGAATTCTAACCTAAACTTCTTTTAAATTGTAATTAAATAAATAAATAGAGTTTACTAAATCAGAGAAAGGGAAATTTTACTTAAATAATATTCAAATATAAACTTTTTAAAAATCGTAATATACGTGATGTGAAAATAATTCTACAAACTGTAAGGGATTCTAATTACATTTAATTGTTCTTGAAAGAAATATAGTATATTAAAAATTAAAGGTAAAAATATTTCAAATCGTAGTTAAATAAAAAGTATTCTGACGTAGACACCTCCCAAAAATCTTTAAATATACGAAGGAAAAAAATGCCGTAAGTATTTTAGCCGTTAACAATAAAATTTATAAAAAAAAACAAAAAAAAAAAAACAATCCAGACGACACGCTTTTAACTGATGTTAGATTTAATGAAAAATACATCCCTACCCACTACCAAAACGTAACAAAAAACTGATCGTTAAATTATAGACATATGCAACACCCAGACACCCATAGTCTAGCAAAATAGATTTATCTGTAACCTTGGAAACATGAATTTTGTTTTAGTTACTCCAAAATTCGCTTGAGGATGAAATGGAACTAATGTCTTAGCTTCCATTTTTGAAACATGGTTAGAACTGTGTAGCGAAAAAAACATATTTTAAATCAATTAATTTATAATATATATATACATATATATATATGTGTGTGTTTATATATATATATATATATATATATTAATGATGATACATACATATATATAATTAATTATATATATATAATTAAATATATATAATTAATTACGATATATATATATATATATATATATATATATATATATATATATATATATATATATATATATATATATATACTTGCATGTTTTAGACATGTTCTGTAGTCTAATTATTATCGATGAGATCCGTTCATACACGCCGATAAAATTTTGGCGTCATCAGTGAAGGACGAGAGAATATTCCCGAGTTTATAGATATTTGTTTGATTTCCAG
Source organism: Acanthosepion lycidas (assembly GCA_963932145.1). Lineage (NCBI taxonomy): Eukaryota > Metazoa > Mollusca > Cephalopoda > Sepiida > Sepiidae > Acanthosepion > Acanthosepion lycidas. The sequence goes on from OZ010588.1 coordinate 97,143,509, forward strand.
GTATATTGGAAATATCCATGTCATCATCAGGGTATTGTTTATTACAAAACAATATTAATACTACAATATTTATTTTATTTGTGCCCTTATTTGCAGCGATTGCAAAAATATTTACATCGGCAAAAAAATGTTCTTATTTAGGGAAAATAAGATAGAAAAAATTGTATTCTGTAAACAAAAAACCCTGAAAAATAAGTCTGGCGTTTACCTTGACCCAACGAAGACATTATGAAATTATAATTCATTGAGAAACTGTTTCTTTTGAGTTTTCTGAAAGACAACAGATCGTGTCTAAAATCTCAGTAAATGAATTACTGTAAACGTCTCATTGACAAAAAGCGAAGACAAAAACGTCAAATCATTAACTCTACTTTTAACGAGATTATCTGTCTTCACTATTAAATAAAAACACCTTAATTCTATCAAATTGTCTGTCTCGTTGTAATCACATCATTGTCCTGCCTGAAGTCTTAATAGTTATAATCCTTTTGGAGACTTCTGATTTTGAAGCTTTCATGTTAAGATAGTGATATCGATTCAAAGGCATTCTACCAGTATCTATGTTTGTATAATCAATACTAGAAGTTATCTTTGCACCTTTTGTTTTTCTGTGTACTTACTTTTGCACGTCCTTGTATTCTATATTATGATAGAGCTTATTTACCACCACATACACACACACACACACACACACACATATATATATATATATATATATATATATATATATATATATATATATATATATATATATAAATAAATAAATATATATAAAGGCTTAAACACTAATATTCCATGGTCATAATTTATTCCATTAGAATCGTAAATACGATTCAATTCATCAGACCTACAAATTCAAATAGAAAAAAAAACAACTCCGGGAATAAAAAAAAAAACAATAGTGAGAGTGTATGTATGAGAGTGTATGTATGAGAGTGTGGGAGGCATGTTAAAGTAAATGAAAGCTATAGGGAGAGGTAACAGACGAGAGAAAAACAGGAACGTCTAAAGATGAAAGGGGTGGGGGCGGATAAAATTAAACAGAGAGAAGTTTCATTGAGTTATACATGGATTCTATTCTCTTGAATTTATTTTTTATACAAATATATATGTGCATGTATGTATGTATGTATATATATTTATATATTTTAGATATATGATTGCATATTTATGTGTATATTTACCACTAATAGTATCTATCTATCTATCTATCTATCTATCTATCTCTCGCTCTCTCTCTCTCTCTCTCTCTCTCTCTCTCTATATATATATATATATATATATATATATATATATATATATATATATATATATGTATATATATATATATACTGGCTGTAACAGCAAAATTGTCCAATTCTGTAACAGCTTAACTGTCTCATTGTTAGATTAAGACCTGAACTGTTTTATCTTAGAAATGATTAAATATATCTTGCTGGAATTAATATTGATCAATAAAAATTAACAGACACATGGCACAGTGGATTAAGGCGTTAGTTAGATCCAGAGTGTGAGTTCAATACCTGGCTAAGGCCATGGAGAACTTGGTGTGTGGAATTAACGAGATACAATTGATAACTGACATCCATTAGACATGGCAGAACTAGAACAGTCTACCAGAACAAGCGAAATAAAGGATTCAATTCGATATTCCAACCACCCGAGGAAGGCCGGAGCGCACAACGGCCGAATCGTTGTGATAAATATGGCAACAAAGAAGAGGATGGTAGTCCGATCAATGTAAATAGCTTTACAGTAAACTCGTGAGGAAATCGTTCATAAACGGAAAATGACATTTTCATCATTAATTAATCATAGCTAAAGATCGGAACCTCATGAAATAATGAAATAAACTTCATATATATATATATATATATATATATATATATATATATAAGAAAGAGGTTGTAGTGGTTCCAACGAGAGAAAAGTATGTATATTAAAAAGAAGAGAAGAGAGGTGCCGTAAACGTTTCTGGTTGTAATGTGGATTTATTTAGAAAAAAATATTATGCTTTGCTTTACATAATGTTACTACACGTGTTTCTGGCCTCGTGACCATCTTCAGGTAAAAGCGGAGATTTCCACATATTATTAAAAATAATTAATTTTTTCTTTTGTTTTTCAATGTTAAATATTCTCGATATGAGACATTTTCTGTGTTAGTAATCCGAATTTCTTTCTTGAATTGGCAATATCTTCGCCGTCTCTAACCTTCTAACTTTCTGTCATGGAGTTACAAGATGTCTCACAGGTTCCATGTGGCCTTTCATTTTAAAGATTGTTCTCATTGCTCTTTGGACTGTCTTAGCAGAAACAATTCTCACACATGCCAAACGTCTTCTCAATTCAGTTGTTTTTTTCTGATTCATTTCTTTAGCTTTATTTAGTTGAAATTATTTTCCATCTTCCGGTTGCCACCTCCTGATTCAGTTTTCCTCTGTACTCTTCACTCTTTTTTAAAATTATTCAACGTTCTCTTGATGGTTCTTCATGGATTTGATGATGGAAACCAGAGTATGAATGTTGGTATAATTTCTGTTATCATTACTAGAATGTGGCAGACACAAAACGATTTTCACCGGTTCTCTTTCTAGCTGCATAACTCAAAGTATTTGTCAGTAACCAGAAAACTCAATTACTTCAGTGGTTGTTTAGATATTTAAAAGTTTCTAGTATGAACAAATATGTGTGCGCTTTCATTTATGCGTCGCAGCAAGCGTTTCTCTGTATTCGGCTCCTAGTGACAACTGTCTTAGAGAGACAATCATTCTTTGTACTGTCATCTTTCATTTACAAAAATATATTCAGCGATTCCTAAGGGTATAGTTTAACGAAGTGACCTACTTTGTCAGGGTCGTTTAATATGGTACTGATGAGGTCCACTTCTCTTTAACTGATAATCCCCCAGACAATAACTGTCGAAACATTTTTGTAACAGTTTACAGCTGTTTTCTCCTTTAACAAGATACCGGCTAACAAGCTAGACCCTGCGGATTTGACTTTTTTAGATGAAAGATGTCAGGATGAAAAACTTATTGTCTTATTTAATGTAAAAATGTTATTCATAGTCATCACCGTCTGACGTCATTCAGTGAACATCTTTGTCAGTGTAGTTTGACAAAGTACTTGTGAGATCGCCATCACTTGGTTGGTAAATATCTAGACAATATATATATATATATATATATATATATATATATATATATATATATATATATGTGTGTGTGTGTATGTGTGTGTGCGTGTGTGTATGTGTGTGTGTGTATGTATAGATAATATTAGTGGTAAATATACACATACATATGAAAAATATATAAATATATATACATACATGCATACATATACATATATATTTTTTTAATAAAAAATTCTAAAGGGATAGAATCCAGGTAGAACTCAATATCCAGGACAAGGTAAGGATAGAATAAAAAAGCTTAAACACTAATATTCCATGGTCATAATTTATTACATTGGAATCGTAAATACGATCCAATTCATCAGACCTAAAATTCAAAAAGAAAACAGGAAAAAAAAACAACTCTGGAAATAAAAAATAGAATTTAGAGAGAGTGTAAGTATGAGAGTGTGGGACGAATGTTAGAGCTAAAGAGAGCTTAAAGATCAGAAGAGGGAGTGAGAGGGAAAGGAAAGAAAAAGGGGTGGCGGAAAGAGATGAGCTGTAGGAAACTAAAATTAAAGGGCATTTTCTATAAAAAATTTTTTATTGAAACAAAATATTTTTTGTTGCTTCATAAAATATTTTTTGTTGCTTCATAAACATTTCTATGCTTTGGAACTTAAAATTGTTCCATAATCAGGCGATGGTAGGTCACTTATGATAAAAATGATTTACTTTCGAAAACAGAAAACAATACGGTAGCTTATTTAAGAATTAAACAGGAGGTGGGAACAAGATTTTAACATTTTTCAGCTATACCTAGGTTAAGCAATCAAAACTCGTGTCAAGGCTAAAGCAGATAAATAGGAAATATAGGTTGGAGTTTAGGGCTAGGGACATTATTCCTTCATGCCTAGATGAATTGACATTTTTATGATCTGTCAACATCCGGTTTTGAATTTAAATTTAAGATACATTGCAATAGTCAGAGATATATTTAACAAACGGTTAATTTTAAAGAATTTTAAGATTTAAAAAGAATGTATATACTTGCGAACTATCTGGAAGGGGCCTCTAGAATTATTAAACCGTTTTTATGTATGTTATTTTGAACCGAAAATAAAATACTTATTATGTAGAATGGGCAACAAAGCATAGAAATATTAAAGTTAAAACACAAGGAATTAAATAAATATTATATATGTCATTATATATTAATAAAATAAAGGACATGTAATATTAATACATTGGCTTCTTTGAAAAATTATCTAAGTATAGTTTAAAGTAAACATTATAACAATGCCTACAAATTACAGTCAATTCATTTCTCTGATTTAGGAGATCATCATTTTCCTTTAAATTCCAAAAATATTTAGACAAATCAACAAAATCCCCACGGGTAAAATGGAATATATTAAAAAAAGTGAACTTTTAAGTCCTTAAATGACACATGTCCCCTGTGTCTACATGAAAAGCTGCATATTAAGTTTCCTAAAAATAATTGTTTTGGTCTATATATCTGAGATGAGGTATTATGATAACAACAACACTCCGTACCGTAACCGAAAGCTAATTGTCTAAATTCTTCTATGTGACGTGTTCTTTCAGTGCGTTGGCGGATATGTCTCTCCACACTTTCCTTTCCTTTGTAGCTCTTAATGGATTGTTACTTGCAGCCGGGGAAGATCCCAATTGACTGTGAGATCTCTCGTCACTTTTATTAACTCATGGTTGACAAGATGACGTTTCCATGCGGTAAAAGCAACTGGAACGGTATACCAAGAATTGTGATGGTCGAATTTAGGTCACCGAGGTTTATTAACCATTGGCCAACTGTTGGCTTTCCTCTTCTCTCGGCAGACATCACTTGAACAGTTCACAAAGACAATCAACATTTATAATGCCCTACTGCCTAATACTATATCTTATCATTCTCTTGGGAGAGGAAATGATTTAAATTCGTCTACGTTCCTCGTTCCCAGACAGATGTGGCGGTCATTTAGCTCCAAAGTTTCCTTTCCTTTGTAGCTCTAAACAAGTTTTGTATTTTTGTTATGTCTCTTAAACCGTGTTGCGTAAACCATTTACTGCAGCTTGTTGGGTAGGTTATGCTTTGTTTTCCTTTGACTCTCTTGCCTTCAATCTGTCCTGTTAGTATCAAGTTTCCCAAGCACTCTCTTGGAAACAGATCAGTACAGAAGCCGTGTTTCACTGATCATAATCACCAGACGAATTCTCTTCTCTTCGGCGCTTTCTCCAAAAATACGATATATATATATATATGGGGAACAAGTTGTACACGAAGGCAGATTAAATGAAAATAGTTTCCGTTAGTTTGTCGATTCCCGTGAGTTTCGTTTTTATCATAATGGTATAAATTTATTGCCAAATCGTTGGAAATATTGTGTCTATTGTACTTACGTTATGTTACGATATTTAAAAATCCTTGAATCAAAACGACCCCTTATTTTATAGAACTCTGATATACAAATTCTACGTGAAAGCTTTATCAATTAAGAGGTCATATGGTACTTACGCTGTGTTCTTCGTCTGTGTCCCTTTGGGAAGTTAGAGTTCATGGCTACTTATAATTTCCTCTATTTTCTAGATCTTGGTAAATATTGTCATTGTGGCATCACTTCTAAAGTATGTGCAGCAAACCATTTACTCAAGCTAACTAGCTACATTGTGCTCCATTTTCTACAGAGCAGCCGATATGTCTTCTAAGTGTCTGATTTTCCAAGCCCTCCTTCCTCATTATGTGCCCTAGAAATTTCAGGTGTCTTTTTTCTGGATGTTCAGTTACGATGTTTTAAAATGACTCGATCTAAACTACCAGTTATTTTATAGCGATTTTCCAAGCGTAGTTTATAGCGATTTTCCAAGCGAGACAAGGTTTCTAAACATTACACCACCTCGACGTGTCCAAACAGTTAACTTATGTCAGTCTAATTCAATATATTATATTTATGCTTTATCAATTGAAAGAGCAAATTACGGTTATGTTTTCTACTTCCTTGTCAGTTTATGACGTTGGCGTTCATGGCTCCACACAATTTCGTATACTTTGAACCACTTAGTAAATTTTGTCTTTTTGATATATCTGCTAAACCCTATAAAGAGCTCTTCAGGCTGATTGTATTCTCTTTTTCTTTCTTTCGTCAATATGCCCTGTAAATGTCAGATTTTCCAGCTCCGCGTTCCTTATTATATGACCTAGTAATTTCAGTCATGTCATTTTCTAATTACTATTTACATTATTCGGACTATTGTCCTCATCATTGTCGCCATATTTATTACAACGTCTCGGCCGTTGTACGCTCCGGCATTCTTCAGGTGTTTTCAATGCCGAACTGAACACTTTATTTCGCTCACTGGGGTAGACTGTTCTAGTGCCACGTGGCATGTCCAATGGATGTCAGTTATAAGGTATCTCCTGTTAATCCACCTTTCCAAGTTCTCCACTGTCTTAACCATGTATTGAACTCACAATCTTTGGGACCTGTCACTGGCTCTAACTGACGCATTTATCCACTGTGCAATGTCTTCTTGTATATAGACAGATACTCTTTCTAGTTGTTTTGTTATGATGTTTTAAGATTTATTGCCGAATCGTTGGCAGCATTTTCTATTCGAATGGTGATTACGTAGTGTTTTGTTCTTTTAAACTTCCTTGTCGAAAGCGACCAGTTATTATGTCACAGTCTGATAAATAATGCTACATGTTTGCTTTATCGATAAAAAAAAACAAAACAAAACAAAAAAATAACAAAAAAAAACAAACAAACAAACAAACAAAAAACGTAGTATTACGTTGCGTTGTTCTTCTATTTCCTTTCCGGCCGTTGGCGATCATGGCTGGCAACAATTTTCTCGACTTTCTCGATGTTAGTAAATTCTTTTTACTATCTCTCCTAAACCCTTTGGAGTCATCTATTTACAAAGCTCGCAAGCGAGTTGCTGCTCCGTTTTCTTCATTTAATTCAATATGTCCTGTAAGTGTCTTATTTTCCAAGCACTCTTTCCTCATTATTATGTTCCCTAGGAATTTCAACTCTCTCTTTCCGACGTTAAATATTAGCTTCCTTTAATAATGAACTTTATCATACACACGGCACGAGAAACAGTGAATCTAAAAGGTCACTGTTTAAATCGTGGTGATGCATACGGTGTGTTATAGAAATTAAAGATAATGTGACAGGAAGGGGAGATTGTGAGTATAGAGAGGAAAAACAACGATTAACGCTTAACATTATCAGGTTATGGTTATCGGATTTAGGGATGCGGTTACACAAGAGCTTATGTTTTTGCGGTGGTAGACGTCCGATGTCTATGTTAGAGAAACGCGCAACAGCGTATTGTTAAAAATAATTTAGTAGACACTTGTTTTTTTAGAGAAGTGTATTTCTGCCCTCACCTCCTCAGTTTGGCATTGAATAACAGATACAAGCATTTTCTTGGAGTTACTGGTTAGACGGTGTATACGTCGACGTTAATAAAATAGCTAAGTTGAAACCGCTTTCATCTTCAAACCAAAACGACTAGCAATCACCAGCCGGAAGATTACAAAAAGAAGAGAGACAACATTCAATATTGTACTAACTGGCGCAATGAGGAAGAGTCCCCCGGTATGAGGGGAGAGCTATGCAACATAGTCATTATTTGGCGCCATTGACCAGGACTTCTCAGCAGGTGGGGGGGTGGACACAGAATGAAGGTTACCACACAACGTGCAAATGTCCTGGGGAAATTTTAGGAGTCGAATTCAACACGGGTAATATGAAAAAAGTCGTCAAGACATAACGATATAAAGAGATGATACGAGCTGTGTTTTGGCGCACGGAGGCAGATTTTTAATAACGGTGTTTATAGAAATTTAATAGTGATATATTTGTAAATATTTGTTAAAGTAAATCCGGTAATACGGTAATTTATTGGTTGTGGTTGAATAGCTAAGGTGATAATAGACCATTTGTACTATGTCACCTTGAGTAAGAAATACATGTGGCTCTTAGAATATTTAAAAAGTAAAATATAGTTGGCAAGGATGTGACTTAATTATTGAATTGGTTGACGCAGTGGCGTAGGGCTTTTTGGCATGTATTGTGTAACGTTTGATACAGTATGTTTTCTCTGTGAATTCTATATATATATTTCATGTAGTCTCAATTGAAGAAGCAAGGAATTGTATTCTCCCCATGAATATTGGATATCAGAGATGCTATTGCTGATCTGGAGGGGTAAACTTTGGAGAGGTGAAAGTACACTGTTAGAATGATTTGTATCCAGACTGTCGTCGGAGGTGTTGACTTTTCGTCAGGAAAGCTGGTGACCAAGAATGAACAAAGTATTGTCCAGTATTCTTCTGTTTTTTGAAATGTTCGTGAAGCGTGAAAATATGTGTCAAATTTTGTCATGTGACCGAGATCCAATGAAAAAATGTAAGGATCACGCCTTGCAGACATGGAAAAGAACTGGGATTTCAGAGTAATATAATTGAAATAACATTCATAAATGACTTTTTTTTAAAAATTAAGTAAGGAATGTTAAATAATACTTTAGCAGACTATTATTTATTAGAGAAGTGTATTTCTTCTCTGACTTCCTTAGTTTAACCTTAGGGGTCAGATACAAGACAAAATAAAGGCGGTTTATTTTGCTTGGTTTAACTACCGTGGAAATGATAGCTAGAGAAAGGCTTTTCGGGGAGTTGCTTCTTACACGTCGACCAATGTAGACGTTTTCCTTTGGTATCTGGGTTGACTCCCCAGTTGAGGGAGAAAGCAACCCCACTGGATATTTAGAAGATGTATACGTGAACTTTAATAAAATTGCTAAGTTAAAATCCCTTTATTGATGCCATTTATCTTCTAGGTAAATCGACTAGCGATCAGCGGCCGAAAGATAACAAAAAGAAGGGAGAGAAGTTTCAACATTGGATTAATTGGTGCATTGAAGGGGCTATACAACACGAGTGACCTTATTGATGCTTGGGATGCCTTTTTATTTTAAGTTACTAATATAAAATTTGAAACCAGTTTCTCATATCTGTGTAAATATCTTAATAGTGGTTATGGTACACCCTTGTGCAAATTAATTGAAACAACAGATTTAGTTTTCTTTCTTTCGTCATACAATGGAGTGACAGGGTTTAATCCAGTTTCTTTTTTTTTTTGAGATTAGGTCATTTGCAGTGACGTGCAGTAATATAAATTTATTTTTCGGGTGTATGGTGAAATTTGTTTGATATTGAAAAATATTGCATCATCCGTGATTGCGTCAGATTTTCGTAACACCCAGACACTATTGTCTCAACTATCGATTAGTTTTCCTACGGCCATTGTCTGCGATGGAGGTTACACCAAGAACACGTACAAAAATTGTAACGCTGTATGAACACAATAGCAAGCCCTACCAGTGAGCAAATCAAAGTGATATCGAGTGGCTGGGGAAACTCTCCTGATTTAAATCCAATAAGGAATCTGAGGTCAATCTGCAAGGAAAGACTTCGTGTAATGGACATACGATGTACTAACATGTGCACTGGGTCATAAGAAAATGCGGAAAAAAGTCAATAATTATGGAATTTTTTCTTTTTGTTTCATGTAATTTGCACAATGTTGTAGCTGGGTTCGAAAATCAATGAATGGTTTCGAAAATCAATGAATGGGTTCGAAAATAGACTTACGTAATCGTAATGCTAATATTAACTGATTCCTTATAAAGAAACTTTCAGAATTCATTGACCGAAAAGCCAGAAATATATTCGGTTGAATTTCATAACTCTTTCGATTAAAAGAATCTTTTCAGGGAAAAAAAAAAAAAAAAAAATTTCAAATTAAACAGTTATCAATGTTTCCAGTATTGATGGGGGATTTATTTCATAAGGATTATAATCATTTTGTTATAATTATTTTTTACACTCTAATTAATTTTTGTTTACTTATTTTTATAGATTTAATACAGTTGAAGTATAATTATTATTTTTTTAATTTATTTCTTTTTTTATGGGTGTGACAAATATAAAAAAGACTTCTTTTTAAAAAGACTAAATTCTAATCTAGTTCTTTATATATCTACCACCAGTCGAGGCCAACAATCACATAGCTTCATTGATTTTATAAGCATCTTCTTAGTATAAGTTGTTAAACTAATACTGACAGCGAGAAGAATACATACATACATACATATATATATATATATATATATATATATATATATATATATATATATATATATATATATATATATATATATATATATATATATATATATAATTGTTATAAGTTATTTATATAGATACAAATATTCAAGTAAATGTTTTGTTTATAATAAACAGTATTGTCAACATTTACCGGTGTGAATTTTATTTGTTGATACTATATATTTTAAGCAGACCGTTTACTTAAATATTTGTATCTATATAAATAACGTATAACAATAAAATATATTAAAATAAATGTCGGACTTCGTTCATTTCACACACAAACACACACACGCACACTCACAAACACACACACACACACACACACACACATATATATATATATATATATATATATATATATATATATATATATATATATATTTCATATTTTCATATTGTAGATTTTCACGTATAAGGCAACCTTTACATAAGATGAGATCCACAAATAAAAACCAATTTCAATGAATTTATGCTATAGAAATAACAAAACCGATTTTGCTTCTGTCATTTGACGTATTTCTTTGTGATTCTGTAGCGCACGACTTGTAGACTCTGTAGCGCCAGCGCACGAGACTCGAAGACGGATGGTCCTTGCTAAGGCCTACAGATTGTTATTTCTGAGTAAGTTTTTGCGTACAGCTGACAGCTTAGATGTTTCCGAACGAGTTTGGCGCCACGTATTGCATCCACATGAATGCCACAATATATGCTTAAGTAACATATGTTTCGACTTTTAAATTTTATGTTTTTGGTTTTGCAACTATTTATGATGGCAACTGAACAAGCAGAGTTACTCTGTGTTTAATTTGTTTAACTTCCATAATTTTTAATCCACACACTGAGTTATTTGAAGTATTTTGTATTTAATAATTATGTAACTTTAACTTGTGTGATTCATTCTGTTGAGGCATTGTTATATAGTGTCGCTGACGAAACTAGAGTTTGAACACAGATCACCAGAGAAGAAGGACAGGCGAATCCACTTTGAATAACTAGATCACGTGATGGTAAAGGAAAGCATATATGGGAATTATCGTGGTGTCTTACGGATCATTCTCCGAATTACTTCGGAGGTGTGCTTGTCGAACTCTCTGCCTGTGTGTAGAGAGGAACCCAGACGAGGCTATGCTGGGGTGGCAGACATCTACGGGACCCCACTTTTATTGGGTCCACGGGGAATTTTTGCCCGAGTCTACGGGCTCGGATACCCCACAACATTCGGCCTTGTGCCACATCCGACCGCGTGGGTCGGTTAGTGAATATCATCACTTTTCGAATTACTTCGGAGGTGTGCTTTTCGAACTCTCTGTCTCTGTGTAGGCTGTGCCAAAGGGCAGAGTCTCCTCTGGGGTGGTAGAGAGCTACCCGACTCCATTTTTACGGGGTCTATGGGGATATTTTAGCCCGAGCCTACGGTCTCTGATACCCCACCATATACTCGGCCTTGTGTCACATCCAACCGCGTGGGGCGATTAGTGAACATCATAACTATCTGGATTACTTCGTTACTGTGCTTGTCAAACACTCTTTCTCTGTGTAGAGAGGAACCTAGCCAACGGAGTCTACGGGGAATTTCTGGCCGAGCCTACGGGTTCGGATAAACCACATATAAACTCGGCCTTGTGCCACATCTGACCGTTTGGGGCGGTTATTGAATATTATCACTATACGGATTACTATTCAGATCCCTATTTGGTGGTTACTTTTCGAGCGAGTATTATCGAGAAAGTACTATTAGTTCCAGTGTTATTCGAAGGCGTCTGACACCAGTATTGTTCAACGACGTTACTATAGTTGCATCTGCGATTATAAAGTCTCTTCTATAACGAGTATTACGAAAGTGATAAAGAGTAATCTTTGGCATTACAAAGGTGGCAAAGAGTGTTCATTGGCATCACGAAAGGTACTATCACTGCTGTCATTCCAATTCAGGTGAAGTTAAATATTCTGACTTCATACGTCAACGGCTTATGATCTGTGCAAACTGTCTCTACGTTCTACTATTTGTTGAAGCATCCGTAATGTATTCGATCCTGACTTGGCATCTTGACTTCAGTCACTTTCACTCCGATGTGACGTGGCTTTTCACTGTATTTTCCCTATCCCATTTTTCGTACTGGAAAAAATGACAGAAAACCAACCTTACCTTATCCCATTTTTCGTACTGGAAAAAATGACAGAAAACCAACCTTACCTTATCCCATTTTTCGTACTGGAAAAAATGACAGAAAACCAACCTTACCTTATCCCATTTTTCGTACTGGAAAAAATGACAGAAAACCAACCTTACCTTATCCTATGTGTCGTACTGGAAAAAATGACAGAAAACCAACCTTACCTTATCCCATTTTTCGTACTGGAAAAAATGACAGAAAACCAACCTTACCTTATCCCATTTTTCGTACTGGAAAAAATGACAGAAAACCAACCTTACCTTATCCTATGTGTCGTACTGGAAAAAATGACAGAAAACCAACCTTACCTTATCCCATTTTTCGTACTGGGAAAATGACAGAAAACCAACCTTACCTTATCCCATTTTTCGTACTGGGAAAAATGACAGAAAACCAACCTTACCTTATCCCATTTTTCGTACTGGGAAAAATGACAGAAAACCAACCTTACCTTATCCCATTTTTCGTACTGGAAAAAAATGACAGAAAACCAACCTTACCTTATCCCATTTTTCGTACTGGAAAAAATGACAGAAAACCAACCTTACCTTATCCCATTTTTCGTACTGGAAAAAAATGACAGAAAACCAACCTTACCTTATCCCATTTTTCGTACTGGAAAAAATGACAGAAAACCAACCTTACCTTATCTTATGTGTTTTACTGGAAAAAATGACAGAAAACCAACCTTACCTTATCCTATGTGTCGTACTGGAAAAATGACAGAAAACCAACCTTACCTTATCCCATTTTTCGTACTGGAAAAAATGACAGAAAACCAACCTTACCTTATCTTATGTGTTTTACTGGAAAAAATGACAGAAAACCAACCTTACCTTATCCTATGTGTCGTACTGGAAAAAATGACAGAAAACCAACCTTACTTATCCCATTTTTCGTACTGGAAAAAATGACAGAAAACCAACCTTACCTTATGCCATTTTTCGTACTGGAAAAAATGACAGAAAACCAACCTTACCTTATCTTATGTGTCGTACTGGAAAAAATGACAGAAAACCAACCTTACCTTATCCCATTTTTCGTACTGGAAAAAATGACAGAAAACCAACCTTACCTTATCTTATGTGTTTTACTGGAAAAAATGACAGAAAACCAACCTTACCTTATCCTATGTGTCGTACTGGAAAAAATGACAGAAAACCAACCTTACCTTATCCCATTTTTCGTACTGGAAAAAATGACAGAAAACCAACCTTACCTTATCCCATTTTTCGTACTGGAAAAAATGACAGAAAACCAACCTTACCTTATCCTATATGTCGTACTGGAAAAAATGACAGAAAACCAACCTTACCTTATCCCATTTTTCGTACTGGAAAAAATGACAGAAAACCAACCTTACCTTATCTTATGTGTCGTACTGGAAAAAATGACAGAAAACCAACCTTACCTTATCCCATTTTTCGTACTGGAAAAAATGACAGAAAACCAACCTTACCTTATGCCATTTTTCGTACTGGAAAAAATGACAGAAAACCAACCTTACCTTATCTTATGTGTCGTACTGGAAAAAATGACAGAAAACCAACCTTACCTTATCCCATTTTTCGTACTGGAAAAAATGACAGAAAACCAACCTTACCTTATCTTATGTGTTTTACTGGAAAAAATGACAGAAAACCAACCTTACCTTATCCTATGTGTCGTACTGGAAAAAATGACAGAAAACCAACCTTACCTTATCCCATTTTTCGTACTGGAAAAAATGACAGAAAACCAACCTTACCTTATCTTATGTGTCGTACTGGAAAAAATGACAGAAAACCAACCTTACCTTATCCCATTTTTCGTACTGGAAAAAATGACAGAAAACCAACCTTACCTTATCTTATGTGTTTTACTGGAAAAAATGACAGAAAACCAACCTTACCTTATCCTATGTGTCGTACTGGAAAAAATGACAGAAAACCAACCTTACCTTATCCCATTTTTCGTACTGGAAAAAATGACAGAAAACCAACCTTACCTTATCTTATGTGTCGTAATGGAAAAAATGACAGAAAACCAACCTTACCTTATCCCATTTTTCGTACTGGAAAAAATGACAGAAAACCAACCTTACCTTATCTTATGTGTTTTACTGGAAAAAATGACAGAAAACCAAACTTACCTTATCCTATGTGTCGTACTGGAAAAAATGACAGAAAACCAACCTTACCTTATCCCATTTTTCGTACTGGAAAAAATGACAGAAAACCAACCTTACCTTATCCCATTTTTCGTACTGGAAAAAATGACAGAAAACCAACCTTACCTTATCCCATTTTTCGTACTGGAAAAAATGACAGAAAACCAACCTTACCTTATCTTATGTGTTTTACTGGAAAAAATGACAGAAAACCAACCTTACCTTATCTTATGTGTTTTACTGGAAAAAAATGACAGAAAACCAACCTTACCTTATCTTATGTGTTTTACTGGAAAAAATGACAGAAAACCAACCTTACCTTATCTTATGTGTTTTACTGGAAAAAATGACAGAAAACCAACCTTACCTTATCCTATGTGTCGTACTGGAAAAAATGACAGAAAACCAACCTTACCTTATCCCATTTTTCGTACTGGAAAAAATGACAGAAAACCAACCTTACCTTATCCCATTTTTCGTACTGGAAAAAATGACAGAAAACCAACCTTACCTTATCCTATGTGTCGTACTGGAAAAAATGACAGAAAACCAACCTTACCTTATCCCATTTTTCGTACTGGGAAAAATGACAGAAAACCAACCTTACCTTATCTTATGTGTTTTACTGGAAAAAATGACAGAAAACCAACCTTACCTTATCTTGTGTTTTACTGGAAAAAATGACAGAAAACCAACCTTACCTTATCTTATGTGTTTTACTGGAAAAAATGACAGAAAACCAACCTTACCTTATCCTATGTGTCGTACTGGAAAAAATGACAGAAAACCAACCTTACCTTATCCCATTTTTCGTACTGGAAAAAATGACAGAAAACCAACCTTACCTTATCCCATTTTTCGTACTGGAAAAAATGACAGAAAACCAACCTTACCTTATGCCATTTTTCGTACTGGAAAAAATGACAGAAAACCAACCTTACCTTATCCCATTTTTCGTACTGGAAAAAATGACAGAAAACCAACCTTACCTTATCCCATTTTTCGTACTGGGAAAAATGACAGAAATCCAACCTTACCTTATCTTATGTGTTTTACTGGAAAAAATGACAGAAAACCAACCTTACCTTATCTTATGTGTTTTACTGGAAAAAATGACAGAAAACCAACCTTACCTTATCTTATGTGTTTTACTGGAAAAAATGACAGAAAACCAACCTTACCTTATCCTATGTGTCGTACTGGAAAAAATGACAGAAAACCAACCTTACCTTATCCCATTTTTCGTACTGGAAAAAATGACAGAAAACCAACCTTACCTTATCCCATTTTTCGTACTGGAAAAAATGACAGAAAACCAACCTTACCTTATCCCATTTTTCGTACTGGAAAAAATGACAGAAAACCAACCTTACCTTATGCCATTTTTCGTACTGGAAAAATGACAGAAAACCAACCTTACCTTATCCTATGTGTCGTACTGGAAAAAATGACAGAAAACCAACCTTACCTTATCCCATTTTTCGTACTGGAAAAAATGACAGAAAACCAACCTTACCTTATCTTATGTGTCGTACTGGAAAAAATGACAGAAAACCAACCTTACCTTATCTTATGTGTTTTACTGGAAAAAATGACAGAAAACCAACCTTACCTTATCTTATGTGTTTTACTGGAAAAAATGACAGAAAACCAACCTTACCTTATCTTATGTGTTTTACTGGAAAAAATGACAGAAAACCAACCTTACCTTATCCTATGTGTCGTACTGGAAAAATGACAGAAAACCAACCTTACCTTATCCCATTTTTCGTACTGGAAAAAATGACAGAAAACCAACCTTACCTTATCCCATTTTTCGTACTGGAAAAAATGACAGAAAACCAACCTTACCTTATCCCATTTTTCGTACTGGAAAAAATGACAGAAAACCAACCTTACCTTATCTTATGTGTTTTACTGGAAAAAATGACAGAAAACCAACCTTACCTTATCTTATGTGTTTTACTGGAAAAAATGACAGAAAACCAACCTTACCTTATCCCATTTTCCGTACTGGAAAAAATGACAGAAAACCAACCTTACCTTATCCTAAAAAAAAAGAAAACAAAAAAAAAAAAAAAACAAATAAAAAAAAAAACGAGTTTGTAACAAAATAAATTGGAATAATGGGGAGGCAAATGTATGATTCTTTCAGAAATCAAAACGAAAGAACTTTAAAAGCTGAGGAATGATACGTTTGAATACAGATTACCGGTTAAACAATCCTTTAAGCAGGTTTCTTCAATCATTTTAGACATAGCGAATCTAACTGGTAATAAGAACTACTATGGTCTAGATGGCTGAACAATGGGACAGAAGATGGAGGTAGAGTTGGCGTGGAATA
The DNA here is from genome assembly GCA_963932145.1 of Acanthosepion lycidas. Lineage (NCBI taxonomy): Eukaryota > Metazoa > Mollusca > Cephalopoda > Sepiida > Sepiidae > Acanthosepion > Acanthosepion lycidas. The sequence continues at coordinate 97,160,503 of OZ010588.1, forward strand.
GTAGACAGTGCTAGGGATAGCTATAGACGGAATTGGAGAGGAGGCTAAAGGACAAAGAATGAAAGAAAGGAAATTCTATGGAGAAAACTAACTGAAGTTAGGCGACCGAGCTGTGAAATGGACGGACGGTAAGAGTAAAACGGGAAATAATAGTCATATTTCTTTTATTTTTATTTTCTTTTTTGTGTTAAGAGTAGTTTCAGTCATATAGTGATTTTCTGAGCCCGGCTTACATGTGGCACAAGGCACTCAGTGAGGATCGAAGTCACTAGTCAGTCGTAATTGATCTAGGAAGACAAGCTGTCTAACCACTACACCTCGTCGAGGGGCCCAAATGATTTTCTAAGCGTAGCTTAGATGAACACAAGGCCGAAAGTAGGGAGCACCTAGTGAGGATCGAACTGACTACTCAGTCGTAATTGTTCTAGCGAGATACGCTTGCTAACCATTATATCACGTTGAGATGTCCTATTTCAGTCATATAGATCCGGAATTTGATGATCTTGTTTAATTGGGTGATTATCAAATGTCCTTTGCGCACAATAAAAAGTGAAAAAGAAAGTAATTGCATGCGAAACAAATAATCCTTGGAACATGACCATAAATATATCTTCAGGTCAACGCGCCAGAAAATTTCAACAGGCAAGAAAAACGTTCTTCATTTCCCCATTTTATTTGTGTTTCAGTGCTGTCTATGTCTATGCATGTTTGTGAGTATGTGCTTTTGTGTCTCCTTGCATCTACGAGCGTATTTGTCAATGCTCGTGTGTGTGTGTTTGTCTGTGCGTGTGTGTCGTTTTTTGCTTGCGTCTTTGTGTTTGCGTGTGTGTGTATGTGTGTATGTGTCTCTATGTCTGGCATGCAAGTGCGTGTCTGTGCGTGTGTGCGTGCTTGTGCGTGTGTGTATTTGTGTATCCGTGTCTCAGCTGGTGTGTCATACTGAACATTTTATAAGATGAAAAGTTTCTAGATCTTTTTAGCCGCCACTGAAAACATCGTGGTGTGTTTATAGTTTGCTTCTTGTGCTTCTGTCAGGCCTAAAATTGGTCCAGACATGGCCAGGGGCGGTGGACTATCATTTTGGATTAGAGGATTTCAAATGCCGAAATAGTGTTCTGATTAGTGAAAAGTTAATGGACTTTCAGCTCTTTTTCAATCTGTTTTTTACTCCGTTTATATATATATATATATATATATATATATATATATATATATATATATGTGTGTGTGTGTGTGTGTGTGTGTGTGTGTGGAGTAAAAAAGGCAGATTAAAAAGACGCGGGATAATTGGAAAAACGGAAAAAAATTGAAAATGCCGTTTAAAACCACAATCCAAGAAGACTGTATCTTTTACCAAGAAACATCGATGTCGGGACAAAATTGATATTTAAAAGTTAGTAATCTTTTTATATAATATATATATGCCTGTGGGGTGTGGGGTGTGTGCGGAGGGATGATACTTATATTAGGTTGGTGCAAAAATAATGACGTAATAATGTCTATTTTTGACGTTATTACGTGATTATTTTTGCACCAACCTAATACTTCTTTTCTTATATTTATAGGAATACTCTATTTTAAATAGTTTTAAGAGTTCTAAATGCTAATAAAATAATTTCTGATTATCAGCGCGACTTTCAAAGTAGTAGAATAGGATATAATACAACATACGATATAATACATAGTATATAATACAACACAATATAAAACATAATACATATAATATAATACATATGATATATTACATATAATATAATACATAAGATACATTTAATACGGGTAAAAGAATAGGATATAATACAACATACGATATAATACATAGTATATAATACAACATAGTTGTTATACAGATATGAAATAAAAATATCTACCGTCGAACTTATATTTTGTTATTTGGACAAAGAAAAGTAGCGGAGTAGCAGACGCAGATCGTAAGTTCAAGATGCGGTTCTATGACGTCATAATACACGTTAGACCGAAGTATTAAAACAGATCCAATGTCTAGATGCAATGTAATGTGCTGTGATTATTTTGAAATGCAATTTTGTTTAATGTGGGTTGCTTCGTTTTAATGTAGATGGTCTCCAATATCTGAAGGTTCTTTTTGCTGTGTGTATGTGTGAGTATTATTGTGTTATCAACTAATACCTGTCTAATATTATGTACATGGCTATGTTTTTCTAATAAATATTGTTTAATAGAAATAAGATGAGAAATATAACAGGAGAGCGTGATTGAAGTAAAACAATTATATGTAGCAAGTTTATTATTGCCATCAGAGATACAATCTCTGAACAGGCATGTAAATTTATACACTACATTGTTTTTTAGTTGTGCAGTCGTAGGGTTATCAGAGACAAAGAATTAGTTGTTTTAAACTTTTTATAATAGAAAATAAGCTTAAGTTGTTTATTATTGTTAGTGGCCTTAACGTTTTAACTGTTATGTTTTTTATGTGTTGTTTCATCATATTTGTAATTATTATGCCTTTCGTTACAATAGTATAAGTTAATAGTTTATCCTTACTTTTACGAACAATATTATTAATAATATTATCTGTTTTGTTAGAGGTATTATTAAAAATATCCAAATGTTGGACACTTTTTGTCTTTATATTTACCAGAAATTTAAACAAACATTCAAACATTAGAACGGATCATGTTCAAACATAATAGACATTTATTGTCTGTTATATTTAATATATTTAAATATATATATATATATATATATATATATATATATATATATATATATATATATATATATATATATATATATATATATATATATATATGCCGTAATATGGCTCGTGCATATCGACTTGTCGAATAAATCGACCTCAAGAATGTAACCTCAACATTCTGAGTTAGGCTTATATCTACCGTATAGGTGGACCCCGCAAACTTACAGTAGGCTGCCAGTGGACAAAAAGGTATACTGGTGAATGAAGTTAGGCTACAGTATACGATAACCTGTACCAAATCTACATGAGGTCACACCATTTACCTTTATATTGAGGCACTAACCATTTTATCTTTCTATATCTGTTGTATAGTAAACATTCTGGTCTTGATAGAGTTAAAAAAAAGTCCACAAGTTCTTGATACTCTATAACTCCTTTACGGTAGACGAAACATTGCAAAGCTGTCTACTCTATCGCTATTTCAATGAGAAATATTCAGACAAGCTACGTTACTTAACTCGACAAACTCTACTACTCAGATGTAAAACCCGCCTCGGCGTGTAGACTGAGTCGAACCAGCCTCATTCTCTTCATATTCTAATATTCGAACAGCTTCTTCCCTCGAACTACTATTCAGTAGAACCGATTCCCAAAAATATTCTTTCTCGACCACTACAATCATAACCGGTTAAAATCTCTTCTTACATGTGCCGGGTGATGTGCCTGTCTCTTAGCACTTTTCCCTTTACTAAGCCATCCGCATTCCGTTATGCCATTCCTTCACACAAGCTCGTCAGTTAAATGTCTCTTTGCCTTCCTCTATCTCTCTTGATCTCAATATGCCAGGTGGGTGTTAGGTTTTCTAAGCATACCTTCCTCAGTAAATGTCCAAAGAATTTTAGCTGTCTTTTCTTGATTTTCAGTAGATATGTATGTTTTATCGCTAGCATTGATTAACCCTTATTTTTTGCACATATCCCCATAAAATAGTAGGTCTAATTCGTAACAGAACGCACAACACATTCCTTCAGAAACACTTCAGTTGGCCTTGTATATGTAACATTATATATATATATATAAGTTATGAAGAACTTGGTAATCCGTATGGGTAATCCCAAGGAGGATGAAATCCTGAGAGCTCAATATAAATCCAGAGCTAATATTCGATGTAAATCCAGAGGTAATATTTGATGTAACTTGTGCATAAAAGAGAAAATCCTAATAATAAGGCATAAAGATCCGGACATATTACTGAACAAACATAACGAGTTGGTTTTTAAATGTAGACATAAAAGCCACCTCAATTTAACTAAATATATTTAGAAATAACTATATAACAAGGAAAATATTACTTTTGTTTTTGAAATGAATGTATGAACACACGGATGCTATGTTTGTTCGTATGTATACAAAAATATAGATGAACTTGGACATTGATATGTGTTTGTATATATGTATGTATGGGCATTTTGGATAAGGGTGTATATATGCATATGTGTTTGGATGAATTGTAGGCGCATATGTATATGAGTATATGTATGTAAGTATATATATATATATATATATATATATATATATATATATATATATATATGTATGAGTATGAATATATATGTATGTGGTATGTATAGGTGCAAGTGTAATTTTTGGCTAGGTATTTTTGTATATATATGTGTATATGTATTTTGTATATATATGTATGTGTATGTAGTTGTAAATATTTTAGAGTTAATAATTGTAATATGTGTGAATATATTTAAAACATAGTAAATATATATATATATATATATATATATATATATATATATGCATGTGTGTGTGTGTATATGTATTAAATATGTCTATGTGTGTATAGTATGTATGGAAGGATATAAGGTCATTTTATTGAAGTTTTAAAATTACTCTTATTAATATTTAATCTCACTTTCTCTTTTAATGTTCTATAATTAGAATTGTGAGATTAAATATTTATAATCTGGAGGTATTTTCATTTTAAATTGATAATTTAACTTAAATTTAAATATACGAATCTTTAAATATCAATATTGATAGTAAAATATTATTTTTTTTTTTGATATTTAAACACTTCAGATGTCACCTAACCTTAAACATTAACTATGAAATTAAACAAAAATATAAATAAATTCAAATATAAAAATATATGTAATTTTTTATAAATGTATGTGTATGTAATTTATGTATGAATATGTATAGGTACCTGTGTATATCGCTACATTTGTGTCTATGCGTGTATTTGCGCCTATAAATAAACGTATTTATATATGGGATTTGCATGAATATGTATGTGATATATAAAAGAAGAAAGCAATATCTTTAATATTACCCTCAAATATTACTCCATTTTAATTAAACCTAAACTTTAAGTAAGAAAGTGTACCCATGTAAAAATGATTACAAATTGCATTAATAAATTAGATTCAATCTGATAAAGATGTTACCGTAAGTATTTTTTACAATATAAAAAAGTACGATTGGTCGGGTAAACAAACTATTATAATTTAAAATATTTTTTTAATATGTTCTCTATAAATACGTTAATAAATATAGTATTTAACTTATTAAATCCCTAAACTTTTTGTTTAAAAAAATTAAATATTTAAATTGATAGCAAGCATTATATTAATTTCTTCTCTTTTTTAGACATCGAAATTACTATTAAGCATTGAAATCTATTCTTTACATAAATTGCTAAAACCCAATTACTGCCTCTTTCTCTTTACTTCCCTCTCCCTCTTCTTTCTTTTTCCTTTTTCCTTTTTCTTTTCTCCCTTCTCCCCTCCCATATCAATATATCACTTCCGTTAAGTTAACCGTCTAAATAGGTCAAGGTCTGGTCCCTCCTCCTCCCCCAATACAAAGTAGGCTTGAGAGAGATATGAAATCAATACCTCCCTAAACTCATCCATGTCTCTTTAACTACTTCGTTTACACTCTCTGTTAAATTACAAAATTTACACTACCCATGAATTTTAATTTCATTTTTCTTTACATTTCATTTTTGAAAGTGCTGTCTGATGATCCGGCGTCCTTTAAAAGGACTCTGGTGAAATAAATTATTATAAAGGTACCTTAAAGTGGTTTGTTTTTCTTTTAAATATTATATATATATATTCAGACATATATTGTTAAATATAACAGACAACGAATGTATATTATGTTTGATCATGAGCTGTTCTAAGCTTTGTATAAAACGGCTCATGATCAAACATAATAGACATTCCTTTTCTATTATATTTAATAATATGTTTGAATAATATGCTCCTCCAATCCACACACACATACACCCACGCACACACACAAACGCAGACACACATATATATAAATATACACACACACATATATATGCGTGTGTGTGTATATATTCATATACATATATATATATATATATATATATATATATATATATATATATATATATATATATATGTGTGTGTGTGTGTGTGTGTGTGTGTTTGTGTGAAGGGACCACACAAAGATAGGTTGCCGAATGTCTAAAATGATCTGTTTAAAAGGAATTTTTTTTTCTTGGAGCTTTTAATTTGGTTTTAATCTTAAGCTATTAGGTTGGTGCAAAAATTAACACATGTGAGAAAACGACATTATTTTTGCACACCCTAATAATAGGTTAAATTTAATAAATTTATTAATTAAAACATTTTTAAGAACTAATTTCAATCGACTGAAAATAATTTTCTTTCATTTTTTTAATTGCTTATTACTGTGCTTTTTAGTTGTTTTTCATTGCAATATAATTATCTTTATTAAAAAATCTTCCAAAAAAAAATATACATTTTTGAAAGTTTATTTGAGGAATATTAGCTGAGTCAAATTATAATTAATTTGATTTGAAACGTATTATTTACTTTAAGTTTAAACTAACGTAGAAATACATTTTTTATACCTCGACAGTAGTCGTGTTGACCCGTTGTCAACCTGAGGAGGGGTCTAGTTTTATAATATAAGCACAACTGAAGAAAATTACGTGAGTGCATTTTTATATAGTTTTTAAGTGCTACGTCATCTTAAACATTTAAGGACGTATTCTCCGTAATCGAATGTTTTATTGAATATCTGAAATGATGGCTTGCAATTTACTATAGTTATTGCTTTTATTTTCAGATGTCATTTATGGTCATACAAAAATCGGCACGTTTAGAGATATACAAGAAAAAGTCCAAAATTCTTTCCCCATGTGTCTTTTAGTCTTTATATGCATGAGCGAAATTCTCTCGTGCCTTTAGGTATCGGATAGGAACGATCTATCTGACTCAAGGTGGAGTTCTGTTGCCTTGACATCTTGTTAGACGCGAAATGCCCACTTTGAAGCATCACGCATGTATCTTATTTCATTGTCTTATCGTTAAGGATCCTGGAGGAAGACGCTTTCTAGGTTTTAGCCTCGTCCGCCTGAGTCAGTGATCCGAATCTTCGAGTAACTCCGAAGGAGGCTATCATATCAGCAGTTATACAAGAACTAGTTTACTCTCATTTTATGAATTTTTTCAAGACCGTAGTAGTCTCCGGCGGGAAAACTTGATGACATGATGAATAGTACTGCTACGGCTCGATATCTGGAAGATGATCTCCAAGGTATTGATACATGCAACTCCTGTGGATATGCTTGTCTTACTTCCTACTAGTCTTCTACGAACCAATACACGCATAAAATCAATCAAAATAAAAATGAATAAAACTAGCAAATCCAACCAAAAAAAAAACAAAAAAAACAAAACAAAGTAGACCCCGCGTATATCATCTGCTACATCAACGTGAGACTTCTACGTTTCAACTTTCCAGAAATTGAAAACCATCTTCGTCACTCCCAACCAGTCACCCTGTTACATTTTGAAGCCGTTACGAACGCTTCAAGCGACCTAGGAGACATCACAGTCCCTGGTTACCACCTCTTATAGCTGAAAACAACAACCTAAATCACCACGATCACGAACTCGGAGTCTACATCAAGGATGACTTTCCCTGAGGAAGAGACGCAAAGAACGACAAACCCGATCTCAATGTGGGCGCTTTCACGTGGCACGTATCCAAAGTATCAAATTTATCTTTGTCCTCTATCGCTTTCTGGACTAAGGAACGGTAATATTCAGTGAAGATTAATAATATCCTCAAACAATTTATCTCGACTGTCTTTCATATCTGCCAGGACTTCAATATCCACCCTAAAAATGTTTCGTCCACTTCAACAAAACCGATGTTCAATGCAGATGATGCAGAAACTTCTCCATCACTTATGAACTATACCAGATCATCGATGAACCTACCCTCGTCCAGTCCACTACGGGTCATCAAGCAAATCTTCTCGAACTCTTCCTAACCTCCTGCCTTGATAAATACTTAGGAAAAGGTTACCACCACTTGGCACGTCAGATAATTCCCTTCTCAGTATCTAGATTGATACTAAACCTAAGCTATCGCTTGGTATGCTGTTCCATAGAATTATTTTTCGCTATAATAAGGGAGAGATAGTTTTAGATTCTACATGATGGAGGCTCCCCTCACATCCTTCTTCAAGCTTGCTGCATTGAAAACTGCTGCCCTTGGCACTGATTGGATCCTTTCTGGAATATAGAGTTTAATATATATATATATATATATATATATATATATATATATATATATATATATATATATATATATATATATAAAATCCAGCAAAAAACAGTCAAGAGTGGTGCATCTCTGAATGCGCTGCAGCCATAACTCACCGAAACCAGCACTTCAATATCTATCGCAAAAAGCTATGTAGTTGGATTTCACTACATTGAAAATCGCCCGCCATCCCCGCCGCGGAAACATCCCAAGAAAGCAAAGCAGTCCAGATTCAAAGGAAGGTTATAAAAGAAACAAATTGGATCTCGTTAATTCTGTAAGATCCCCAAGCCAATAATGAACAGAGGTAAAATGACTTTACCTACAGTAATTTCTTCATCGAACATCTTCGTCTCTATCTTAGCTTCTAACTCAATGTCCGATGACAAAGATCATTCCCTCCCGAATTTCCACTGAGTCTCACTGAGCACAATCTCATTAATATTATCATCGCATCACGAGAAGTCTCCTGACCTATCAAAAAACTTGTCCCTAAGAAATTCCAGTGTTTGTACTTAAGAATCTCAACCCAAATTTATTCCTAATCTTAGTAAAGTTTTTTAACGACTGCTTGAAGGAACAAATCCTTCCCAAGCCTGTAAAAAATTCTAGGCGTATGCCTGGTTTTCAAAAGCACAGATGTGCGATTTTTTCACTCCCAGTACAGACCCATTAGTTTCGTCAGCATAATTAGTAAGCTTTTTGGGGCCATAGTCAAGAAGATCGTTGTGAACCTAAAACGACCAACCTCTTGAGTCATGAGCAATATGGCTTTTGGTCGGTCAACAAAACTACCATCGCTCAGTGAGTCTGTTGACGCCAAATACATATCGAGGACCATAACACTAAATATGACGAAGGCCTTTGACAAAGTGTGGCACAAAGGCTTAATGTACAAGCTATCAGGTTATGGAATCGCTGGAAGGGTCTTCTCAATCATAATATCCTACCAAACTACTGGAGGAAGTTATTAATGGCCAGTCCACTGGAAGCCTAGCGGTTAACACAGGCGTCCCACAAGGGTCACTTTTTGGATTAACCTTCTTTTTGATCTACATGAATAATACTAAGGATGTATTCAGACCTATATCAGGCTATATAGGTTCGCACCTTTAAAATTCTCGATGGTTAGATATTGACAACTGACTTCTCTTCCAATCTTGCACCGACTGCAAAATGAAGGTAAGACTGGCGGGTTACTTTCAATTCCTCAAAGATGAAACTAGTTGCTTCCTGTGTAAGAGGATAAACTACGTCCATCAGGAGATTTTGAAGAGCGTTGAACCACCTCTTAACTGCTGGTGTTCCAAGGTTCACCCTGACCCGGGCTGGTAGCACCTGTTAGGGTTCCAGTTATGGGTAAATAGTTAACTCCCAAAATGGGATTAAAATACTATGAAAATGTAAAATTAGGTTTTAATAGCAGAAATACTTTGTAAAGATTTATTAGCAACAATAGATTTTGGAAGAAAAATTATTACCAGCTATACATTTTTGAAAAACATTAGCAGCTATACATTAAAAAAAAATTACCAGCAATACACTTTTGAAAAACAAAGATTACCAGTAATACATTTTAGAAAAAACTATTACCAGCAATAAAAATCTTATGAGCATTAAGTAACCCATTGAGGTTGATAGGGCGTAAAAGAAAACAAAGCCATCATCGAAGAGAAGACACCAAACTACCACCAACCAGGATGAACGGAGCCATAAAATCTACGGCGCCTTAAACTCGTACATAGGATCCATTGCTAAGGATGCAGTTAAAATGGTCGACTGTACTGTTCCAGTAAGTACCTGCCATGCTCTACATTTACAAGAGCCAGGTCAGGTCAACAATGGAGTACTGGAGTTTATATTTTGGTGGGAGCTGTCTAAATCTTACTCGCCATTATTGATAGAGTTAAAGAGTGTCCTTGTATGTGACGAATTATTCACCACCTTTTAACATATCTTACACAGGCGGAATGTGGCAGCCGCTAACTCTACCGCTACTGTCATGGAAAATGCTCGGACGAAATGCA
>OZ010588.1:97178340-97220840 GCA_963932145.1 Acanthosepion lycidas
CCACAGTCTACGTTGTCCCCTGTTCTCTAAGCTGTTCTAAGCTAGGTACCGTAATTCATAGTATATAAGGCGCAAATTTTCTTTGTTTAAAATTGGCGATAGTCGGCCGGAATTAGCTTCCTGGCAAATCCTATTAGCTTCGATTTAAAGATGGAGGGACAATGGAACACGTGGATGGCAATGCCTTACACTTACAGGAAGGACAAAAAAAAAATAACATCACTGCACAAGTCTGCGAATGGGTGAAGCAAGCTTGGGCTAATATTAAACCAGAAAATTTTGTTAAATATAATTAAAAGTCTGGCATTAGCAATGCTCTTAATGGAACGAAAAATGACGCATTATTTAACGACGATGATAGCAATATTGAAAATGAGTATCGGATTTTTTATAACGAAGACGACGAATTTTATGGATTTGACAATTTTAATGGCAACTTTACTGTTTTGCACAATTGTAATAATTTTTTTTCTTACCTTTGGATATATTTTTAAGCGTTTCACCCCAAGCAAGGCGGGAAGCAACTAGCACGCAAGTGCTTACAGAGAGTACGAGCGAGAGCAAATAGGAGTGATAGAGAAAATAATTAAGAGAAGGATAGGTAATATATCAAGGCATCTGGAGACGTCGATTGACATTACATTTGAATAGTGGGTGATTATATCTATCAGGGTAACAAGAAATGGGGAGAGATTTCCACAGGCGAGAAGTGCGAGACATGAAGCTATTGGAGTAGAAGAGAGGGCTACATTTAACAGTTTCAACAGTGAAAAGGTGAGAGCGAGATGCCAGCCTAGTTGAACGCTTAAATTCATGAAGTTTGGAAACTAGAGAAATCTGCTCATCGGAGCAGTTAACGTGAAAGTATTTGTAAAAAAGACAGAGGGAGGTGACGGTACTTCTGTTAGAGAGCGCCTGCAGACGAAATGCCAGATCAGGGCCAATTACATTGCATATCCGTCTTTGAATTTTATCAAGGATCTTGAGAAAAACAGAAGGGGCTCCAGACCATATATGGCAGCAATACTTCATGCAAGGGCGAATTGTTGATTTGTAGATCTGAAGGATCGATTCCGGGGAGAAATATTTCCTGGCGCGGCACAGGGAACCAACTTTCCTTGATGTGGACGAATCTGTTAACTCAAAGTATTTGTTCAATTTCAGGTCAGCAGTCAATGTGAGAACGAGCAGTCATAAAGAGGTGCTCTCGCGGAGTTGAGCGTCAGACATTCTAATGGGAGGCAGGGATTGTTCTCTGTGGTGAGTAATAGAGAATAGTTTTGTTTTTGAGGAATTAAAGTTAACCAGCCAATTCCTGCCCCAGTCTACAACCTATTGTATGTCCTTTTCAAGACAAACGTCCAGGTTAGTTTTGTCAACGACACAAGATTTGTTTTTGAGGCAGGAGTAAATAGTAGTGTCGTCCATGTAGATGCCTACTTGGGAACCAATGACATCAGGAAGATCGTTAATGTAGAAAAGGAACAGAGTAGGGCCTAGGATAGAGCCTTGGGGAACACCTCCATTTGTGGGATAGGAGCTGGAGGAGAATCCGTTGGGAACGTCCTCCAGTACACGGTTTGACAGGAATGATTGTATTAAGTCAAACAATCGACCTGAAATTCCATAACCCTGAATCTTGCGAAGAAGGCCGGCATGCCAAACCCTAACAAACGCTTTAGAGATATCTAGAGCCACGGCACGAGCTTCTCCGTTATTATATAATAAAGTCTTTATAGTCTCATGTTCTTTTTTCCTATTATGTTTCGTTTAATTGTAATCATGTTTAACCAAAATAATACCTCATACATATAGCCTAGGCTATACCATTTATTAATAATTTTATTAATTTTACTAATTACTATTTTTTTAAATTTACACTGCTGAATTTATGATGCGTCTTATACAACCGTGCGTCTTATATGCCGTCAAATACAGCAATTGCAAATACGTTTTTATTATTTCAAACTATTGTTATCGTTTTGATTGATATCGATTTCAATAGTGACGGAAAATGTGCGATATCGCAGGAACGATAAAACACAGCATACAACGGATATGCTCTATCAGCCAAAACAATGAGTACCTGATGTTAGGTACAAGGTACCTGGTCGAAACAATGTATCTGCTATAACGTCTATATCAACCAAAATGAGAAAAAATACTGCGAAATTATAAAAGTATATTACATTATGTTTTCTTCAAATTTTGTTCAGCAACATCTGAGTTCTCAAATGTCTGACGCACCCAATCTAAAATATTTTATTTGCTTGTTTAATGGCATATCAACTCCTTATAGGTCATTTAATGCCGGAATTTAATTTTCTTGGGACCATTATTATTTTTTTTTTAAATGAATTGCTGGTAAATTCTCTCTCTCTTTTTTTTTTTTTTTTTTTTTTTTTTTTTTTTTAAATGTATTGCTGCTTTTGTCAAAAGTCTATTGCTAAAATATTCACTATAAATTTTTTTTCATGCTCTCATAGTGTTTGACTCCATAACTGGGACCTTAACATATCCTACCACCCTCGGGTCAGGGTAGACCTAAGAACAACTGCAATTATGTGGTAGCCCCAAACTTCTCAAAACTTTCATTCTCCTGATCAGAGGGTTTGCTGCCGAATGTAGTTTATCGTCATACACAGGATAATTAAATTTCTTTATATCGCAGCTGTTTCTGGATGAGAAACTATGCGCTTATTAAAAAAAGCCAGATGTGTAGATATTTTAGTATTGAATTGCAAGGTATCTTTACCTCCCATGTAGGAAATATCATTCGTTTTGTTTTTTTCTAATAAAAACCGAGCTTGCATTTCTGTTACGATAATTTCTTTATTGACTTTTGAATCTATTTGTGGTTTAGACGTGTAGATAGGTGAAATGCATATAATTACGACGGAAATAAAAACTCGATTATTTCCCAGCAGGGTCACTCATCGTTACTGGGCATTTAAATGTGGCATGGGCGTCAAGCCAGGTGATGCCCAAATAGGCTTTGCATACATAGTGTCCATCAGAGAAGTTATATTAATAAGTGGATTTACTTGAGAGACCGTCTCTACGCCGCCAGTCTCAGATATACTCCCGATGTGAAATTATCTGAAGCTATCTAACAAAAATCAACTTCTGCTTTCTCTGTGTATCGTATCCTTACCAGACATTGGTACAATGGCTCTCCACGACTTCCTTTCATTTATAGTAAAGTTTATCTTTTTCCTATATCTCCTACGCAAGAGGTATATTATGCACTATCTCTTGCCTTTAATGCCCAGTATCTGTCAAATTCACCAAGTCCTCTTTCCTCATTATGTGTTCTAGATATTTGAACTATCACAACATATATGCCATTTGTATTTACAAATTAATCATTTTTCACTTAGTGGTGTTCTCTACCTCTTTTCTACTAAACCACATATCTATTTTCGTCATCTGTGATGAGGTTTTCCAGTATTCACTGCCATATAGGATGATCCGTATTAAATAACAATTCGGTAACCCTTTATTTGTTTCTAATGAAATTACTCTGTTCCGTAATACTTTGCAAAGGTTTTCGCTACACAAATGAATCTTCGGATTTAAATGCCTCAGTGTCCGTCCTTTGCAGTTACGTATGGGTTTCATTTATGATGTGTATTTGGCAGTTATTTTCCTGTTGTCATTTTTATTATTATTTTTTTATGTATTTATTTATATTCTCGGTACAACTGGAGCCGATATGTTACTGTGTTTCTGTAGAGTATGTTATGGAGAGAGCTTGCTAGGGGACATATGAGCATAATGAAGATTTTATTACGTTAGTCATTACCGTCGGTTAAACCATATTATATTTATTTTTCTGTCGGTTTAATTACTGGTGGTTTGTATTAGGTTGGTGCAAAGATAATGTCGTTTTCTCACATATGTTAATATGTGAGAAAACGACATTATCTTTGCACCGACATAATATGTAAGCGTTTTAAAGAATTCACTATCTTTTAGAGCTGTTTCATAACCTGTATAGTTTTATTGATGATAGTTTCATTAAAACCCCACAGTTTGCCGATTTCTCACTCCGAACCTCCCACGGCAATAATAATTTCATCTTCATTGAGGCTTAACAACAATAAAATATATATTATTATATATATAACTTAAATTACGTTGACATAATATACAGTAGGGTTGAATAAGTGATCGTACACCAAATGCTTGTTATTCTCACTTATAGCGAATGAAAGCCTTGAATAACAATGTTATATATGTATTTTGGGGGGGTAGAATCAGAATCTACAATTTAAAATTAAAAATTCATAGATAAGTGATAGCGATGCAAATCTTTACATTTCGAATAGTGGAAAAAGTGTTCGTACAGTATCAATTTTTGCATTATAATACGGTAGATTTTGGTTGTAACTGAAAGTAGAAGATTCTAAACTGTTCTAGAATATTCTCAATGTCTATTGCAACATTCAGTTCAAAATTGGATCATTCTGCAGTGATAACGATTCTAATAATAGCTAGACGTAAGGAAATGGCTTGTGCTAAAAAAGAGCTAATTATTAAGCTATTGAACAATGGAAAAAGGTAAAGAAACATCTCCAGTGAAAGGAACTTACCTTTTTCAACAATTGGTTCATTTATTGCCAGATTTAAAAGACATAATACTGTTGAGTACAAAGGCAGACCCTGTGCTCCCAAGATATCTCTCAGATTACGAAGTTGATGCAACAGGTCCAAAATAATCAAATGGCCATCAACGGCATAGAGATAAACGATGACATTTGCGACAGAGCATAAAGATAAAGAAAAATTCTTATTGGAAAAGAGTAATTTGGACAGATAAGAGTAAAACTGAGTTGTTCGGTCGTAATTCCCTGAAACATGTATGGAGGAAAGACGGCGAAGAATACGCACCCAAGAACACCATACTAACTGTCAAATTTGGTATGGTTTGTATCATGTTTTGGAGCTTCTTTTCGATGCGGGGTGCTGGCAAACTAGCAATTAGAGACGGTAGCATGAATGCAGAAAAATATCAACAAATCCTAAGCGAAAATGTATCCCTTTCTGTAGAGAATCTTGGGCTTCCACCTGATTGGATTTTCCAGCAGGACAATGATCTCAAGCATACTGCTAAGAGTAAGAAGATTTGGCTTTGCTAATAACAACGTTAACATCTTACAATGGCCCAGTCAGTCGCCGGATTTGAATCCAATGGAGAATTTATGGCTGTTTTTGAAAAATAAGATCCATGATAGAGGGTCAAGCAACATCAAAAACCTGAAGACATTTACTCAAAAATAATCGGACAAAATACCTACTAAAGTATGCGAATCGTAAATTAAAGACTTCAGGAAGAGATTGGTTGCTGTTGAACGAAATAAAGGCTTTGCTACAAAATATTAAATGAAGAAAACATGTTCTTGTTCTGCTGTACAATCATTTTTTAAACCCCTAAAAATTTAAATATAGCTATATTTTCTTAACCATGGAATATAATTTCGTTTTATATGCATATATTTTTAGTATGCAATCTGATACAATATATATATTCCCGTTTTGTTAAATTAATATGTTACAAAAAAAAATATCAAATAATTTCATGTGTACGATCACTTATTCAACCCCACTGTATATATTGCAATATGGTGGAATATGAGTGTCATGTATCTCAGTTAATCGAGAGCTAGACACCAGCACATATGATTTGATTTTAGTGGTGAAGGCTTTGTGCAGAACCAACCACAGATTTTGAAGGGATGAATACAGAGACCTGGTGTACTACATGACACAAGGTCGCCATACGACCCTTTGTAGGTTTTGAATTCAGAGTTGTCCTTCTCAATGCAAGGCTATAGGACCCAGTCTGTCCTGTTATTTACCCATAGCTAGAGGGAGAAGAAGAGGGTTAATACGTTTCCCAAGGGTATTAGCACAAAAGTGAATGTAATAGATTCGAACGGAATTCGAACTCGGCTCTCCGATTCCATAATCTGGTCGGCTACTCAACCGTGCCTCATCTATTAAAATATATATAACGTAACATATATTTAACATATATATATATTTAACATATATATATATATATATATATATATATATATATATATATATATATATATATATATATATATATATATATATATATATATATATATATATATATATATATATATATATATATATATATATATATATATATATATATATATATATATATATATATATATATAACAAACTATGTGCAACTATATAACGTAAAATATATAACATAATATAAATTTTAGATTATTCGGACTATTGTTCTAATCTCTGTCGCTATATTTATTACAACGTTTTGGCCGTTGTATGCTTCTGCCTTCTTCAGGTGCTTGGAATGGTGAAGTAAAGTGTTCAGTTCAATATTCCAAAGGCGGGAGCGTACAACGTCCGAAACGTTGTAATAAATATGGCGACAAAGATGAGGAAAATAGTACGAATAATGTAAACAGTGAACACCATATAAAAATAAATATAAAACCTAGATGCAATCGTCAGACCGCCTGACGATTGCGTCTAGCATGAAACAGCCTGTCGCCTCTGATTGTTGACTTCAATGTTCACTTTTATGTTTAAATTCATACACGATATATCTCTGATATTGAACACTTTATCCAATAAATATAGCACCGCTTAAAACTATATTCCTTCATATAACATTATATATATATATATATATATATATATATATATATATATATATATATATATATATATATATATATATATTAGGTTGGTGCAAAAATAATGTCGTTTTATCATATAGTAACATAACCTAATATATATATATATATATATATATATATATATATATATATATATATATATTTGGTTGGTGCAAAAATAATGTCGTTTTATCATATAGTAACATAACCTATATATATATATATATATATATATATATATATATATATATATATATATATATATATATATATATGGTTGGTGCAAAAATAATGTCGTTTTATCATATAGTAACATAACCTAATACATATATATATATATATATATATATATATAACATAAAGTATACATGCAATCAGAGAAACAATAATCATCTTTAAATTTATATATGCGCGTCGGTGTTATGAACATTACATTCTATTGTTTTCCACATTTTTATCACAGCATACCGGAGAAATAATTCCAATTCTTAGAAATAATAACTGGATTCAAGTTAATCTTGTTCTGTAGGCGTGTTTATTATCTAGTTTCCGTCTTATCGTCGCAGTTATAATAAAATCAAGGCCCAAGACAAATTGTTGTTATTGAAACTCCTAAACCTATAAGCATCTTCTTAAGGTATAATGATTGAAAGGTTTAGAATTGAGGCTTTAGCCGAGTGAACACAATACGCAGATAATGGAGAGAAGCAACTACATTGAAGAAAGCTACCAGGTGGAAGCAAGTAAGAATGATGTGAAAATGTCGTTAACTTTGACTCAGATGAAACGTGAAAGGTTAATATCTTTGAAAGGGGAAGCAACAGAAATCTGTTTTCTACACAAGGAGACAGATGGGCACATCGAATAAGCAGCGAAAACGTCTTAAAGAAAACGGTAAACAAAAGAACACTTAAGAGAACTGTTGCTATAGTGACGGAGTTAAGTTCGCAGAGGAAAATCCGCCTCGTAGAAATTGACTTTGAACTCGGTCTATACATGTTAGGTTATAGCGTTCTCGTTCACTTCTGTTGTTTATATCATTGCTTGGAAGGAATGTCTGCAACGTGTGGTCGTCTAGTCACACCATATAGCTTACATCAGTGACAATGTGAAGCAGTTTTTGGTCGATCACACATTCCCTCAGTTCGATAACCGCCATATACCCAAAATCTCGCCCCTCTGGGAATCTTACTCTTAAAAAATCATATTCTACTTGAAAGGAACTAGTTTTCAAGGAAATCCAAATGAATATCAGGAATATTTCGTTATCCCAAAAAGGGTTCCAGAAATTATACCATATTTGGCATGAAGCTGTGATTTCAAAAGTGAATTTCTTCAAAAGAGATTAAATACCGAATTGATATAGGGTTGTAGTTTTCTTCTTATAGCAACAGTTCTCATATTTTATGATCGAAATTAGAAAAATATGGATGACATGTCTGTCAATAATGAGGGAATTGGAGTTGCAAAACTGAACACTCAAAGGACATAGCGAGAACAAAACAGATAGGGGAATGTAGCAGGTCGCCTATGTGGAAAACGGGTGTGAATCGATTGCATGGCGGAATAGAGGGTTGGAAAAAGATGAAACGCTATTAATGTTAAAAGCGATAGAAAGCTGTGGAGAGCTATGATCACCGACGTCTTGAAGCGACTCATAGAATAAAATTAATCCTATTTATTGGTGAACTCTGACTTTACATTTACGTTTATCAAAAGGATTTTTACTCTGTGCAAGGCCTGAGGGCCACTTGAGGTAGATGATTATAGAGTAAGAAGCAGAACTTATGCGGATATGTGTAGAAGATAAACACTAACCCTACCCATGAAGTGGTTAGGATTAGAGTGATCGGGGAGTGGATCCCTTGAGAGTCGGTTCAACAAGGCTGGGGTTCATGTGAAGAATCTGATCGAGTGAACATTACATCTCACCCAAGGAATATGAAGGGAATGACGGTGGCTGGTTATAGTGTGATTGGCGTAGAGGGTTTTAACCGTGAAGATTCAGACTGGTGGAACTAAGGATCGTTGTTCCTCTGAATATTCTCCAGGGAAATAGCGATAGATCAACGCGGGGCTTGTGACGTCTTTTCTGTTAGAATAAGAGTTACCAATAATCAATCTATTCTTGTATCTTTATATAATTCTAATACATTCCTATTTGCTCTAGGAATGTATTAGAATTATATAAAGATACAAGAATAGATTGATTATTGTTAACTTTTTTAAGAAAGGCCGATGCTATCCTACAAATACCCTGCGTTGATCTAAGTTATTTTAACTGACAGAGAATATTCAGAGGAACAACGATCCTTAGTTCCACCAGTCTGAATTCTTCACGGTCTAACAAATTCCTCTAAGATCAATCACACTATAAGTTTGCCATTCGTCTTTCCCTTGGATATTGCTACCACACCAGATCTGGTGATGCTGCTATATATTTAGAGATCCTTGATGAAATCCAAAGAAATATCTGGAATTTTATTTGTCTTGACTTGGAAATTCGGCTTTAGTCGCTTTCCGAGCGCCGTAATGTAGCTTCCGTCAGCCTTTTCTATAAATAATTTTCGTGGTAAGTGTTCTGATTAAAACCATGCTATTTTATTTATATTAGGTTGGTGCAAAAAATGTCGTTATAATGTCGTTTTCTCACATAGTAACATATGTGAGAAAACGACATTATAACGACATTATTTTTGCACCAACCTAATACTTTATAGATTTACGCGCAGTAGTAGTTTGAAAGGGAGCAGGGGGTGTAGCGTAGCTTATATCATCGAGGGATACAGAAATGATTCCCAGTTTCGTACTAGGCCGTTTAGGAAAAAGCATGAAACAGTTTCTCCACCAGCGGGTTACAGAGGCTTCATAGTTCCTATTTCAGGGACGCTCGTTATTATGAAGCAGCTGTTCTGATGGAGGACACAGAAAATAACTACAGAACATCCTAGATAGTGTGTTAGAGGAAAGCTCAAAGACAGGACAAACTGCAAAAACTCATAAAAGCGTATGGTCATAGGCAAGAGGAAAAGCCTATGATGCGAGTTGTGAATTGGCCTATAATGATTTTAAATAAGTAAGGATCAGTTTAACAGAAGATGTGTCAGTAAAATCCGAACACGCATTGCATTAGCGAAATTTGCTTTGCAAAAGCTAAGCAAAATATCGTATTTGCTTTATATATTTGTTGTCACATCTGGTCTGGTGCTCCTGCTGTATATTTAAAGATTGTTGATAAAATCCAATGAAGAATCTGCAATATTATTGTTCCTGACCTGGCATATCGGTTTCACTCATTTTCACGCCGCCGTAACGAAGCTTCCTGATATGTTTTCTATAAATACTTTCATGCTAATTGTTCTGATAAACATTCCTCTATGGTACCTCTTTGAGGAGGTTTCCTTTTTCTGACCACATACGATCGGTGTTTCACGCCAGAAGCATTTACGAGTGATTACGAACTGATTTTTGATTTCAACCTTTGTTAAGTTCACTTTTGTTTTTAATTTACGTTCCTTTTATTGACGTTTTTTTTTTGCCAAAAGTTAGATTTGATTTTTCTTTCTTTTCCCTCCCCTCGTTTTTTTTTTATACTTTATCCCTTGTTGTTTCTTTATTATTAATTTTCATTTTCTTTAATACGTTTTTTTTTTAGTTATAATTTTTTCGTTTTATTTTTAGTAACTTCCCCACGCCAAACTTTAATTTTTTCATTATTTATTTTGCCCCTCGTAAGACTTCGTTTTTCTTTGTTTACATTTTTATTTCTACGTGTTTTCATTGTTCTCAGTTTGGACAGATACTCGGTGCTTCCTCAGATGATCTGACCGGGGGGGTGGAGTTTCGAGATTACGATCAATCAGGATGCCTTCCGCTCCATCCCCAACTGTCTGGATGTAAAGGGCCAGAAAATGCCGATTATTATCACGGGTCGTAAACCGGCATGCTGGAAGTGTGGAAAGACTGGTCACCTTTTCTCTTCCTGCACAGAGATGAAGGCCTCTGATGTTCTGGCCCCCGCCCAACCAAACCCCACTTTGGTCGAGACTCTTCCATCCGTCCCGTCTGTAGTGGGCATGCCAGCGACCGGGACCTGTGTGGAAAATCCCCCGGTTGGGTTCAAATCTCAGCCCCCATTCCCCGGAAAGCCTTCGCCCGCCGCTAATGCGGTTAGGGAGAAGGGGGAGGGGGAATAGCAGGTCGTTGGTAGGTCTAAAGGGAAGATCCAGGCAGCGGAACCTCGTTCCACACCTAAAACAGGAAAAGACACAAACAGCCCCACTCCCTCAACCAGTGCCAAGGGCGACTCTCCGGCCACTTACTCCGATAAGCTGAGATCTAAAATGATCCAGTATGAACCTTCATTCAAAAAGAAGGAGAAACTTCAGCAACTCAAGGAGGCTCTTCAATCCAAAAGACATGATTCAGAGCAGAAATCTGGCACCTCTTTGTCGGCACCGTCTTCCCCGGTCACTAAACATCATTCCATGGTCCCTCCCCCTATCACTAAACCTATTAAAAAAGTGGTTTCTACAATGACCACATTAAAAAAGGGACCTGTCCCAAAATCACCTGGAAAAAAATCATCAACCAATCCTTCACCTATGCAGACTCCCAAAAATACACCCACAAAATCAGAACAACAAAAAAGACAGAGAAGTCCATCTTCAGATTCATCTGAAGCCACAGAAAAGAAAATTAAATCCAAACCAATATATAACACAGGGGAAGACGTGTGCCGTGTCTCTAGAGAATTTGAAGAGAAGGCTTTACTTCATGCCAAGAAATTAAAAGACTTAAAAACACTTTTAAATTTCAGGAAAATAAAAAAATTAGATGTAGAGAACCCCCGAAACCTTCCAAACGCAAAAAGGGTTCTAACTGTGGTGAGATCAGGTGTAGCCGGCCAACAGATATGGGCAATGATGGCCGATGCTAATGAAACATTCGGCATGTTTCCACCGATGTCGTGTTTTGATGATGACAACGTAAAAATATTGCAACAATTTTGTTCAGGGAGGTTCCCGATTTTTGTTCACCCCTCCCTGTATAGAGCGTTGAAATTAACATTGCCCCTGGACATTGGCGGCCTGTCTCCTGATGGCACCATCAAAAGTGAGATGGGTACTGGCTCAATGGGAGAGGCCGTCGGTGTCCTGACCCCGGCCGTGTTTAATGCAGGGGAGCAACCCTAATCGGTTTTATCATGGCTCTCTGGTTAGCAAGTGTGAATGCCCGAGGCCTGAGGTCGGAGTCTCGCAGGGCGAGGCTCTCTCGTGACCATCAGCGTCTCGGGGTGAATATCTGCTGCGTACAAGAGACCCGTTTTTCTTCTCGTGACTATGAGAACATTCTGTCTAGGGGGTTCTCCCTCTATTCAGCATGTTTTGATGGACGCTCGAGGGGTGTCTCTTGGCTGGTGAGCAAGTCATTGAAGGCTGCGTGTGTTCTTGTCTTCGCGGATCCGGCGGGTAGGCTTTGCGTGCTGGATGTTACCATAAAGCATAAGGCTCTTCGTCTCATTGGGGTTTATGCGCCCAATGTCCATTCTGAGCGGCCTGCTTTGTTTCGGCAGATCGATCAGTTTTTGACGACATCACGTCGGATAGTCTTAGTGGGTGATTGGAATGCCGTCCTTGATCCCGTTATAGATCGTATAGGGACAAATTCGGGTACTAAAACCGGGAAGTGAAACCATTTCGGGACTTTATCGACAGGTTTGATCTTGTCGATAAGTACCGGAATGAGCACCCTCAGGAGGTAGTGTGGACTTGGACTAATAGTAGCGGCTCGGCTAGTTATCTAGACCGAGTCTTAGTTAGGAGAGTCGATGTAGGGCTCTTAGGTTGTCCAAGTTTCCATGAGATAGTTTATTCGGATCATAGGCTTGTCCTGGTCCGTGTAAACTTAGATAAGCCTAAGGTTAGGATGGCTGGATATTGGAAATTAAACTCATCATTATTTGGTGAGCAAGATTTCCGGGACCAGCTTCTACTAATGATACAGAGGGAACTGACGGGAGCGGTTGTGGGTAATGCCTGGTGGGATAAATTAAAATCCAAAATTAGAACGTTTGCTGCTGAATATAGTCGTCGGCTCAATCTAGATAGATTAGCGGCGCAAACGGCTTTAGAGCAGAAAGTTGATCGGGCGGTTAAATCCCGTGTTAGTGGGGACGTAGCTTTAGCTAAGGCAGAGTTGGCCTCCTTGCTTATCAAGAAGGATCAAGCTCTGGTAGTTAGGGCTAGGTTAAAAAGAATGTCCTCTGAGGCGACGAATATGGCCGCTGAACTGCGTGCAGAGGAAGCTCGGAATGCATCTCGGCGACATATCGCAAGCGTCACATTGCCGGATAATCTGACCGTGACAACAAACGAGGGCATATGTGAGGCTTTTCGTGACTACTTTCAGGAGATTTTCACCAGGGAGCCCGGTCTGAGCCCTTCTCAGTTCGACGCCTATTTAGCTGACTTTCCCTGCCCTAAGGTAGCTGAAGCAGCGAGGTGCGAGGGTCCAGTTACAGAGTCGGAAGTCTGGGAAGCAGACCAGAATGCGAACGTTATAACCACTCAACCATAGGGAGTGATGAAAAGTCAAGAAATCCTTCCTGGAAAATTGTTTAGTTATTGGTTAGATTAGTAAACGGGGCTGACTGAGAAAGGTGCAATATCTAGTGGGTGTTTGTGTGTTCCTGTGTGTGCTATCATCATAATAGTTTAGTGGTATACTTTCAAAATGTCAGTGACCAGAATCTACCAATTTATCTGTCCTCTATAACTCTGTTCGTCTAAAGACTGGCTTGTAAAATTCGGTACTTCACAACACAAACTAGCAACTATCGCCCATCACCCAGAAGACATTTAAATCTTAACTATCATGATGGATCTGAGTCTCCTTACCTTCAACGCTTATTCGGACTCAAGACTTCAAGTGGAACTAATTTATATGATCTGTTGCTAAAGATACTGTTAAAAGAGTGAGTTCATTGTGAAATTCTTGTAAGTACTTGACTTCCACAAAAGCCAGACCAACCAAAAAGGGATTATTGTCATTATTTTGTGTTGGGGTGGCAGAATCCTAAATTGTCTGTGTTCAAAACAGTCTACCCAGCGTATTGTGGTTGATGAATTATTTCCACTCTACTACCCCTTTTCCGACAGATGAAACTTCGCAGGCCTCTTCTTGATCTATCACTATTTGCCTGGTATGTGTTTTGTGAAGCAACATTCCTTTCTTACCCTTGCAGCTTGGAATCACCATGCCAAGAACACACGCATGAATCATCCTGTTTCCATTTGTATTCTCTTAAGAAGTAGTAAGTTCCACTCGGGGAGCCGTCCATGGTATGTCGATAAACTGGAGTAAGACCTAGTGTCGATAGGTATTGAAGAGCTTGGAATCACTTAGTTTCTGTTGTTCTTAGGTCCACCGTGACTGAGGTTGTAGTAAATGTTAGGGTCATATCTACGGGCAAATAATTAACCTCTAACTCGTATCAAAACACTATAAAATATAAAAATAGATTATTATAGTAAAAATGCCAGCAATTTATTTTTAAAAAAATATTAAGAACAATACATCTTTGAAAGGATGAAATAAAATTACCCGCGATACATCTTTAAGTACCAGCAATACATTTTTGAAAAGAAAAAATTGCCATCAATATATTTAAAAAATTTAAAAAAATACAGCAATACGTTTTTGAGAAAAAATAATACCAACAATACATTTTTAGAACAAATATTACCAGCAATGCATCTTTTAAAAAATTAAAAAAGGTATTACCAGAAATACATTGTTGAGTAAATTTACCCGAAATATATTCTTCAGAAAAAATTACCAGCAATATACTTGTGAAAAGAAGTACCAGCAAAAAGTTTTTCAGAAAAAATATTACCAACAATAAATTTTTGAATAAATGAAAAAAAATAACAGCAATACATTTTTCAGAATAAAATATTACAAACAATACAATTTTGAGAAAAAATACTAGCAATACATTTCTGAGAAAAAAAGATGTCGGCAATACTTTTGTGAAAAAAATTACCTGCAATACATATTTGAAAAAAAAATTTCAGCAAAACATTACTGAAAAAAAATTATACTACCAACAATACATTTCTGAAAAGATGAAAAAAAAATTACCAATATATTTTTGTGAGAAAAATATTACCAGCAAAGCATTTGACTCTCAGCAGAAAACCATCTTTACAAAAATACGTCGATGAAACTTGATGTACAAACTCATTTCTTGCAAGGAATACATATTATATTCATTCGAACCTATCCTAAAAATCTTAATGGCATTAAATAACAGACTGTGCTTGTTATAACTTTACGAAACCGGTGCTAAAAATTACTGTTAGAAAATCAAAAATAAAATGCAGCTATTGATATTTTTCAATATGCCAAGTCCCTTCAGCACGTGGATGACTATTGTTCTCTTCACCCACTTATTCTATTCGGCTAGTAGCAAACTGTTGTCTTTTCGTTATCCATCCTACCCACTAAATTGTCATCAATTTACAACTCTTGTCAATCAGAATACTCAGTTTCCGTCATTCTTTTATTTGTCTTGTGAGTGTCAAATTCTCCGTATCCTATTTTCTCTTCACGAACGTTTATTGTCAAAGCTCTCGCTGAGCTGTAATCTCTTGATGGGAATAATAGAGCAGTAATCAAACGTAAAACGCCTTCTAAGGATCCTAAAATCGACCCGATCAGGACATCTAAGTTTGTAAGAAATGTGCAGAAAACTATCTTATAAGAACTTCAGAAAGTCAATTATTGTCATTGTTAAGGAGATCAAGGTCCTAAGACACTTTATCAGAAGAATAGTTCAAGGAGACCTTGGGAAAATAATAAATGATGCAGAGAGACTATTCCCTGTTCCCAAAGATAACCGTGGGATCCGTGCAAATCGCTTGTTAAGCAAGTTGAAACATTAAGAGGCTGGAATTGTTTTGTTTTGTTATCGGATAAGAAAAAAATTAATCAAGGTCAAAAGGTCAAGCGAAACAACGGCATATGGTTATGCAGAGATAATAAGGATATACAAACGGACACGCACATAATGTTTGCGGCATCTTTAATTGTTCTAGGAGTCTTGAGCTATCGGGTAGATGCCATGACTCATTTTTTATCAGGGATTAAGTGTACATGCTGCTGACTATTAGAAGATGTCGGAGACGCCTGTGAAGCTTTTGATCGAGTGCTGGAGGAATGAATGATAGTACGCATATCAAGAAAACTCCGCACCATCTCATAAAGCCACAATCTAAGAATAGATAAGTTACAATCTCCACGTTCACGTCAACCCGAATATATTATCTGCCACCTCTGTAGTCCTGAATCCGTTGGACTACTACGTACGGGGTGTAAAACGATACAATCTCTGAAGTCTCTCACAACGAGCACAACGCCCAGTATAAATAAAGATAATCTGATTCGCATGTGTTAATGTTTCAGACATTTTATTGAAGTCGACATCAGGTGCAGGTAGTTGATTACTGAAAAAACGTCTCCATCCCATACATGCCAGTTTTTTTTTTCCAAATAGACTTCTACTTTCATGAAATATGTCTCTTTATACTAATTTCATGCATATGTCCTCGAAGAACTGAGCAACCCTTTAAGATTTCAGTACAAATCGAAATTATTGTGACGTCAATTTTTAACCTAAGCTATTCACAAAATTTGTCAAGATAGATAGAGGACAATCATCTGTAATTAGTTATAGCATTTCAAAGAATGCTAACAGTAACACGTTCACCAAATCCGATTTGGCTTTCAACTGATTGGTTATTTCTGCTAATGGTCCGCAGGCATTTGAAACATTTGAAATGAAAATAGAATCTAGTTTTTTAATGCGGCATTTAACTATTGTCGTCGCTGGAAGACAGACACTAGGAAATCGGTCGTGGCCTCAGGAGATTAGTGAGAATTAATTTTAATACGGACGGCAAGTTATTTTAAAATAGATAAAGAAAACACAAATCTCTTCATCAGAAATCATTGTAGGTATATGCGTATATGCCAGCAGCGAAAGAGTAGATTGTTCGAAATGGGGTATATTTAAAAAAAAAGTTCGAAGTCGGATTTTGAGCGCGAACAAGCAGTCTCTCAATATTTGATACGGTGTAATCTTCTGGATTTGAGCATTGATTTGATCTGCATCTGCATCAACATTGTAAAAGAATTACGTGCCTGTCTCGGAGTTGAGATAAATAGCTTGACTGATAATTAAGTTCTCCAGTCCTACAAGTTTTAGCTCGAATAGTATAATGAAACAAGTATTAAAATGAAGCGAATTTATTTCTCTTCAAACATCCGACGGTTGTTCGATAGATAAGCTCTCCAATCCTAGAAAATAAGTTTTAGCCTAGTCAGCATAATGTCACGGCTGGTAAAATGAATTAAATGTATATCTTTTCAAATTATAGTGTTCGAACTGGGGATATATTTCAGAAGTTCTAAGATAGAATTTGAGAACAAACAAGCAGTCTTCTGGCTTTTATACATTCATTTAATCCGCATCAACTTACTAAAACGATTACACGACTGTCTCTGGGGTTAAGATAAATAGGTTGACTGATAATTAAGTTCTGCAATTCTACAAGTTTTAGACCGAACAGTATAATGAAACTGGTATCTAAATGGAGTGAATTTATTTCTCTTCAAACTTCAAATCGATAAGTTCTCCAATCCTAGAAAATGTTTAATCTCGTCAACATAATGAAAACGGTGTCAAAATTAATTAAATGTATTTCTTTCCAAATTGCAATGTTTGATTGATTGATAAGTAAGGTCTCTAATGACAAAACAAGTCTTTGACAGATAAAATAATGAAGATGGTGTCAAAATAAAATGCATTTATTTCTATTAAAAATTACAAGGGTTGATTGATGAATGAAATTTCCAGTTTTAAAGAACAAGTTTTCGAACAGATGAAAGAATCTAGCAGGTCACAAAAGAAAGTCTTTTTTTATAAATATTATTTTAAAATAAAAATGATAATATTAATGTACGAAAAACAAAGGAAATTTTTGAAATTGTAAAAAATCAACATAATATCATGTTAAGATAAAAAAAAATAAATAAATTGTGTGAAAAATTAATGAAGAATTTTAGTTGGATTCTTTGAGAAAGAAACAGCCCAAAGGAAGCCAACAGTTTAAAAAAAAGAAAAAGAATTAAAAAGTTGGAAAAAAAAATCTCCAGATCGATGTTGAAAATGTCAAAATAAAGCCAGATGTGTCATAAAAAATAAACAAAAATGTGACCAGAGACTTTAAACGCACTTTTTAAAAGTAAGTTCATCCCAAGTAAGGCAGTAAAGCCACTAAGTTACAAGGTGAAAATTATTAGAAAACTGAAATTTTATTAAAGAACGAGCAGAAAAAAAGAGTAATCAGGAGGACAGTAGATAGCGATTGACATTGCATTTAATTATTTTTAAAGTTTAAAGTTGACCAGAAAATATGAAGCTGGAAGGGAGTTCCACAATCGATAAGTGCGAGAAAAGAAACTGTTAGCACAAAACTTACGGCTATATCTAACCAACGCAGGTGTAAATTGATAAGACCGCGTAGCAAGTCTAGTACAGCGCTTACACTCACAAACTCTAGGTACCATAGTGAATTGGTCAACCGAGCAAGTGCCATGAAATTATTTATTGATAAGGTACAGGGATTTACCTTTAGAGTGGTGAGAAAATGACTGAAACCGAGCTGCCAGACCAGGATCTATAGTATTTCTTATTCATCTTTGGACTTTATCAAGGGTGTC
This sequence comes from Acanthosepion lycidas, assembly GCA_963932145.1. NCBI lineage: Eukaryota > Metazoa > Mollusca > Cephalopoda > Sepiida > Sepiidae > Acanthosepion > Acanthosepion lycidas. The sequence continues at coordinate 97,196,811 of OZ010588.1, forward strand.
TAGATATAAAGCAGGAGCTTCGGAATCATATGTGGCAAAAATATTGTAGGCAAGGACGAAGGGTAGATATATAGATATGCAAGACACAGTGAACAAAATTTCTTAGAAGCTGATCTAGCAATGAGTTAATATAGTGTTTCTACTACATGTCAGCCGAGAACGTTAGCCCGAGAAAGAAACAACGAGCCACTCACTAAAAATTAGCATCAGCCATGCTGATGGGAGGCAGAAAAGGGGTCTCAGAGATGGTAAAAAACTAGGCTCAACTTCATGTGAAAACGCCCGTAAAATTTAAGTTGTAAACGGGCATGTTTTGATTAGATAGTGAGTTTAATGAATGGGGATAGAAGTCAATGTTCTTTATGGAATGTTGTCTTCATCAGGTATTAGTTTACGATTTGTAGGGGAAACTTTTGACTGCAAAGTCAGAAAAGTATTGACCGTCCGAATCTTGTAACAGCTGTTATCTGGGAGAAAGAAAAAGACAAACTCGATAGAGAAAACCATGAGCTGGAAGCGTAAATAATTTTGCTGATGCTGCTCGATTGGATAGTTTTGCCATCACGCTTACTGAAGAAGCACAAGAAGGAAAGGAAGAATAAACAGAAGGAAGAATCCTTAAAAACATACGAGAGTTGGCTTTGCGAAGAATGTCTTTTTTCTACAACAGAGGTGTTTATCTGATTCAAATGCCTTTTCTAAGCCAGAGAGGTGATTTTATTTAAATCAGAAAATCTTGTCGGACGGACCCAGGGAACCAAAGTTAGGTTCTCTTTTTCTGACCTCAATTGACTTTCGAGTTTTTAATATGTGAATTTTTCGAAGTACGTAAATTATTTGTGTTCGTAAAAGATTTATTCATATGAACTGTTGTTGTAAAACTAAGTAACTAAAAGGATTCTATTTAATAAATTCTCCATTTATTTTTCTCGTTCCCCTACCCTAATAGCTTTTTATGTAGAGGTGTTTTCTCATTGAATATATATATATATATATATATATATATATATATATAAGTGATATAAATTAGGAGGATCTGAGATAATAATAATTAAATCATTCATAGAGTCTAGGAGAAACCTCAACAGAATGCACTGGACGGCCGTTTCGTCTTACACTTAGGACTGATCAACAGTCCACATATACTACGGAGAATTGAAACCCAGACAGTTACGTTACCAGGCAGACGTCATAACAACTATTCCAATGGGTCTCGGCGACGAAAAGGTATGAATTACTAAATTATAATTATCTCAAATCCTCCTATTTTCTATCACTTGTATATCCTTGCTTGAACCGGCTTCTAATGCTCTGGACTGAGCTGCTTGGGGATAGTAGTCGTCTTTCGTGGAGGCGCAGTCCTACGGGTAAAGAGAAACTCGGATGAGTTCCACCACGGAATATGTGATCGAGCCGCGCTATATTGAGTCTAATTCGCTAACACGTCCTCATTGAGGCCCGTTTGTACATTTGGTATGACGTTTGACTGACAACGTAAATGTCCGTGTTTCAAATCTCGGTAATGGAATGCGCACTGCTGATGTAGTCCCAAGTATAGAACGAAACGGCCGTATAGTGCTTTCTCCATTCTTTTGAGATTTCTTCTTGTCTCGATGAATTACTTAATTTTTTTTTATTATATATATATATATATATATATATATAATTTAAATATTTTTTTTTTGCCTTGATTGGCTCATGTACACAAGGAAAATCCTGTGCAAGACCTATTTTGCATAATTTGTATACAGAAATCCCTTGATTAGTATGGCTACTGTATCGATCGGTAACTATAAAAAATCAATTTGCAATTACTATGCTTAAACTGAGGAACTAATTGAGTATTATGAGTGTACTAATCAAATTTTGGTATATAAAGTTTTTAGCGGACTAATCGAAAACACATTAATCGAATGCGCATTAATCGAGGGATGTGTGATTTGTATAAATGTTTTTGTATAAATGTATCTTTTCAAGTTAAACTTTGATTAAGATTCTTACCATTTTCATTAGCACATCTAAACGTATGTAGAAAGAGCGACATAGAGAATTTGAAACAATCCCTTTTCATGTATTTTTTTTCTTTTTTTATATCAGGTCCATTCAGAATGAAGCCGATTAAATATCAAAACAGATTTCCTTTGCTGGGAAGTGGCTGGAAACATTGGAAAAATAACGTAGAAAAAAATGAATCTCTTTTGCACAAATATTTTTTCAAAACTTTCCAATTCCTTAACACCTTATTTTAGAACCGGTGAACGTACTGACCCGTGATCCAATTTCAAAAACTATAACGAACAAAAGATTTCGATGTGGGATTAAGCAGTATGTCTGGTTTTGGATTTCGAATATCGACTCCTTTCAAGCTACAACGCTGTCAAGTCCACAGAGGATTTCTGATTCAACGATCGATCAACATCCTATGGATAATCTAGGCTTTGCTCTTAAATGTTTATATAACTTTTTTAATGTTGTAACTTTTGAACGGTCGAAGATTCTGAATTTTATTTGTTTGTTTGTTTTTTTCCTTTATAATTTTAATTTCTAAGCTCTCACTGGATCTAAGAGGATAAAGGCGTTAGTTAGATCCAGTGACAGGACCCAAAGAGTGTGAGTACAATACCCGGCTAAGGCAGCGGAGAACATTTAGAGGGGAATTAACAGGAGATAACTGATAACTGACATCCAATGAACATGCCACGTGAAACTTGAACAGTCTAACCCAGTGAGCGAAATAAAGATTTTAGTTCGACATTCTAACCACCTGAAGAAGGCCGGAGCGAACAACGTCCGAAACGTTGTAATAGATATGGCGACAAAAATGAGGACAATAATCCAAATAATATAAATAGTGTACATAATACCTCATCTCTGAAATATAGACAGATAGTGTTAGATTTTGTTCACTCCGGTTGTCATCAGTTCAATATCGACCCGTTTAACCTAATTTTGAAATGAACCCTTTATTTAATCTACATTGGTTCTACACTTCACATTTCACGGCTCATATCTATGGATATACTGTCTAGTTCTTAATTTTGGTACTGCCCAATTATTGATCGCCCCGTTTCTATTGAGTTCAATTACACACTGCCTGGTCAAGGGATTGGACTCACAATTAATATATCACCAAACCAACGAACAAACGCTAGGTTATTATCTCGTGGTTATTTTCCAGTGGCTATTCTCTGTGGAGAACTTGGAATCTTACACCTATCCTGAGTTGTAATAAGTGCTACTAGTCATACTTGATTGCACTAAATATTCCTTTGTCATTTGTTACAGCTATTACTGCTGTTGTCATATGTCTTTGTTTCTTTGGAGCTTTCATATTGTATGTATATTATGTTAGGCCTACCAAGTAATTCCGTTGTGGACTATCGGATGCGCTGATTTTTTCAGATGTCTAACTCTACAATGTCTCAGTTTGTTCACTTAATTCCACAGGGCAGATGACTAGCATTTGCATTCATATAGGATCAGCCATGCTTGTTTCATTGTCTCTTCACTAACGAGCAGCCAGATAAATCATTCTTTATAAAACGATAAAAACATTTGTCAACAAAGTCCAATTTTAAATGTTTACGATATTGGGGGTGGCGTCGATAATATTTCAACGGAGTTTGTTTTTTTTTAATAATATAAAACAATTTAAAATTCATTCATTAAATAGCCTAAGGCCTGATTTATGGCATATTAAAAAAAAAAAAACGAGATAAATTGTTAGGAAAATAACGAATGTATTTTTGCAGTACGCATAGGGTATTTTAATTTTATTTTTAAGGTATTTGATTCTGGTCATATGTCGGATTGGTCGTTAGACAAGTACGTCGTTAAGCGAGTTGTAAATGTATTGCTCATAAAATACAAATGTATCATGAATCATTTATCAACATCAGATGCTTCATAACATATTTATTGGAAAAAAATTGATTTTTGTAATAAAATCTGACATTCACTATGTATTAGAATAGTATGGCTTCGTTTTTCCTAGACTTAGTCTCATGAATTACAGAGATATACACAAATATGCATTCAATTTTACAACATATGCATATGTGTGTGTGATTATTTCGTCCTAAGCAAGACAATGAAAACCAATAAAAGGCAAGACACAGAGAAAGGCCAATAAAAATTGACATTGCAGATGACAATCGTAATCTTCTGTTTCGTAGATGAAGATCGTAGGTGATTTAGAAGATTTTGCAAGAATGTTGGTGACAGGAAAACACAATCAGGAAGAAAATCCTACAAGCGAGAAGTGTGAAAACAGAAACAATAAGCAAGCGGAGAAACTTAGTGTTACATCTTGCAATTGCAACTGAAATTATGCGAACTAGCAGCCAATTCATGAAGTTAATTTACGAAAGAAGAAAGCTCATCAGAACAATTACCATGAAGATTTGAATAGAAAAGCCAGAGAAAAGTTACATTTCCTTTTTCAAACTCTTTCTTTCTCTCTGCATATATATATATATATATATATATATATATATATATATAAACAAATGCTTAGAGGTACAAAATCTGTATACTGTTTTAAAACAAGGATTTTATTAATGGTAATGTTTTTTAAGGCCCTTTTGTCCAACATCTCATCAGGAGAAAATCGTTGAAAACATTGATAAATTAAACGAAAAGAACAACAACGAAAATGAAGAGCAAAAAAGCGGGTAAACACTTTAAAGTAAATAACATAAATATATATATTGGGTTGGTGCAAAAATAAGGACGTAATAATGTCGTTTTTTGAAGTTGAAAATACGTCAAAAACGACATTATTACGTCATTATTTTTGCACCAACCTAATACTTATAAATAGCGGAGGGAAAATCCCGTGTAAATAATTAGCGAGGAGCAATTGAAATAAAATATCTCCCAACAAATTAAGTAACTTCACAAAGTCCTTCTGCCGGCAAACAGAAGGTTTCCGTAATCCTATACAGATTGATTCCAAAATCTTCAAATGATTGTTGGAACCAGCGATGTGAATAATTTTGAAAAACTCTTTCGTATACGACTTGGCACAGGCTATATTCTCTACTGTGTGTTGAGCAATAGCCGATTCCAAATTTGACGAGGGAAGATAACACATGTTGTTATATATATATATATATATATATATATATATATATATGTGTGTATGTGTGTGTATGTGTTTGTGTGTGTCGCTGATACCCCCAGCACTAAGTGGCTGCTACGAGATAAATACAAACAGGCGAAAGCATTCGGTTAAAATCAAATTAGCGGGGACATGTTCATGCAATTAACTCTGTAGTCACAGAACTCGACCCGGAATTTGAGACGATTTTGCACTGTGTAAATATTTAATGCCGTCTTCGGCAGCAAGAAAGTCCGACAGTAAAAACACATATTACCTCTGGCTGTCTACACATTGCAGTTCGAAGAAACTGGAGATGTTTACTCTTGTAATATTCAAGTCTCTGTCTGAACGCTCCTTGGAATGTGTCGTCGTTGGTATAATATTTTTCCTACAGATTATATTGGAACCAGATTTAATTAATTTAAAAAAAAAATGGCGCACTACTCTAAAGATCTGATAAGTTGTAAATGAAGAAGATAAAGATAAATTCACCTTGACTAATATGAAACTTTCTAAAAAATATGATGAGTCATGTCTGTTGAACAAGTGAATAATGCTTCACTTCTGGGAGGTTTTCTTAATCAATTTTTTTTATGTATTAACACCGAATGCCAATTTTTTCCCAGATATCAGAATATTATAGCATTCAAACATGGTCCACTGAAAAGGGAAAGTAATCTAGTTGTGTGATTTATATATACGTACGATCATGTGTCTACATCACTTTCTACACTCTCTCTTAATCTCTCTCTCCATATATATACATATGTATATATATATATATATATATATATATATATATATTGATAATATTAGTGGTCAATATATATATATATATATATATATATATATATATATATATATATATTGTGTATATTTAGACAGCATTTTTTTTATTAATGCATGTTTCATTAAATAATATAAAGATGTGTCTATTTTAAGTAAGTGTCTTTCATATTGTCTGATAAGCTTAATAACATTATCATTGAAAGACAAAAATCACCATATTGATACATGTTTAAATGCAATCTAAGCTTTCGGCTTACATAAGCCATTATCAAAGATGACAATTACTTTCCAATATCAAAGCAACGACTGACTCGTGTATACGAAACTCGGAAGCAAAAATCACCTTGCAGCTCGTGGCGTCGCACATGACCACGCCAGAGTGAAGACGAGAAGTATTAAACATTGGAAGCCTTTTTTATAAACCAATGGATTCTGATATAAATTATAGGCATTTAAGAATATTTGTAGAGATTTCGTAGTTAATTATTTTCAGGTATGGTTTATGTATAGAGCTTCAAGAATTTTTAGTTTTTGTTTATTGTTTTCATGTTTAAGTGTAGTTGCGTTTTCAACAAGGATTTTCCGGTATTGTTTACGCGACCAGGCATGTTGTTTTAAATGCCTTAACATGTCAGAGTTATCATTCAAATGTAGAGTCAAGCGTCGTGAAAACGAGTTTGTGGTGTCACCAATATAAATATTATTTAATCCATTGGAGATACAATCTCCCAAAGGGCACTTGAATTTGTAAACTATGTTGTTGTTTTGCAAATCGCTAACGAGGAGTGGGGAAGAATCTTTGCGAATAATTATGTTGGATGTACTAATTTTTTTGCTAGGATCTGTTGTAGATATATTAGCATTTACTATTTTTTTTACTATATTTTCATCATGTTTATAGTTATATTACGGGAACTACTAATAGCTTATACTACTGAAATCCATTTCTTCGATCGCAATAACAATATATATATATATATATATATATATATATATACAACGTGATGGTGTCTCCATGGGTTAAGTACTGGGTCCGCCATTTAGCAATTTCTACATGTCGAACCTCGAAAATAAGATATTTACTGATGTTAAAAAACCATCCATCTATCTAAGATTTGTTGATGATATCCTTTTATTAGTTAAAGATACAGTTGAAATACTTCACCTTGAAAAACGTTTCCAAAATAAATCTGTCTTCAAATTCACGTATGAACTCAATACTAATAATAAAATTCCCTTTCGTGACATTGATAACAAATTTACTATATTGCCATACAAGAAACCTACCAGCATAAATTCATGTACACTTAACTACAAGAGCGAATGCCCATATTACTACAAAATAGCAATTATAGAAAAATCTAATATATTGTGCAGAAACAAATTCGTGTACAAAACAGATTTTTCACAGTGAACTAAAGAATATAAAACAAATACTTATTAATAATAGCTTTCCAAACTGTATAGTTGATGAACAAATAAAATGCTTTCTTACAAGTCTTAATACTAAGCAAATAGAACATAATACTGTTTCAACTAATCCCAAATATATTAGTCCCTTACATCGTAGTCAGATGCATATTAACTATAAAGAAGATGAAAATGTACTAAAAACATTAGTCAATACTAAATAATTATATATATATATATATATATATATATATATATATATATATATATATATGTAAATTCAAAACCACTGGCGGAACCAACGGGCAACTTGCCAAAATACCTAAATACAACAAGAAAAACAGATTATTCGAAATAACGAAAAAGACTTCAAGGTAAATACCTACCGAATCTGTAAAGTGCTCAATGCTTAGATTACTTAGCTAGAGAAAAAAAATTGACTACATTCATGCCTATGAAAGATGACACTAGTCGTAACTCGTGTTTTAAACTCACACAATCTTCAGACGACTTAAATGAGTTCAAATCGTCTTTCATAAGAATATATATATATATATATATATATATATATATATATATATATATATATATATATATTGTGTGTGTGGCTGACTGGTTGCAAAGTTCGGATTCTGATCATGAGACTCGAATTTGAATCTCACGCTGATCGATTTGACAGGAAAGAGACTATCGGATGATATCAGACTGTTGAGGTCGATCATAGCGTGCGGCACATTGGAAAATGCCTGAAAACCATTACTGGGGCTGACAAAAGCATTCTGAGTTAAATTGGAAAAACGGAACACTTAGGGGTCGTCGATAGCTGTGCTAGCATGAAGTCACAAGTCATCGTGGCCGAGGGCTTCATAGTGTTGACCACGCTAGATAACACGCACTTTCTCAATAACTCTAACTAGCGTCCGCCCAAAATAGTTGCAGTATCAACCACAAGTGGACACTCTGGGTGCTGAATAAAGACGCATTACCCCAGAAGAGTGAAGGCTTTGCAATAATGCGCTCACGAAACTTCAAATTCGTCATTACTGAAATAACACCATTCAGTTAAGTGACAATTTTCTCCACATTAAAATTATATATATATATATACCCCTTCGATATCAATATATAACTTCCGTTGAGTTAACCTTTTAAATGTGTCAATATCTGCTAACTCACTCATGTCTTCTCCCTCTCCCCCCTCACTTCCTCACTTCGTTAATTTACATATGTTTAATACGGCCCGTCAAAAATATGTAAATTTTATTTATATTTTTTGTTTGGAAGTGAAGTCTGATGATCCGCAGTCCTTTAAAAGGGCTGTGGTGAAATAATTTATTATATAGAACCTTAAATTCGTCTGTTTTTGTTTAAATTATTTGCTCTGTATTGCCACTGAGCTCTCGTGATTTTATCCTGCTTAGGATTGCTAGTTTTTCATAAACTATATATATATATATATATATATATATATATATATATATATATATCAGGTCATCCCATATGATCTGTCCGAATTTTGAATAAAGAAAACAAGTGACCAAATGTTACATTTAATTACAGTTTCAAGCAACAATGCATTTTCCCTGATTATCTATGACTTCCTTCCATCTATTAACAAGCTTACTAATTCCATTACTGTAAAATTCTTTTGGCTTTGTTTCGAAGAACTCACAAATGTCAGTTTTGACCTCTCCCTGTGTGACAAAAGCTGTTTCTTCCAAATGATTTTATAAGCTACGAAAGAAATGATAGTCTGAAGGAGCAATATCGGGAGAATAAGGATGATGAGGAATTTTCTCCCAATCAAGTTCTTCCATCTTTTGTGACGTGATTCTTGCTGTGTAGGGTCGCGCATAGTCCTGATGAAACATCACTTCTTTTCGATTCACTAGAGCAGGTCTTTTTTCCTCAAAGCTTGGTTCAAACGCTCTAATTGCTGACAGTATATTTGAGCATTAATTGTTGCATTAGGTGGTAAGAATTTAAGTGGATTATTCCGTGGCGATCCCACCAGATTGAAAGAAGAACCTTTTGCCCATGAGGTTTCCTTCTCGGCTGTGGCTGAGGTCCTTCCCCTTTACCAAGCCACTGTCTACGACACTTAGCATTTCGATAAAAGATCCATTTTTCGTCGCCAGTCACAAGTCTATCCAAAAAAGGTGAAACAAGTTGGTGAGAATGGACAGAAGAGCAGATATCAACTCTGGATTTGAAGTTGTTTTTAGACAATTCATGAGGTACCCATTTTCCAAGTTTATGAACTTTTCCAAGTTGTTGAAGATGACGATGAGCAGTTGTATGGTTTGAACTGAGAACCACTGCCAATTCCTCAACTGACAAAGCAGGATTTTCTTCAAGGGCTCCTTCAAGAAAATTTCATCAAACTCAACTGGACAACCGGTTCGATCTTCATCTTCAAGGGTGAAATCTCCACCTCTGAATTTTGCAAACCATCTTCTGCAGGTTCTTTCATTCACACATTCTTCTTCATAAACTCGGTGAATGTTTCTAGATGCTTCGGCTGCTGAGTTTCCTTTCTTGAACTCAAAGCATTATGTGCCTCAAAGGATTCTTGGGTACTTCCATGTTAGCAGGGTTTTAATTTAAAAAAAATAAAAAATTATAGTTCTCTGAAATAAAATTTGATCATTTTAAATGCATCTAAACATAAAAATAATGTTCAGCTCTATTAGACATTATAAAATACTCTTTAAATTTCGTTCATTTTAAGAAAAAGTTAGAATTCGGACAGAACTTATGGGATGACCTGATATATATATATATAATAGATGATGTATACCACACAAATTACATTATATACAGTCGCGCTGTTTTGATGACTGTAATACTCTTTATATATTTGTACAACACCGTCACATTGTCCGTGTTATTGGTTGTGAGATAGGTTTTTTAAGCATTTCACCCTAAGCAAGGTGGGAGGCCACTAGTACGCAGGCGTTTACAGAGTGGGAGCAAGAGTAAAGAAGCGTGATGGAGGAAAGGATGATGAGAGGGACAGGGAATAGATCAGAGCATCTTTAGATGTCGATTCACATTACATTTGAATAGTTGGAGATTATAGCTATCAGGGAAACCAGTAATAGGAAAGGAATTTCACAGACGGTAGGTTCGAGACAAAACTATTGGAGAAGAAGAGACGGCCACATTTAAGTGTTTTGACAGTGAAAGGGTGGCACCGCGATGTCAGCCTAGTAGCAGTAATTCATGAAATTTTGGGAAGCAGCGACAGTAGCTCGTTGGAGCAGTTACCATGAAAGTATTTGCAAGAAATGCAGAGGGCGGTGACGACACGTCAGTGAGAGAGTAACTGTCGCCATACCTTCATCAGGTTTAAAGTTGCGCTTCGCATATTTTAATCCAGTTTCATTTCGTTTGTGTTCTGCTTTGACAATCGTTAATAAAAAAAAATATTGTAATAAAAAAGAGAAAATTCTACTTTCTACTCATCAGGTAAATCGCACAATAAATAATATTGGCTGTGATGCATGTGCGATGTATACTCTCATCAGACTAGATGTAATGAAGGTTTAATGTTGTGCTTCGTATATTTGTAACCTAGTGTCATTTTGTCTTTTTAGGCTCTGTCATTCATTAATAATTATAAAATTATAATTTAAAAAAAAAAAGAAATAAAGAAAGAAAGTTAATAAAGAAAATTTTGATCAGTTTCTTTTAGGGAATAATTTACCGTAACGTGCGCTTGCAGTTTTCATGTCTTTTCGGTTGAACTTCAGTCCGTTAACTTCATGAACAAAGTACGAAGCAAAAAAGGAATAAAAAAAATTTTTCATCTGACCACGAGTTATATTACTATATTGTTGATTTTATTTCTAATATCATTTACCTCAAATCAATGATTTGCAATCACGAAAGTGCAGGATGTCCGAATCCTCTTACAATCAGAGAGATAAGTAAGATAGACGTATTTATTTATTTTTTTTAGTGTACATCAGGAGAGGATGTATTGTATGAAGTCGTCGATTCCATCTTACCAAAGCAGATACTGCCTTCGTTTTTCTCTGTGTTATCAAACTAATGTGCTGTAAAAATATTTTCTGTTTCCATTGAACGGATGAAAACATTTCCGCTACTCACTCACCTGGTGTTACGACAGACGTCTTTTCCCCGTCCGACTACAGGTTTTAATGATTCTTTATTCTTCTTGTTATTTTAAAAGATTAAAATCTATGGCGATTTCATAGGTTATTTTTAGTCTAATTTTAGAAAACTGATTTAATATTCCAAATATAACGTGACATTCATCTAATTCTAAACGATACATTCTCCTTCATCTAATACCAATAAATGGTATTCTTAATAATACGATTAGCCATTTCATTTATTAGGAAACGGTTCGACAATGATTTACCGAAAAGTCAGTACTTCTATCGATTGAAATTAATAGAATCTTTCCAGTAAAACAATTTTTCAGAAAAATGAGTTTCTCAATTTCAGTAAATATTATAAATCGGGGTTTTCTTCCAGTTAGTGTGGAAAGTCAGCATCTTGATTATGTCATTATTTTCTCTTGGAAGCAAGCCGTTAGTGGCCCACTGTAGGGCCGCCGATAGCAACGCCAGCGGTCCTCTGGTGACAGGCCACCGGCAGGCCATCCGTGGGCCTCTAGCGATCCACCAGGGATATCATTACCGAGACGGACCCGTCGGCAGTGCGAAAGCAGGCCACCGGCGGCAAACGTTAGTGCCATGTTTCTCAGTGGCAGATTGGTGGCTTGTGTGTAGGGATGAGATATCCATTTTAGTTGTCGCTGCTTGTGACAATCCTCAAGGGATATGGTTTCAGTGAGTTGGCACAAGTCTTTGTCATTCTGTAGCGCCAGTCCTCGAAATTCGAGGAAGGTTTTGTCTTCTCTCAGACCATCAGGTTCCATTCACTCGAATCTATTGCTAATCATTGATCCGAGAAAACGGTTACATACAACTAACAGTTTAGATATTTCTGAATGAGTTTGGCGCCATGCGTGACATCTACATGAAAGTCTGCGCCTGACGTGACTATTTAGGGAAGAACATGATTTTAGGTTAATATTAGTGTTTTATAGCAGTTTGCGTCATTTGACAAAACTACATTTGTGATTCTACAGAAGGATGCTGAAAATATCATGGAGTGAACATATGAGCAATTACGAAATTTTAGAGAGATTGTAATAAAAGATAATACTTCGAGTTTTACTTAAACCTTACAAAGAGACAGTTGAAATTTCTTGGGCTCATAATCAAGAAATAAAGCTTGTAAAATTTTATATTCATAAGGACAGATCGAAGGCCAGAGAGAGAAAGGAAAACAACGCATTGACTACCTAACGAGCATGTGTAAATATATGGCAGAACAGATTTTACGAGACAGATCAAAAAGACAATATTTTCTAAGAACTACCAAGAACAGGAAATTGTAAAGTCAGGATCGCCAACGTCCTAAAGGGCAATGGCACATAGAAGAAGAAGAAGAAGAAGAAGGAAATGGTAAGAATTTAAAATTTTAAGTAAATGGTTAGCGTTTGACATGGGGGAATAGACATACGAATCCTAATATAATTTAAACAGATTTTACGAATATATACTCCTGATCGATTTCTCGATCCAATATATATATATATATATATATATATATATATATATATATATATATATATATATATATATATATATATAATTAAGGGACTAGCCGATTAAGCTACCTTGGTTTCAGCCATTCGATATCTTTAGGAAATTTCAGTCAATTGAGTTCATAAATCTCTATTTTTTTTAAATAAAAAAATAAAGAATGCTATATGTTTTGTTTTAAATAAATAAGTGAGTAAGTACACAACGTGTGGTGTGGTATAAGGTAATGAGGAGGAGTTGGAAGGGAAAATCAGGTGCATTGGTAATGTATCGATTGGGGATTAAATGAAATATACATATGTTCTTTTTATCCCACTTCAAATGAACTCAACAGAATACAAACGGACATAATTTATGATCTCTCATCCATAAGATATTTTTGCTCCGGAAATGTTGATATAGCTAATTTTTCATGGGGTAAAAGGTGGCAGATGATAGCATGACTGCTGTAATGTTTTGCATTATTTAAACTTTTCCAATTCACAATCGTGTCTTTTCTTTTTCATTTTTACTTTTAATTTCCATTTTTAATTCAATTTCGTTTGGCTATAAATAGTAGAATTGTTAAGGCTCTCGATCTTAACAGACGATTTATGATTTTTTTTATTTTTGGAAAAAATGGAAATTGTACTTCATCGAACTAAATTTGTTATGTTGGTACGACTAAACCTGCACACAAACGTGGGATGCTAGGGGGTTTAGATTTAATATATATATAGCAGAATTCATTTAGAGTCTTTACATTTTTTCCATCACTTTTGTTAGTAGGTACCCAACATTGTTATAACAGACCTACAAGAAATGAAGAAATGTTGTTAAGAACCAAGGCGCAAATTTAAAATATATATATATATACACACTTCAGGAAAGGAAATACTTCTATATATATTGTAAAACTAAATTTATTCAGACGTCATGGGATTAATATATGTTACTTCTGGAATCTACAATCTCCGGAGATGCTCAAATTGGTGGGCTTAAGCTTAGAGACATTTATTAGTTTAGCGAACTACTGCATAGGAAACGCTGGCAAAATGTCTAGTTGCATTGCTGCACGAACATTTTCAATTTCTTGACTTAGGGCCAGCAATATAAACAGTTTTCTGGGATACGCAACATCATTCATCCATATATTAGGTTGGTGCAAAAATAATGACGTAATAATGTCGTTTTTTGACGTGTTTTTTAACGTCAAAAACGACATTATTACATCATTATTTTCGCACCAACCTAATATAATGGTCTAAAAACTAGGAAAATTGAGGTTTTCCTTTCTTGAACTGTGTATATATTTTTGTCGGACCCAATATATATATATATATATATATATATATATATATATATATATATATATATATGTAAGCAAATATATGGATATAGATCCGACAGTATGAAGAAAAACTATACCGAAAAAAAAATTGATAATGTTAATTATATTTTATGAATATGTCCTGAAGATGGTTTATTAGACCGAAACGTCCGACGTTGACATTATATTAACATTAAAACAGCATAATTGCATATAAGGATTTTTTTTTTGTTTTTTCCGTATATTTTTCTTCATATATATATATATATATATATATATATATATATATATATATATATATATATATATATATATATATATATATATGTGTGTAACATGTTATTTAGAATGTTATATAATTGTTATTGTAAATCATTACTGATTTTTACGTTTTCATAAATTGAACTTTATCATTTGTAATTACATATGAGGATAATATATCTGGAAAAGTTAAAAGTCACTTGTGACATTCCTGCTGAATCTTTTACTAATAAGAGATTTTTATAATATTTGTAAATGATTCCCTTGGGTTTAAAGAAGATATTAACCCATTTATCATTTCTTGTTATCAATGTTCTCTTTATATGTACTAAATCTTCCCATTTACGATATTCAGACTTCTTCTTACCCATTCCATAAATTAGTTCTACTATTCTTTCCTTTTTATTATTAAGGTACCCTACAAGGCCGACTAGGATTCGTCATTGGCGGCCACATATATATCTGCCTGAAAGAAAATGACACCATCGTTTTGTTATCTTTGTGCTGTCAACGGACACTCGTTCCCACTAGTGTGATGTTAACTAATACAGATTGTCACTTTCGTAATGCTCGTAGTAGTAGAGACAATGCTGGTGTCAGACGCCTTCGAATAACACTCGCCCAAATAGTACTTGCTCGATAATACTTGCTCGAACAGCAATCCGTATAGTGATCCAAACAGAGAAATAGTATAGTGTACAGAGTAGAGATTAGCGGTGCGTATAGTAATAGAGGATAGAGTAGAAATAACGATCCTAATAATAAGAGAGGATAGACTACAATTTAGATAAATCAGTTAGACATCACGCTACTTCCTACTTATGTATTTCCTCTATGGTCACGTTGTCTACTTAATTCAATAACGGGATCGCCTGTGTTTGCTCAGTGGCGATCTATGTTCAAACTCAAGTGTCGGCAGTGACACTTTATTCATATACAACAGTTATGGCGTTCAAATAAAGAACAAAGGCACATTACGTTCATTAGCTTTAATGTTACCGTAGAAGATTTTATCGATTTTCGGATAAATACACATATGCTAAAAATGGAGTTAGATGTGATGAAAGAATTAATGGCGGTCACAATGTTAACAACACACGATATGCAGATGACACAGAGTTGATAGCAGACACAGAAAGAAAACTACAATTACGTTGAGTGTAGAATTGAAGAATATAGTGAATCAGAAATGAAATCTGAAGGAGTATTGGGATAGCGGAATAAGCCTTACAAACTCTAACCGGATGAAATAGAAAAATTTCGTTAGAAACAAATAAAATAATAATGAACTCTAACGAAATATCAGTCCTATGTGGTAATAGAATGTTGGACAATCTCCTCATAGATGAAAAACTGACTTGAAGCTAAAGAAATATAGTTCTATAAAAAGATGTTGAAGATACGTCGAACTGAACATGGCGAGAGAATTGAGATTTCTGTGGTCCATAAAGAGCAAAAAGGACTTGCAAAATTTGATATTTTCTGAACAGATTGAAGGCAAGAAGGACAGGTGTAAACAACTCCTTCTTGACTAAATTGATGAGTGAATAAAATTTAGGAGACATAAAAGAAACACAAAATTTGTTAAGAGCTACTAAGGAAAAGAAATTGTTGCCATTCGATCTATTCAAAATATTTATTTTTCAGCACGTCCTCGTCACTACTAAATCTGTCACAAGGTATGTCCCTTTCAAAAAAAGAAAAAAAAAAGAAAGGGGGCTCATCGGAATGATTAGAGAAATGGCTGCTCCTAGTCTTGTATTTTCACTATCTGTCCTAAACCCTGTATAGTTGACTATTTACATAAGCTTGTTAGTTAGGTTACACACGGTTTTTCTTTGTACCTCTTGGAACTGTCTATTTCCAATATTATGTATAAGTTTCCTTTTTCTGTTCATTTTTTGGGGATCGTATTCATTGTATTCTTTGTTCACATGTTCTCTCCATTTTTTTGTTTCGTTTAGTTTGGCTTGTTTTCTTTTACGGCATATCAACTTCAACAGATTATTTAATGCCGGAAAGATTTTATTGCTGCTAATATTTTTTTTTCAAAAAATGTATTGCTGGTAATAATTTTTCTTCAAAAATTTATTGCTGGTAATAATTTTTTACAAAATATTCCTGGTATTTTTTTAATACTTTCATAGTGTTTTGGCCTCAGTTTGGGGGTTAACTATTCACTCATAGCTGGGACCTTAACTGCAGCTACCACCCCGCGTCAGGTTGGATCTGGAAAACCAGCAATTAAGAGGTGTTTCTATGCTCATCAAAACCTTCTGATAGACGCCTTGCTGTTGAACGTAGTTTATCGACTTACACACGACGGAGTCTATTTTTTTCTTGTTTATGCAACATACTGCCTAAGAGCAGCTCAAGGTAAGGGGTTACTGAGTGGAAGTATTGATAGTAGGTAACAAAGTGATTAATATAGTAACGATCCGAGAAGCATAATCTCAGAAAACCGATAGAAGAGGCAGAAAATGATTAAGCCTAGACATGAACACGTTAATAAAATAGTGAACCAGGGAAACATCCTCTTGGGAGTTGTTTCAACTGAGCAGCAGTTCGCAGGATAAAGCAGTTCAAGTGGAACTCACTTCTCACCAATGTAATACGAGGTGAATATGGCTGTTTTGTTACAGTATGAGTTGCATAGGGAGCTCTAGCCGGGAAGGTCAAACTTGACAGAACAAAGAAATTCAATTTGTCCGAACACTTTCTATCCAAGTAGCGATAGACTAGGGTGAGACTTGCTACATCACGCCTGTGTGAGAGAGGTTTCAAAGGGGAAATAAGTTGTCACCTCATCAACATCATCCATTGAGAATTCATTTCCACACTGTTCGGTCCTGTATTGCTGTCTCCAGATCCCTAATGTCCAACCGTGACTCCCGAGTCTGAGAAAGTGAATTTTCGTAAGAAGATAATCCCAGAAGGATGTCATAGGAATAAGGATGAGACGATTTCCCTGTCCACTCAATGGTAGTGGCTGGCAAACTGTAATAGTTTTTGTTTGAGATTACGAGGTTGTAGAAATGTTAGGGATGGAGCCATGGGGCTGTGAGATAGTTGTCTGTTGTCTCTAAGAGTAGTTAATTATAGCTCTCAGAGTCGGTACGAAAGATCCATCAAACCCAAAAATCAAGGATTTTAATTTATGTCTAAGCAGTGGCACCATACATTAAAATCGACTCTACAGTAGTAGATCAGATTTTCAGATAGTATCCATAAAATAGCATGGGCATCTATTCTTGTTTGTTCATTTAAATGAAGAATGATGTAATTCTTTAAGAAAATGCGTATATATTAAATCATCATCATCATCATCATCATCATCATCATCATCATCATCATCATCATCATCATCCTTCTGTTTCATTATGGTTGGTTGGAATTCCATTGACAATCTCTCGTCACACTGTTCTGTCCTGCATTGCTGTCCCCAGTTCCTCAATGTCCAACATTGAGTCCCAAACTATGGTTTCTGGGAAAGTCAATTTTCGCGAGAGGACACTGCCAGAAGGATGCAATATGAGCAAAGAGGAGACGAATTCCCTATACGCTTGGTGGCAATAGTCAGAAAACTGTAAACCTTTTTGTTTCAGATTAAGAGAGATTGGTCTGAATTCTCCGTAAATTGAGTTAAACCTTGCAACTGATGCTCTGGATTTTTCTAAGTAGATTTGCATAAGTTCCATCCAGTCGTCTATCAAGACGAACAAATAATGTCCAAGTTTTTGATATATACAATAGGACGGATTCAATCAATGTCCGAAAAGTTTGAATTCTTAACTTTTCCCATAAAAGTCAATCTCATATATGGTAGAATCACTCCATTTTTGCCTGATACAAGAAACAGATCACTTTGCCAGAGTCTTCAGCGATGGATCGTACATATGAGTTCAATTTAGCGTCTACAGTGAAAAAAAGCCTCAGATTACGACCACATCACATTAAACCACCGCTTCCCTTAGGGTCATCGAAGTAAAGTCGAGCCTGGCCAGTACATAGGTGGGTGATATTTCGGGAACACCAACTATGGTAAGCATAGATGTGCGGGTTCAGTAGCGGATAATGAATAGAAATAGGAGATAAACCGTAGAAAACAAATCAATGATTATATCGACTAAACCATCGTATATGACTACGGCATTACTCAAAAATAGATTTCAAAACTGCTAGTGTACTAGGTAAGTTTTAACAAAGAATTTAATATATAACTGTATCATAGCTTAGGAGTCTTCATACCAAACCTGGAAAACAGAATAAGAAGAATATTCACATAGGATGTAGTAAAGTGATCAGTTTAAATAACCCCAGTAAGAGAACGGAAGATATGTTTCCTCCGAATAATTTTACAGGAAACAATTTTAGAGATAAAACCCCGAAAAAGATTCATTAGATAGATTATTACAGAAATGGTTTTCAGTAGCAAATTTATTCTCGCTCAAGACCGACGAATTCTAGTAAAACGTTTAAATGGTCTTTATCCTTTAAACAGAAGAGAAGGCACAGTGGAGTAATGTATAGCGGTTCGGATTGATGAATCGGAGAGCTTAGTTCAAATACATTACATTCACTTTTGTGCTAATACCATTCGAATAGGTATGAATCCTCATCTTAGCCCCCAGCTATGGATAAATAGTAGGGGAGACTTGGAAACTGGTCTAAGAGAAGGAAAACTCTGAATAAAAAAAAATCTGATACCCCAGGTTGCAGGTTGTGGAGTACGCTAAAATTCTACTCCCTTAAAAACTGGCTTCTTAGGGAAACGTTATCACGCGACCCTGTGTTCCTCAAAGAATTTAAAGGCATCATATATATATATATATATATATATATATATATATATATACACACTTTAAACACATTTTTAGACAGACATTGTGTTATTTTTTCTTTTTATTGATTCTATAAATTATGTTTTTTTTAATCTAATCTATATAATGAATTTTGTGTATGCTCTTTAAACAGAAACTACATTTCTCTTGAATTATCTGAAGAAAAACACCTGCAAGTCTGTGGAAAAATCACAAGCGCTATTGTTCACTGTCAAGTCAATTTGACTTTTTCATTTGTAAAACAAGGCATGAGTTAAAGAATAGCATGAAGGGATTTCAAATGATTAGAATTTATGGTTTTTCTGAGGTTTACATGTAAAGAAAATTAAGTTCTTTTTAAGAACTAATGCGAGATGACCTGAAATCATTTAAATGTGTTAAGCGTTGTACAACAACATGTATAGTGTGCACATGGCCGAGCAGCTAGCACGTTCGTTGTACAACCATGAGACTTGATTTAAATCTCAATATGGCCAAGTTTTCAGGATAGTGGCATCTTCCTGTTAACAGCCTGGGACTTAGTCTGCAGTACTTTTAGAAAGAACTTAAATACCGTCGCACGTGTCATTTTTACGATTTGTTTGAGTCATCTACGCCTCCGAATTTTGCACGATTTTCCCAAAGCTGAAGAAGAGACTCGAGGTAACGGAGGTATTGTTCTACAGAAGGATTCTAAGGATATCATGGATCGGACATGCGAGCAACATTTAGCTTTTGGAGAGGATGAAAATAAGGAGGAAGCTTATACTTAACATCAGAAAGAGCCAGATGCAACATATGGAACACGTAATGCGAAAGTAGGACCCGGAAAATCTGATACTCTGAGGGTGGATAGAGGGAAACAGGGACAAAGGAAAGCAAGGCGTGACATACTTGACGTGTTTAAATAAGTGGATGGCAGATAGGTGTTTAGGAGAAATGACAAAAAAAGAAAAGTTATTGAGAGCGACAAGGGACAGGAAGACATGCAAGAGCCATGATCCCCTACGTCCTGAAGGGACTGGGCACATAAAAGAAAAAAAAAATTATTTAAGGCCGAAACCTATGTTGGATAGAAAAATAATTCTTTTTACGCTGGTGTATATCGCATGGGCAATTTTGTTTAGACTGAAAAATGATTTTTTCAACAATGCCTATTATGTTGCCAATAGCTGCAGTGGGGAAATGGATCCATACCTTTACAATAATATTTGGGGGAAAGTTCATGTTACGAACAGAACAGGAATTCGAACTCGCTTTTAATATTTCACATTTCAGATAAATACCCATTACATTACCAACGCATCTACTACCACGAATTGACCAAAACTTTTTGGGTGCTACTTTGTAGGTGGAAATGTTCGAATGCCGTCAATGATTGTGCTAACATGCAGTCACAAGTCATCGTGAACGAGGGTTTGAACGTACTTGCATAAAATTTTGATCAGGTCAAATGACGTGAATACAGAAATGTTTCCCAGTCTCCCCTACTATTTACCCATAGCTCAGGAGAGAAGGTTACGATTCATATCTTTTCGAAAGGTATTAGCACAAAAGTGAATGTAATGGATTTGACAGGAATATATATATATATATATATATATATATATATATATATATATATATATATATATATATATATATATTATATGAATGTGTGCGTGTGTGCGTTATTAGACAGCAAGTCTTCCTTCTTCCATATTATTCTGCCGACAAAGGCAGTTGGTTCAAAATTCTATTGATTCCTAATTTCTGAATGTTGTTTATACATCGGGTTTGAAGTTCTGAATAATTTTTACGACGTTCATGCTTTTTTTTTTTCAGTTATTTACAAGTATGTTCTCTTCATTGTCAAAGACGCTGCTCTCAGAAGAGTAAGCCAGTTTTATTTTACAAAATTCTAGCATCTTTAATTTGCTGGAATCAGAGTTGGAATCAGTTAAAAGTTATGTAATTTATAAAAGTTAAACTAAAGGTGTTGTTTCTTATACAAACTTCAATATACGATCTCTGCTTGTGAAAGGTATTTTATTGAATGCTTCTAGTTTTCTTGTATTAATCTTTGCAGTTCTTTAAAATACTTTGATTGTCTTTATATTACCCGACCACAGCTACAAGTATGGACGAACCAACGAGCTTGGTACGCATTGATTAAATATACTGCACTTCATGTTTCCGGCAATTGTTCTATACTGTCTGCTGACTGCATTTGTTTAGATCAATGTTCTTATTCTTTTATAGATTTAATTTATTTTACGTTTATACTGTTATCATAAATCAGACGCTTGATTGCATAATAGTTTATATTGATTCAGATGTTGGCGAATATTCAGTAAAATTTAAAGAACTTTTCTAGGGTTGGAGCAGACAAGTTACAACTCCAGCATGATATTATTTTGATTAAATGCAACATAGAGAAACTTTTTTTTCACATTCCATCATCATAGATAATGATACCTCTTCAGGTGAATGTCTAATTGTGTTATAAAATATTTAGCGGGCGGTGGATAAATTGTCGTCTAAATTACGCAAGAATGAAAATAACACTGGCATCTCATTTTAACAGGTATACAGTGTGCGATAGGTAAATTGTCGTCTAAATGACAGAAAAATTAAAATAACATTGACATTTCATTTTAACAGATATACTTACCAACATTACAATACATGTCTTGACATAGAAAAGAGTAAATTTATAGGGAATCTTTTCTGGATGATTTCCTTGTTTAAGATGGTAAATGCTGTCATAACCCTTGCTTTCCTTTTCATCTTTGTTGTTACAGTGAGTTTTGTTGATTTCGTTTAACTGCTCCCCACACATAATAATGAAGATGGTTGCACGATGCGGAGTTAGGAGACGAGAGGTAAGAGGTGATGTGGTCCCAGAAATTGTCTGATAGCCATGATTGGATTCTCTTGCTTGTGTAGTATTGTGTAGAAGCCTGTTGCCAAATAGGGGTCTCTCAGCAGCCACCATCTTGACCCAGGGTAGTACTATTCCTCAAGGCAATTGATGTAGGTCTCCATGTTGAGTGTGAGGCCTTGTGGAAAGCAGAATAGTGACATAACGTCGCCATCACTCGTGATCACTCAAAAAACACATTCGTAATCACCATTAGACACAGCCAACTCTTTCCGGATCATCTACATTGTCCTCAGATTGAAAACCAAATACTCAAAAATGTTTATATTCTCCAAGCAGTACAGTAACGTGTCTGAAAATTTCAGCCGGAGTGAACTACATCATGCTGCTCTTTAACGCACAGACGATGTCCAACTGAGCTTATTATACTGTGCAGGCGACAAAATCAAAAAGAAACAATGCGCATGCCCGAAATGTTTTAAAAAAGTAAAATAGCAACAAATTTACCGATTGCAGACTGTATTCAGATGTGTTAGAGTTTTATCATTCGTCCATGAATTGAATAATGTTGTCACACCTGAGCTGGGGATTCTGCCCTGTAATTAGAGATTGGGGAAAAATAACAAAGAATAATCCACAATATATCGTTCCTGTCGTTGCATTTATGTTTTAATAACTTTCCTATCATCGTAGTTTCCCTGTGCATTTTCTATAAATACTTTCATGGCAATTTTTCTAATGAGTTTTATAGTACTGGATCGGTAGTTAGGTCTCATAATTTTAATGCTGAACATACTAGATATGAAAAAAGTTCATCTTTAATAGAATATATAAGTATGGGGCTACACAATCACAATGAATGTACTCTACCAAAAAACAAAACAAATCAGTTGAGGACTACCAGCCAGAAACCTGCATTCCTAAAAAAAAAAAGAGTTTTAACAGAAAGATTTTATACATTTTAAGAGAAATCAGTCGTAACTTCACAGTCGATGATAGCCAAATACTTTCTTGTAGAGAAACGGTTGTTATCACCAATAATATTACTGTTAAAGCGCCATTTCTGGTGCTTGAAGTCTCTTCTCTTTCTTTCAACACTGCGGTCTGGCGCCAACAAATCCCAAAGAATTATACCATATAAAAGAAACCGAATCATTTAAAGACTGCCAACCATAGCAACAACTAAAATGGCTAACATATGTAATTTGAAGAGACGATAATGACATCACATCAGTTCAAATAAAAGCTGAGGAAAGAAAACCCTCATCGACACTGGAAAGAGTGGCAACAGCTTCTGGAGTTGTGAAACCGATTTTCTTTAAAAAATGTTTTTAAAAACAAAATTTAAACCAAAAACAATAATGGCAGCTAGGTCAATGAATGTCGAATAATACTTTTAGGGAAACGGCTATATTCCCGTTACCTTTAACATTAAGTTCTATTCTAACAGTTTGCACCTCATGCTGTTGGTACTATTTTCCAGTTTATTGATTTACTGTCAACTACGATTCTCATATATATATATATATATATATATATATATATATATATATATATATATATAAATAATTCTGTGTCCTTATCCAGTTTATACACATTGTTGAGGCTCAGTAAATACTTGCGTCTTAGCAGAACTACGACTGTCGTTAAAAAAATGCTAAGCTTCACCCAGAAAGAAGAGTGATAGATGACATTTTTTGTGGCAACGGATTATCATTTCTTATAAAACTAGAAAAAATAATTCATATTTCTGTGTAAATGTGTCCCACACAAATTTAGAGGTGTACGACAAATCTAAAATTAGACACCCAAGGACACCCATGTGGACT
>OZ010588.1:97225840-97228340 GCA_963932145.1 Acanthosepion lycidas
GCTTAGTACCTGGACGGGTGATCGCTTGCAAATACTAATTGAATGTGTGGATGGATGAAGATCTTGTATTCAGTGTTTTCCTTATCCTAGATCTATTGCCACCTAACACTATGGGACCCAGTCTCTCTTGCCATAGCTCGAAGATGTAGTCATAACTTTACCAAGGGTATATGCAGGTAAGTGAATGCAACGATCTAGGGTCGCTGATTCCTCATTGCGGATCTTTAACCATCACTTCAGCGTGCCTCCATTATATATTCAGTTACGCACAAAGACCCTTGGAAAAGGTAGGGATTCACATCTTCTCCAGACAGCTATAGTTAAATTAGCAGGACTTGTATCAGTTAAATAATTATTACCCCCACCAAAAAATAAAATATTATCTCCATCCACAAAAATAATCTTAAATGCAAAATTATTTTGGGGATTTAATTAAAATGCAAATAGTTGATAAGACGTGATAAACAATTACCCTATTACTCCTTACGTTCTTTTGGCATAAGACTCAATATCGGCTTTTAGATTTATTTTCGTAATGTATCGTTATATTATTCTTTTTTATTCCTATCCAGTTGCTGCAACTGAGTACGGATTCAGTAAACGACACCTTCACAATATAATATTATTAACACAGCTCGAAAGTTTATAGTTCATATTGTGTTCCTATTATTATTATTATTATTATTATTATTTATTATGTTTACTATATTTACTGAAGTAAGTGAAATTTCAAGTTAACTGATTTTGGATATTTCGTCTCCAGTATATTTTGACGGTGTTGTTTTAAATGAAAGCACCGTAAAACTTAATCTTTATCGATCTCGGCTACATCGAATGGCTTTCAGAACACCAAATATGCTTATGAACTCAACAAATTTGAGTAAACATTTGGTTTGGTTTTGGACGTTTATTTTTTACGTGTCATGTATCTTCAGAACAGGAGCAATTACTTCTCTCCCTAACGTCTTGACTCCATAACATCCTTTATTTCCATATGCTGCCATCCATTCAAAAAATATAACTTAATTTAATTTACTTGCTGTTTTCCCATGTTTATCTTGCGTTCTGTATATCCACTGCGTGTTAAAATCTCACTTTCCTAATTATGTAATCCTTAAATGTTAACTGTTTTTCATCTGTTTCCTAAACACTTCCTCGTTGTAACCCTAGCATTCATCTATAGATATTAACACTTGAAGAGTATTCCTCATTTCTGAAGTTAATATCCAGCAAGTAATGTCATAAAGGAGATTGGATGTTACACTTTTATTCATATATAGCAGCAATGTCAGGCAAGATTTGACAGGTATAATTAATAGAAGGATAAATGATAGATTTATAAACGTGCAAGATGTATTATGTTTGCTTGGCACGGCACAGTGAACTAACACTTTTAGAAGCTGAGCTAGATACCGAGTGAATATAATGGTTCCACTTCATGTCAGTAGAAAACCTGAGACTAAGTTGCTTTCCTGGAGGTTTAGGTTAGCATATATATATATATATATATATATATATATATATATATATATATATATATATATATATATATATATATATATATATATATATATATGTTTGTGTGTGTGTGTATATATAGAGAGTAATTCAGATTTTGATAACCAGACGCTTCTCTGTAGCTGAATGTTACAGCCCATCAGGTCAAATGAAGGTTTCAGTATAAGAATAAAGATTCGATTCCTGTAGGAGGAGGACGCGTAATTTCTACGAAATTTCTCAGACATTCAGGCCGGTAAATGTAAATAATAGTGTTTAATTTAAAAAAGTGCAGGTACTTAAATAAATTTTATCTATAACAATAACGTATAAACAGAAAATATATTAAATAATTTTCGCACTTAATCCATTTCATATATATATATATATATATATATATATATATATATATATATATATATATATATATATATGTGTGTCTGTTTGTGTGTGTATGTGTGTTTACGTGAGTGTGTGTGTGTGTGTGTTTATAATACTAAACATATTATACATTACATTTATATCGGGCTTATCATTCCATGAATTCTATGATCGAATGAAAATATGGTCGTAAGCCTCGTTGATGTTTAGAGAGTATATTAAAGTTGTAAATATGGCTATGACAATAATCTCTCTTGCATACAGATAGTTTCCTACGCAAAAGAAGATGCCATACCCGGAATTGAGTGGAATATCCTCATATATACAGGTGAAAATGATATATACATTTTTATATATTAAAAATACCAAATTGTCATAATATATATATATATATATATATATATATATATATATATATGTATACATATATATATATATATATGTGTGTGTGCGTGTGTGTGTGTGTGTGTAAATATATATATATATATATATACATATATATATACATATATATATATATATATATATATAAATATACATATATATACACATATAAATATACATATATATATATATACATATATATATATATATATATATATATATATATGTATTCCAATAC